>BPLQ01002620.1:0-600000 GCA_021605075.1 Caerostris darwini | reverse complement strand
TTGAATAACAGATAAATTATTTAATTCTATGTTTTAGAAAAAGGCCATACAACGAGATGAAAAATTTGATGCATGTAAATTTAAATTTTTGTAATCGTACGTACAATACAATAACTTTAGAATAAATCAAAATTCAAATTTATCATATTTTTTTGTAAAATCCGATTTTCGTTTTATCATATTAAATTAATGACATTAATATAATAAAAAAATTATTTGTTTCCTTGTTAATAGTCTCATTAAATCATTTAGTCTCATTTAATCCTTATTATTTAATAATTTTATTTCATAGTCTCATTTTCGTATTAATAGTCTCAAAGAATTCACGAAGGATTGTTAAATTCAGATAAATATACAAATTAATATTAATATATACTCAAGAACCAAAACATTATGATCACCTGTCAATAACGAGTTGGACCAACTTTGGCGCGCAACACAGCTTCAACCCGCCTTGGCATGGATTAATACCACCACTTAATACCAGTTAAATACCACTTCCACCTGATCACGTGCCTTCCACGTCAGCCATACGATTTCATTGCAAAATGTAGGGGTGGTCATAATGTTTTGGCTCTTGAGTGTAGATATAAAATCATTTATTCAACATAATAAGTATTTATAACATCATGCATATAATGCATAAACCAAGCATTTAAAATATAAGCAATTGTATTGCAAATTTTATTAATATTTTCTATTACAAGTACATGCCCTTAAGATTAAAATATTTTAAATGTTATTTTTTAAATTGTAAGAAATATTAATTTTCAATGTATAAGGGCCCGACATTTAACACAGCGGTACCGGAGGTCAGCCAGCAACGTTCTATTGCAAACTTGTTTGCTTCAAATAATTGTAAACAAGCATTGCTTTCAAATAATTTTCCGAGTTTTCAGCCAAACGACACGCCGTGCACGTATGTGGAATTTTGAGGCAATTATTCCTAATGTGGAGCAATTATTCTTAAAATGTGGGCAATTATTTTAAAAATGTGGCCAGTTATTCCTAATGCAGAGGAATTATTCTTAAAATGTGGGCAATTATTCCTAATTCAGTGTGGGCAACTATTTCTAAATGTCATGTGAGGCAATTATTCCTTAAAGTACTCCGAAAAGTGCAATTTTCTTATTGTAGACTAACAGTTAGCTCTTCATTGAATATCTAATTAGAATACTAAACCCACAAATATACACAAAATGCTCATGTATATACACAAAGAGTATAAAATATCTTAAATTATTAATTATATAGTGTTGTGTTGCCGTTGTTTGTGCAATGGATTGTACTAAATGGGTGAGGTTGAGACTTGAAACACAGTTTGAGAACTCACAGCTTTATTTACACACAAAAATTTAGAGACAGATAATAATTAACTGATTTAAAGAATATAATTATAGATTCGTGGTAGGACGCCACTTCTAAGCCGAAAATGAGATATTCAGGTATGCGCGGGATGAGTGGAACATACTTCCTCTCCAGATGAGAGTCTGTAGTCTAACTTGTATGCAAGGTTGCGCTAATATATTTTCTCTTGGAATGAGAGACTATAAAGTAAGCGTTTCTTAGCGGCAATTCAGATTGCGCAGTACTTCCTCTCAGGTGAGAGTCTCGAGGCCTACTGACTATTTTTTCTGAACACCACCGGGGGCGCTCTTGCAGTGTGCAGGAGGAAGCACGGTTACAATATTCATATTTCAATAAAAAAATAAAAAGATCAAATTTTTCATTTATATGTAAAGATTAGTAACTGAAACTTTACCTACTTTGTTTAATGTGAAAATTGGTAAAATTATTTTATACAATAAAACTATTTCCTTGTATCGGGATTAAAAAAGTGCTAATAAAAAATATTGGCAACAATTTAACTTAAAAAATGTATTTCGTACGTAATTTTTTATAAGATTAATAACTTATTTGGTTTAACTGCTTTTTCACTAAGTCATTTTTTTTTAAATTACGCATCTATTTATTTTTTTGTACTTTAGACGATGTACTCCAGAAGTTTATTAAAATAAAAAAACCGAACTTTTTTTTCATTTAAGATCAAATGAACTTTTGTATTCATTCGCTAAAATTTAAAAATGCTAAGTAATTTTATCCAATTAATTAAGAATTGAAAGTAATTTTTTATATCTCGCTCAACAACATAAAAGAAATGTTACTTTGCCTTAGTTTTTTTACACTTTAGAAAATTCAGTCATCAACAAAAAAAAAGATAAAATAAGATATCTCTAACTGGAAAAACTCAAATGAAACATAAAAATAAAAATAAATTATAATCTGGTTTTCGAATCCCTGATCTTCTTTTTAGTTTTTACGATATAACAAAAAATGAAAGTACAACATTTTATTAAATTTTATTTCATAAAATTTATTTATTTGCTGTTTAATAGTGATTACGGAATTTTTAATTATCTAAACTGTATAATATATTTCATATATATTTTTTAATAAGCAAAGGAATATAATTATAATTAAAAATTTATATGACAAATGATAAAAATGTTATAGTATAAAGTAAAATTAAATAAAATCATAATTCCTTTTTTGTTATATATTAATATTATAATTTTTCCTTTATTTAATCTAGAAAAATGAAAGTTAACTTAATGATTGTGTTTGGTTAATTAATTGGCCTTTTAGTTAACGTAGAGCAGACTAAGAAAATAAAATAATATATATGACACTGTTACCTGTTAAGTTTTTAAAGTTTTCATAATAAATAATAAATTGTTTAAATTACTTTATTATTCTATTTATTATGTTATCATTTTTTTCTAAAATTAGTTGATTAATTTTTTAAAAAACAAAGGTATTATTTTAAATTATAATTGCAGTTTTACTCATTTGGCTGATGGCCGAATTGCTACCGCTCTGACGCTTTATACCACAGGTTTCGGGTTCGAGTGCCGGCGGTGCCATGGATGTTTGTAGGAGTGCGGAATCCTTTTTAAACTGTATGTCCCGGTTTGGTTAGCCCTCGTGTGCACAAGATTACCGTAAAGCAACAAACCAAACTACACATAACTGGATTATAATATATTCGGCGTAATTAGTATTAAAATTATTAATTTAGAATATTTGTATTATATATAAACAAAAACATACAGTTTCACCGTAGATGCATAAAACATAAAATTATAGTTTTGGTTTGTTGCTCTACGGTAATTTTGTGCACACTTTAGTCTCATTAGACCGGAACCTACAGTTTAACGTGGATTCAAAACCACCCACACCACCATGTCACCGCCAGGGTTAGAACTTGAAACCTATGGTACCAAAGGCCAGAATGCTAGCCAATTGACCATCAGACTGCTATAAAATTATAGAGAACATGAAAAATATTTCTTAAAACAGGATAAGATGAGAAGAAAAAAAAAATTTTTTTTTTTAGAAAATTAAAGTATGCACTATAGTTTTTTAATTTATGTTTTTATAGATTCATGTTAGATGAAATATCTTTTGCTTTAATATGTGATTTTTATGAATTAAAATGTTTAAATTTTAATAATTAAATTATGAACAGAAATACTTAATATTGTTAATAAAATTACGCGTTTCATTTGAGTTGATAACTAACTTATTATATATGCTTTAAAACAAAATTATTCTACGTCATTTTTTGAAATACATTATGCGAAGCCATTTGTCTTATTATTAATATGTTGTATTGTTACTGATAAAAGTTTTTAAATGGCAGTTCTTCTGAAATTCATTCAAAGAAATATAGATATATATATTCAGAATTCAATATTCTTGTCCGAATATTCTATATATAAAGATAAAAGTGATTTATCGCTTATGAAAAGTATTTTTGTGGTGAGGTGATAAGTTAAAAATAAGTTTGTTTTGTAGAAAACATAGTAAGTATGTTTCTTTTAACTTCTAAATATTATAGTACAATGTAATAAGTAGATAAGGAATTATTTATGTCCTACAAAGTTTGTATCCGTTATCATTCAAGTTCAATTCCACAATAAAAATAAGCCCTAGAACTTTTTTTATCGCATAAGAAAAGTAAATATTAATGAAAAAGCTAATGTGAAAGGGAAACTAGAGAATCATTAAGATAAGAATGAAACACAACTTTATATTTTACTTGTACTTTTATTTCTTCCATAAATAAAATACTGCTTTGTTACAGTGTAATAAAAGATAATTAACCAGTTTATTTGGTATAAAAATATTCTTTAGTAAGGAATTTATCAATAGACAAAATATTGTAAATGATTAAAAGCCATTCTTTTTAGTATAATATCTTTAGATAAAAAGACAAACTTCTATATATCGGAAAATCTTATCGCTTTCCTCACGATATATTTTCTCGTCAAATCTGATCCCATTGGAAATATTCCCATAAAAATAGTTTCCGAAATCTCCAGAGTGTCATAATGCGTATAAAAATGCTGGTTAAAAGCTTCCGATAAAACAAATACAAAAATTTGCAAAAAAAAAAATTCCAAATTTCATCTTTATTCCCTATTTGAAGGATTGCATTAGCAGCTTGTTTATTTCTGAATAGTTCTTGCTAAATCTGGACACAGATCTCACAAAGAATTATTTTTTTCTTAGCACATTTTAGTACTCACATTTTCTGGAAGATATGAAGTTCATATCTGACTTATATTTTTAAACAAAAATTTGTATTGAAATTATTATTTGGGATTTCTTATGTATCACAACATTTCTTTAAAGCGGCTGGCGTAACGTCCAAGTGTTACGGCAAGTTTTATTCAAGAAAGATGTAACAAAAGACGTAATAATACTAGATAAAGCCGCGTAACACTAGATTAACCTTGCATTAGATAATATACATTAAACACCACACTAAAAGAAGTCATCGAAGCCTACAAGATTGTTATAACACTAGATTAAGCCATAAGCGCTTTATCCCAAGGCAGAAAGCCTCAGACAAAACAGACAATTACCACAATTTCATCCATCAAAAGAATTTTATTATATGATTTTACATTTTGTTAATTTCTGGTAATAATTCTAAATATTAATGACAAATTTTGTTTAATACTTCAAACACCACACTAAAAGACATAATTGGAGCCTGTGAGCTGAGAATCATTTGAATATAACACAGCAACATCTTAAAAATGGCTGACGGAACCTCCACAATGTCAAGAGGCATATAGCAAGGAAAAGTTAAAAAAGCACACAACTTTTAGACAAAGCATAGAGACATAGAAAACATTAAACAAAATAAACACAACTATCATTATTTGATCCATCTCCCACATTTTATTGAATCTTCATCATCATCAAAATCATTTAACACTAACACATTAACTACACAGCAAAATATTTTAATTAATTTTATTTGGTAACAGAATTTTTCCTTAAATTATTAACATCTATGATATGCATATGTAATTTATCCCAGATGTATTAAATACAGACTGCTATATTTTTGAATACCAATCTTAGCATATGCCTTTTCTTGGCTCACTTTATGTAGTATATTCAACATCCACATTACCAAAACCTTCGAGATATATTGATCACTACTGATTTGAAAAAAAGACTTTGAAATTGAGAAAACATGTTACACATAGGATGGATTGGACAAAAAAAAAAAATACATCAACCAACGTAAGAATAACTGAAAAGTTTTCTTTAAGTTTTCCTCATGAAAAAAATTGCAGAAAATCATTAAAATCAATTTAAAAATCATTATTAAAAAAATCAGTACAAGATTTTAAATGTTTCAAATCAATTCTTGTAAGTATAATTCCTACCAGGTATTGAGTATAAATTTCTGTCATAATTCTGAACACCAATCTTTGAAAACGATGATTTATTTTTCTCTGCCATCTGATGATATCACAAACACATCTATAAAAGCTGTTGTCGATACCTCCAGGGAGCCATGATAAGCCCTTATCACCGTTGATATAAAAAACCTTTAAAATAGAGAAAACAATGAACATAGAAAGGATAAAGCTGAACAAATACATCGATCGTCGTTAGGATAAATGAAAAGTTTTCTCTGAGTTCCCATCAAGATAAAAAAAAGACTATTGAACAGAAAATCATCAATCATCAAATATAAGAATCGTAAATAAATATTAGTACAAGAAACGATTTTTAGTGTTTCAAATAAATCTCTTTTAAGTACAGTTTCTACTAGATATCGAGGATATATTTCTACTATGATTTAGAACATCTCTGTCCTGCGAATTATTTTTCTCACATCTATCACATCTGATCATATCACAAACACCAACATAAAAACGATTACCAAACCTTCAAGTACCATGATAAATTCTCATTACTGTTGATATAAAAAAAGTCTTCAAAATGGAGAAAACCGTTATTGATGGTGATTATTATTTTTTTTAAATAATTAGAAATAGTAGTGTTTAGATATATAATTTATCGCAGATACTTTTAATGCAGATTGCTAAATTGTTTAAAATTTTTTTTTACTATTGCTTTTTCTTGACACATTTGATATTGTATTACAAACACATGCATCTCATTATTGTTGATGCAAATAAAGATTCTAAAATAAAAAAAAAAAAACATAGAAAGGATAAAACAAAACAAATACACCAATTGTCATTATAATTCCTGAAAGGTTTTTTTTAGTTGCCGTGATGATAAAAGGAACCATTGATAAGAAAATCATTAATAGTTAAATTACAGAATCATTAAATAAGAAAACGATGCAAGATTAAAGAAACGATTTTAAATGTTTCAAATAAATTCAAGTATAATTTCTGCTAGGTATTATAAATTCTTGTTGCGTTTTGGAACACAAATTTCGGCTTTGCAGGTTTATTATTTTCCTTCATCACAACAACCGTCTGATTATACCACAAACACCGCCATAAAAGCGGTTGCTGAATCTTTCAGGGTGCCATGATAAGACCCTCATCAAGTCTGGTATAAAAAAAGGACGTAGTAAAAAACACGTTATACCAGCAGCCACAGAAAAACAAATACCAACGACCGTCGTTTGAGGCACCACGGAAGGATTTCTTTGACAGCTTGTACACAGAAGTTATCTCCCGGAATTACACGCGGGCCGAAAGAAAATAAAGCACAAGTAAGGGATACGAAGTTTATTGATTTGCTTTGGAAAGGGCTCTTGTGTTGTTACCCTTTGAAATGTGACGTTCCTCGATTTCTCCCCCAATAACAGGGTCGAGGACTTTCTTGGTACGGTGCCAGGATCCAAGTTTTTGGGAGGGTACTGGCATCGACCCTGGTACCCACTTGCCCAGATTTCGGGATAGCGGAAAAGAAACTCGGGAAGAAGGAGTTTGGCACCCTTTCGGTTTCGAAAGTTGGTATGCTAATCAAGCTGAGTGCTGCTTCGTGCTTACAAACTTTCATGTTCCAAAAAGTTGAGGTGGAATGGAATGTTTCATTGAAAGTATGGGTTATAGAAAGATTTAAAATAGATTCATGTCCAAATATCCGCGTCGTTGGGATATAAATCATTTTCCGTATAAAACAAATTTCTTACTTAAGCTAGTTCTAAACATTTTTTGATCGCAACAGCACATAAAATAACAAAAAAATAATTGCCTTTTTTTCGAGAATCATATCAGAAATTGAATATTTTGCTGAAAAATTAATTCAATCAAAAAAATTCTAATTTGTTTTAGAAATATAAGGTTCATAATTTTATCATTAAAAAAAATTCAATATATGTTTAAATGCAACTTATATGTTATTTTTTCCGTTAATTAGCCCCCACAAAATATTCGATTTAAGGAATAAATGCCAACTTTAATTTTTTTGTGCAATTTATAATAAAAGTTATACAGAAAATACATAAATGTTTACAAAATGAGAATAACTATTCCCATATTAAATGATATTATATTGAAAGTATGTGTTAGAGAAAGATTCGCATTCAAATATCCGTGTCGTTGGGATATAAATCATTTTCAGTATAAAACATATTTCTTATGTAAGCCAGTTCTAAAATTTTTTTCTCATAACAGCACGTAAAATAAAATAAAAAAATTGCATTTTCTTAAGTATCAAACATCAGAAACCAAATAATTGCTGAAAAAGTAATTCAAGCAAAAAAATTTCTAAATTTAAAAAAAAATATATGATCGATAATTTTATCATTAAAAGAAAAAGGCAATATATGTTTAAATGCAACTTTTGTATTATTTTTCCAGTTTATTAACCACCAGAAAATATTCAATTTAAGAGATAAATGCCAACTTTAATTTTTTTATAAGAAAAGTTACATAAAAAATAAATGTTAACAAAATGAGAATAACTGTTCCCATATTAAATAATATTATAGAAAATAAACCTATTTCAAAACTCTATGAAATCATTCAAATCTTTGGTAGTCAATGTGCACAAATTATTTACTTATAATAATTTTTCTGTGTTGGCTGCCAAAGATTTTAATGATTTCACAGAGATATTACATAAATTAATTTATTTCCCGTAATATTTAATGTGGGACTAGTTATTCTTATTTTGTAAACATTTATTTTAAAACTAAAACCTTCATTTAACACAAATGTGTTAAATGATATTTATGAGATGTAATAGTAACAGGAAAAAATTATCCATTTAAAAAAATAAATAAATAAAGTTACATAAAAGGAATAAAAGAAAAATGAAATAGAAAGAGAAGCATTTAAAATAGAACATCTAAATTGAATATCAAAGACGCTTAATTCACAAGACATACATTGAATTTCTTTTCAATGAGATGATAAAAAAAATTTGAAATTTTAAAGAATTAAACCATAAATTGTTGATATATTGAAATAAAAGCAGGGTAATGAAATAAAAGCAGTGTGTTACATTTACATTAAAAATGGGGATTATTGAGGAACATATTCCATATTTTATATGTTGATACTACAAAAAGAAAAGATAACAGAAGACAAAACAAACTTCTTCCATGGGAATTACGATGATTAAAAATATTCGTTAATAAAAAATTCATTTAATTTCAAAATGCTGTTGCTGTCGCGCTAATTTTTGAAAAGGTTTGTAAAAGATCTTTAGAAATGCTAATATGATTTTCATTTGTTTATATTCTTCATGCCGTAGGGAACAATGTCGTCGTATCTGAAAGGTTATAACATAATAAGATTTGGAATAACCCCTCATACCCCTAGGAGTTATTCCATTTTAAAATAGTTTTTAAATAGGTATTTATTCTTTTTCACTCGCAAGCAAAAATGGCAAGTTTAAATGGAAGATTCATGAACGAATTGGTATACCAAGATAATTAGAGATAAAATTGGGACAAGAGGATTTACAGTGCTTAAGACAATAAATGGTAACGTCAATTCTTACATTAGTAAAAGGAAGATTGAGATTAGCGCTAATTGGTGGAGCTTACTGTATTTGGTTAGCCTATTTTCATTTTAAGTTAAATGTATCCATTTTAAATCGTAAATAAACTTTTTTAATTAATATTGAAGTTGTAAACAATTCATATTCTGTGAGAGGTTTAGGACACTGTTTATTATTTTGGCTATTTTTCAAAAACATATTATTAAAAACTAGCTGTACTTTAATTATATATGAACATTCCAGATGGCAAAAATAGTTGAAAACACCAATATATATGTGTGTTTTTCATTATTTTATTAATAATTATAGTTGAAAATAAATTTTCAAATTTGAAATCTTTTATTTTAAACGTTTAAAAATGTTTTTTTGGTAGATATTCCTATCAAAATGAATAATAGTATATTTTTTATCATTTTAGTTTCTGAAAAATATCTTGTCAAAATTTTATTTTGAATTAGTTATCCTATATCTAAATAAAAATTTCATTTCAGATTTAATAGAAAATTAATGAATTCAAACAGAAAAAAAAAGAAATCGTTCAGATAAAAATAATACTTTTAATTATAGTTGGGGGAAAAGTATGTTAAAAAAGGATGCTTGTATGAATGGTTATATATCACACAGTATGTGAATTTGTAATCAATTTAATGTATGTGAGAAAGCAAATTAATAATAAATGCAAAAATATGAGAAATTTTATTTTATTTTTGAAAAGAAGTACATGATACTTAAATCCAAATAGTTTATTATTATACATATTAATGATTTTCCGCAAAAATATATTTTGTATTTTATCCCTCAAATGAAATTTATCTCATTGACAAAAAAGTCATTAGAAAAATAACGTATTTCTTTGAAAACACGTACTTTATAATCTAAAATGAATTTTCAAAAAACCAAAAACGTGTTTACATTATTAAATTTTCATTCAAATTGTTCTTAAGATTTTAGTTCTGTTTGAAAAAAAAACTATAAAAAATGTATTGAAAAATTTTTGTGATATTTTATTTTTAAATCATTATATTTTTGTAAATTAGTAGTTGGAAATAGTAAATAGTTTAATATTTCAATAAATAATAGCTTAATAGTAAATAATAGATATAAGTAGTTTAATAGTAAATAATTTTAAAACAAAGAAGAGAGCATAACATAATCAAATTACTTATTTACTGAACAGTGATTTTGCATCCTATAATTTTACTTTTTTCTTCGTTCCATGATTTTTTTTATCCTTTAATTTTTACTTTTTAAACGTTTGCTATGATTAAAACACGATTATAGAGATTTTTTTTTGTTCTTCAATACACACTCTAGTATCTAAATTTTATATAAACTATGAAGTGTTTCTTGAAATAATCTATTGATAAAATTTCAATGTATGTTATCCTTCATATCTTATGGCTTATAATGAAATTTTAAAACAACTTTTTTGTTCTTTAACAGGAAGGTGAAAACAAGGAAACAAATACCCAGAAAATAAAATAAATTGTATAAATAAACCCTTTAAAATATTAAGATATTAGAATGAAAAAGTCACACCTAAAACGGTCATAATTAATAATGAGTTAATCTAGATTTTGTTTTATTCATTTACATTTGCTATCATATGCATACAATCATGTTTATTATCATATGCAGTACAATCATGTTTCTAAAAGTTGTAAAGGAATTAATAATAAAGACGAACATCAGTTATTCGTTATTTTTCAATGAATGGAAGAGGAAAGTATATTCTTATGCTTAAAAATTACTAATTATTACTGCTTAGCCTAATTATAAATATTTATTCTTTTTATATAAAAGAATAAATAGCTATAATAGGGTTAAACAGTAATCAGAAAAATTCACATTTTTGTGTGAATAATAAAATATGGATTAAAATCTAATAATGCAACAAGGATTCAAATACAATTTTTTTTGTCTGAATTGACAGATACAATTCATTACTATTATTACCCAAACTATTACAATCCACTGACATAGTTGTCAAAATTAATCGGTCTTAAGTACATTAAATGATCCAGAAGGCAGTAATATATCACTATCTATCGTGAATAACTTTCTGCAATAGAATAGATAGTTAATTAGTGACCATAAGTATAATTTTAGGTCAATTGTTTTGCATTATATATTTATCTATTTAATTATTATGTAATATATGACAATAATATTTACAGTATACATTTTTATGCATAGATGAATTAATCTGCGAATCACAGAATTTTTTTTTAATAAAAAAGTCTTTTTGCCACTAGTCGTAGGTTTTTTTACCAAAAAAATTTTCAATTAGTTATTTTACAAAACGGATTTAGTTTTTAATTTAGTTTACCGAGAAAAAGAGCCGAAAGAAGCTTATTTTTTACTAAAATGACCTTCTCATAGGAAATGCTCCCGTAAGCGGAAAATCTAGGAAAACTTCCACCAGAAATTTAAACCAATGGGACACTGAAACAACCAACAAGTATCCTGACTTCTGGAAATTGTTATTAAATGATTTGTCGTTGAACAAAATTGAATTAATTATAAACAAGCTTTTAAAGGATCATTGCAACTAGTTAAAAACGGCTAACAAAGTTTTATATAATCATGCACATTAGACGAAATTTTTCACGAAATATACATTTTTTTTTTTTGTTCTAATGCAGCTGGCAAACACTTAGACAGCTTGGTCTTGGATGCCTTAAGGGAAGCACTGCACAGACGAACTCACTTTGCATTACCCAGGGGGCGCGTGTCACTTGATGATAAGCCACGGACGCGGAGTAACAATGCCCCCGCAACGCTCTACGATCCTATTAGAACTGGGACCTACGGTTTAAAGTGGATTCCGAACCACTACAAACATCCATGGCACCGCCGGGACTCGAACCCGATATCTGTGGTACCGAGCGCCAGAGCGCTAGCCACTCGGCTATTCAGGCCCCGAAATATACATGTATGTGGCCTTTTTTTCCCACTTATATATGTAACAAATAGCTCATTGATGGGCACTGAGGGGAGGGAATTAACTTCTGGGAGGAATTTTAGGCTATGTGTCCCCTCCCCCATTTTTGTCATTTGAGAGAAATTATAGAAAATTCCCTTCAGGCAGCAGACTATCAACCAGACGTGTTTAACAAAAGTTTCCACACTCGCCATCCAGTATGTTGTTTCTGAGTGAATTAATCCCCAGCTGTATCTACTGCTGCAGTGGCTGCAGTGGATGCTGCTACGGGATTCGAACCAGTGGCCCATGAGTTGATAAAAAAGAACAAATGTCTTAAAAAGAAATTTTTTTTCCAAAGATAGTACTACTATCCCAATGGTGCGTATCACATCCGAAAAAAGGTAGTGTAAAGTCCATAGAAAAACGAGCCTACTTAGTTACGTTCAGAGTGAAGCAAACTGCTCTTACCACTCAAATAACGAATTTATCGCCGTCCGCAAGTCCAACTTATATTTTATGCCCACCTACAAGAAGCCTTCTATCATCCATTTCACGGGAATCAATCAGGAGATGTTGTTTATGATTACATGACTTTTTTCCCTGCTCAAACAGGTTTGTCGAAGATCACGCACATTGTAAACTTATTGCACGAGTAATGCCTGTTTGCGTAATGATAAAATTACCAAAATAAGAAGGAGAGATATGTGCTTAACAATGAGAAATATTTACTTTCTAATGAACTTGATCATGTTTTTTATTATGAAGCAATTATGATGGGTACATCACCGAGAATCTTCTCCATTCGGAATTGTTCATTTTTCTGCTAGATACACACGTGAAGGAGTTTGTGGATGAGTTTTAAAATAAATTTTTGTGAAAAAAAAATGTTAATCTTAATAACATTAAAGCTTTAAATAAATATAAAATTAAAAGATTATAAAATAAAATCCTTTCTTAGCTTTATAACAAAAAAAAAAATCCTGTAACATTCAATAAAATTAAAAAGTTATATTTCGTTTAAAATTTCAAAAAAAATATTTTCTGATCGAGTTGTAGCTATTTAAAAAAATACTGTGAAAAATTAGGGTCGACCCTTTACTTAACATCTGTCCCAAAGCAAAAATGCAATAAACCTTTATTCAGTTAAATATTTTTCTTTATCTAATAATTTCGTTAATGCTTGAAGTGTTAATCCCTTGCAGAAGCGAAAGAAAAAAAATTCTACGTTCTTTGTTTGCACGTTTTTGTTAGAATCTAAGCCCTACATCACTTTTTTTTTCATCACTTTCATTTACTAATTAAATGATAAAGAATTAAATTTAATGAAAGAAGGGATTTGGGTATAAATAAAGTATTATTAATGAATCGCTCACATTAATTTTTAGTTACACTATCAATTTATGGCTTTTACATTTATGCAGATGATTCTGACTTTATTCGCATTTATTTAAATGCCTTTAATTAATAATTAATATAAATTTACATTATTATTTTTTCACATTTAATACTTTTATTGGTGAACAAAAAAATGTGGTTTAAATGAAAATAACAAATATGCGTTTATAGAATTTTGTATTTAAGATATGATTTTTTCTTGGCTCAGGACATGTTGACTCTTGGCTCAGTAGAAACATGATGTGAGCTGCTTGTGAGCATTAGGACTGAGGTTCAATCCGCTGGCGGCATTGTTGTAGACACTACTTCAAAAAACGAGGAGTCTCAATAGCGTTTGTGATGTTTAGCATCTGGCCTCGTTAGTCGACTACCTGGTGGGAGTTTTCCAAGTTTTCTCCCATACGATACGAAGTGAGAGGTCGGTCCCCTTAAAACTCCTCTCTGATGACCCTTCCTTCTCTAACGAGTTGGGACCAAGTCAAACTTCTACTTATGGGTGCTCCATCACAACAAAAGCTGTCCCCTTTCCCTCCATCCATGAGTAGATTACTCATGGGGTATCCTTCCCGCCGGACATTAATGATTAATCACAACAACATAATTTTTCTGTCGATAGACATATGGAAATGTTTGTTAGAATTTTAATCCTAATTATGAGATAGCCTATGATAAATTTTATGCTTGTCATTATTGTACTTTGATAATTAAAATGTATTTTTGAATACACGTATTTAGTACTTATGTTTTAACTTTTTCGACGTATACACAGCTTTTACTTTAGGAAAGATTCTGTTACTTCAGTAGCAGTTGTTTTATTAAAACAAATAGAAAAACATATTTATAGGACAAACAAACATATAAATTATAAATGTCTGGTTATATGTAGCATTTAATGATTTAATGATAGAGGATTTATGACATATGAACATGTTTATATCTCTATAAATGACTTCAATTTCAAAATAAGATATATACATTTTTAAATTGTAAGAAAGGCATTCCTTTGACTAAGAAATACATGAAAATTTCGCTCTAATTAAATATACTCAATTTTAAAACATTTATATTATTTATGCTTTGACAAACATCAAAGCATAAATAATAAAATAATAATGTTTTTATACAATGAATTTCTTAAAACTACAAGTAATTAACTATTTTTTAAATACTTTAGCTATTTTCAAATATTTGAATTTAAAACTTAAATATTTGCAAATATTAAGCAATTAATTTCTTAAATATTATATTCAGCTATAAATATATATATTTTATACACTACAAGTTTTTTTTAGAAATAACTCACATATTTTTCCACAGATAAAAATGTTATATATCATGTATTAGGCATTTTTATTATTTATGTCTTTCATCTTTTCCTTTCAAACTGCTTTTTCATTTTATGAATAAAAATTTATAGAATATATATTATTAGCAAATATTTATTTGATGCTAGGAGCTATTTTTGAGATTTATTTATCTCAGATTTAACGGATTTTCTAACAGATTCAGCATTATCCAAGGGATAACTTAAGCTATACTAAACCTACAAGTTAGATAGCACTTGAAAGGTGGAGGATGTATGCATGTTAGGATTGTAGAAAACTTTGAAAACTTTAACCAGACTGTTCAACTATTGATGATAATGACAGTATCACATTAGTCATTTATTCAATTGTTTTTCAAAATACTGACTGCGCGAAACGAAATCATAGGAGAATTAATGATTTAAATAATTTTGCATTAAATTGTTCAATATTTAATGCAGTTAATAATATGTAAAAATACGTCAGAAAAAGTTCACATGTCTATTTAAACACTTTTATGGATTCAAAACTTTAAAAACTAATGTAAAAAGACTAAGATTAATATTATTTAATAAAATTTGCCTTTTTATATTTTTCATATACATTTATATATATATATATATATATATAATATATATATATATATAATGTATATGAACAAATACACATAAAATTTTGTTTCAAAATTTTAGCATTTCAAATATTTGTTTTGAAATGAAAATGTACTATTTTTAAGATTTAAGTTTTAATTATATTATTAAGAATATTTTAATATAATTTTAATTCAGTTTTATTAGTAATAATATAGTATTTTAAAATCATATTACATTAAAAACAATTAGTTTAATTTTTCTGAATTCGGTTAAATATTTTCTTAAGTTTTAAAGCTATGTAAAATAAAATTGCGATTAATGAAAGGAAACATAATATATTTTGAATGTAATTATTCTATCTCCACGAAAATAAAAAAAATTATATTTTAACGAATATAAATAATAATTGTAACAATACAACGCAAATAAAATTAATTTAGTGATACAAATATTTCGATATTTCAATATAAAAGTTTCAACATCTATACTTCCTAATTAGAGCATTGCATTTCATATCAATTTAACAAATATAAAATAGGAATTACTAATTTTGTACTTTTATCATACTTGTATAACATTTCTTTAAAATACTTTTGAGAAGATTATAATAATTAATAGTATGCAAATGATAATTAATTTTTATTATTTAATATTAGAAAGTCTTGTTATTAGAATAATTATATTTATTTTAATTTTTATTTGTAAAAATTATCTTTAAATATTGTACATTGGAATTCAAAATGTATGAGTTATTTCGCACTATTTTGTTGAATTGAGATTACAAAATAATCCCTTCCTCTTTTTAACATTGCCATATTTCTCTAGACATTTTAAGCTTTAATTGCAGACCAAAAAGTGCAATGTAACTTGTCATTTTAATTCCCTACACAATGTTTTCTGACAAACATAGAGAAATGTCTGAAAATTATGATTTTGGACTTAATATAAATCCGATTTGAAGAAATTGAGCTAATGGTTGCTTCAATTAAGCATAAACATTTTTTATATTTATAGTCATGCAAAATTTTGAGGGTATTATAAAATATCCTCACAATTGTTTTAGCTCTTTTAAATTAATTGAATTATTTAAAAGGGAAAGAGAACTTAACGTGTTAGAAAATATAAATTAGTGAATTTATTCCATTTTTAAAATAAGATTTATTAGATGACTGTATATTAATAATACGTTACCTGACTCATCAAAAGTATCGCTATTATCCTAATGAACATAATTAATTATCGCAAGTTATATTTCAAGAAAATAAATCACAGACCTCAATGTAATGGCAGAAATAAAAATTTTCATATTTAGCACAAAATCGCTGGATGATGGTAAGCATCGAAGCGTTATACAACTTCAGAGCTACATGTCCCAATAGGGTCATTATATAGCATATAAAATCACTGTCTCATCTCTGTGCCATAAATCTCAGAAGACCCTATTTAGAAAGACAGCCCTCACATTATAAGCTGCTGTAAACCCACAATGAGGTCCCGGAGGACATTTCAATGGTAGGATTCCCCATCCCAATCTAAGACAAATGTAAATGACAAGGAAATCATTTAACGATAAAGCTCCGCGAATTTCTCCTGTAGCATAAAGAGAAGGTTCCGTGTAATTTTTCTTTATAGAACCACTGTATTCCTTGGAGGCTAATTCAATTGACAGGCAGTTCGCTCATTTGGAGGCTTAAAGGAGATATTGGGCTCATTATGGGAGACTGAACAGTTGGTGTAAGATTGCTGTCCAGACAGCTGCAGAACCGTGTTCTTCTTTAGAGAAAATCTTTTAATACTTGTTTGGGAATAAGTATGAATTCAAGCACATTTACTCAAATAAGAAAAAAATGCTTCAATTTGTTTCGTTTTTTAAAGCATTTCGTTTGAGTGCAATTATTAATCAAATGTGTTTTTAAAACAGTTTAGCTTTTATTGTATTTTAATCATTAACATAAAATGTTTCAATTTTATTTTCCTTAAGAGGAAGATAAAATTGAAAATTGTTATAATGCATTTAACGATTTAAATGTTGTAATGGAATAACTCTAATTTCAAGACTATTAATTCTAATAGGAATTAAGTCAATTCCATTAATTGTAATATGGTTTAGATTCTGTACAATAATTGTATTTAATTAAAAAGAAGATTAATGAAAAAGTTAACAACTTAAACAAGTTTAAAAGCTTAAAGTTTAAAATTAATGAAAACAATATTTTAAATTATGGTTTTATTAAGGATATCAGTTTTTACAATGGAAGTCGACCAATTTTTTCAAAGATTAAATAGCACTATGCTACTAAATAGCACTAAGATAGCACTACTGCTCTAGAAGTTTTAACTATACTTTCTTCTACATTAAAAAATGCATCTTCCCCGTTATCTAAATTACGAGTTAGATAACTAACTATTAACTAACTAACTATCTATAACTAACTAATAGTTTATGACTAATAACATTACTAATTGGACGGTTAAGGATGAGTACAAAAATAATTTAGAGTAAAATTAAAAAGTTTATATGTTAGATTTATAAAATTCATAATATTTTTAAACTATAAATCACAAAAAGTTATTAAATTAATTATGAATTTATTAAAGATATCAATTTTTACAATGGTAGTCGACCAGTTTTTTCAAAGATTGCACGATGGAAAGTTTTAACGAATATGTTTTCTTCTACGCTAAAAAAGGTAGCTTCCTCTTTATCCAATAACTAATACTGATAACTAACTAAAAAACTATGACTAACAAACTATAGTTAACTAACTAATAACTAATGACTAATAAAATTACTAATTAGATAGTTGAAGATGAGTACAAAAAGAATAATTTAGAGCAAAATTTAAAAGTTTATTCAATGAGTTTTATCTAATTCATAATCTTTTAATCTATAGATCACCAAAAATTACTTTTTTTAATTAGGTTCAAACTAGATTAAGGAAATTAAATTCTTTTTTCGAATTACTTAATTTTAATACATAGTTTCACTTTTATTCTTAATAAATTTATTATTCTGGCTTTTGCTTGTATAATATATCGCTTCTTTCTTAATTAGTGTTATGAATTATGTATACGCAAACAGGTACATCGCATTCTGCCTAAATATAGAAAAATCATATTTTTTTAAAAGTTCCATTCCTAATTATGCATTACAAAAACAAAAGCAGGAAAATATTGCTTCTAATTTACAATTGTTCTGAAAAGTGGAAGAAGTTCTGTTTTTTTTAAGGATGTACGCAATAAAATTAAGCTTAAGAATAAATTTATCGTACTTCCTAAAATTTATTTTGTAGAACATGATTTGCCTTTTTTTACTATGATAATGTAACTAAATAGACTGGTAAAATAAGATATAGCTTATTGGTTTATCAAATAGAAAGAAAGGAACACCTGAAAAAATAAGTTTTTAATATATGTTCGAAGAATAATTTTTTGGAAGTTAATTTGAATATTATTGTAAAGCATAATTAAAGTTAAACATTTTTCACATGATTTAAACATGTTGGAAAAAATTTTTAGAATTGATATTGTTTTAAAAAAATAACTCATTTTTAAATAGCTTAAAAGTTTAAAAAATATAATTTAAATGTTGCTCAAATAGTTGATAAATTAAAAGCACTTCTATTCACTAAAAAGCAATTACTTACAACTCTAAATCAATTTCACTTAATTAATTAATTCAAAAAGCTTTTAAAATAAAAATAATTTAAAAACTAAGATAAAGTACACTTAATATAAGGAATATTTATAAACCACTTTAAATATAGAAATGTATATTTTTAACAAACGAAATTTGCATTGATTGCACAGCAAAAAATTATCGAAATCTTAACATCTAATATAACTCAAACTTATTGGAAAATACAGAAAATGATAATGAAACTTCAGAAAAACTGAGAACATGCGACTTCCCCTAATATTGTATGCATTGCATGTCTGTAAATTGTCACCAACTCACGATGGCCTAAATTAAATTGACATGTCTTGTATAACTTTGTCTTACCCAAAAAAAGAAAGCTTAAAACGAGATATCTATCCAAAGAAAGAAATAAAAAAAAAGTCTTGGAAACGGACACTTCCATTATACCCCATTTCCAATTGCAGAAGGTTGTTTCTAACTCCCGCTATTCATTATTTTCCAGTTTTCTAAAGAGATTAACATTTGCAGTTACAAGTGAAGAAGCGTTTTGTTAGCTGGACATTTGCCAAAATCGCTTGGCACGGTTGCTTGTTGTTGGTTACCGTCACTATGAAAGAGCGTTTTATTCAAACACCTCCGGGCATGCCATGGAGTACCATAACACTTAATTTTCTCATTTTTCTAACTTTTGTTTGTTTACAGTTCACGCGAGACATAACTCTTGTCGTTGTATTGGAAAAGTAAATCTTTTAATTCAAATCGAATGATACTTCTGCGTCTAAAAAGTAAGACTAATTTTCGATTTAAAATTCCCGGGGCTTACGGAATTTCAATTTTTTTTCTTTTTTAGGTTTCTGGCACTGTCCTATGAAAGAGCGTTTTATTCAAATGCCTCCGGGCATGACATGGAGTACCATAACACTTAATTTTCTCATTTTTCTAACTTTTGTTTGTTTACAGTTCACGCGAGACATAACTCTTGTCGTTGTATTGGAAAAGTAAATCTTTTAATTCAAATCGAACGATACTTCTGCGTCTAAAAAGTAAGACCAATTTTCGATTTAAAATTCCCGGGGCTTACGGAATTTCAATTTTTTTTCTTTTTTAGGTTTCTGGCACTGTCCTATGAAAGAGCGTTTTATTCAAAATGCCTCCGGGCATGACATGGAGTACCATAACACTTAATTTTCTCATTTTTCTAACTTTTGTTTGTTTACAGTTCACGCGAGACATAACTCTTGTCGTTGTATTGGAAAAGTAAATCTTTTAATTCAAATCGAATGATACTTCTGCGTCTCAAAAGTAAGACCAATTTTCGATTTAAAATTCCCGGGGCTTACCGAATTTCATTTTTTTTTTCTTTTTTAGGTTTCTGGCACTGTTCTATGAAAGAGCGGCGTTTTATTCAAACACCTACCATAACACTTAATTTTCTCAATTTTCTCAATTTTCTAACTTTTGTTTGTTTACAGTTCAAGCGAGACATAATTCTTTTTGTTGTGTTTGAAAAGTAAATCTTTTAATTCAAAGTGAATGATACTACTGTGTCCAAAAAGTAAGACCAGTTTGAAATTTGAAATTCCCGGGGCTATGGAATTTCAATTTTTTGTTTTCTTTTTTAGATTTCTGGCACTGTTCTTGACATCTGTGAGAAATTTGACGTCAAACTATTCATTAGTGTTTGAGTTACGCTTGGCTTCGTGAGACTCTAAAACTATTCCGGCGATTTTTGAAATGTCTGAATTA
The DNA here is from genome assembly GCA_021605075.1 of Caerostris darwini. Taxonomy (NCBI): domain Eukaryota; kingdom Metazoa; phylum Arthropoda; class Arachnida; order Araneae; family Araneidae; genus Caerostris; species Caerostris darwini. The sequence continues at coordinate 579,093 of BPLQ01002620.1, read as the reverse complement.
ATTGAGCAAAGAACTTGCATTAAATTTTGTTTGCTGAAACGTATAGAATGTTGCAGAAGGTATTCGGTGAGCATTCCTACATCTGAAAGAAATGTTTAGAAGTGATATAAACAGTTGAAAGAAGGAAGAGAACGCGGTGAAGACGAAGAGCCCCCTGGTCGACCATCAAGTTCAAGTAAATCTTTTAATTCAAATTGAATGATACGTCTCCCATGAGATCGTGTCGAATATCTTTCTTCTGTTCAGGAACTTGACAGTGAATAATATTTAAGTTAAACAAAAAATTTCTTTTATTTTATTGCGAAAGTGAAAAAGAAAATTTTAATTGAAATATCGCACATTTTTTCTGCGAAATAACATGGGAATCTACAAAAATCCAATTTAACAATTTTCCAAAGTGGAATGATAAAAGTCGTAGAACACAAATCCCTTATGTTTATTTTCGCTATGTTTTATTAAAAATGAAAAACTGGCCTGGCTTGAATGCATAGATTAGTTTAATTTTTGTACATTTATTTATTTGCCACTAATAAGTATTATTGTTTATTAATTTTTTTGGAGGGCTTATTTGCTGTAAATATTATATTTAAGCAAAAAATTAAATAATTTATTCTTTTTTACAAGCATTTGTTCTTAAAATGTTTAATTAATTATTGTTTACACTATTTTTGTCATAAATTAAAAAAATGTTAATAAAAACATTAACAATAAATTTTTTGATAACTTTTTTTATATAAATTATAAACTTTTGTAAATATATTACCTTATATTTTAAATGTGTTGTATTTGTAAATATATTATTTTATCTAGATTATTTTGTATTTTAAATAAACAGATACGTTTTTGAATTCTTAATAAACCAATGAAAAAAGATAATCAGTTGAAATAAAAATAAATATTTAACAAGCAACACTGTTTTTAAAAGAAGATTAGTTATAATGAATGTTTAATTAAATTCCTTTTTACAAATACTTATTTTGTAAATACAAATAAAATTGAAAATTTTTAAAACGTACAATAAAATAACATTAATTATACATAAATAATTCAGTTACTGCATTGTAGAATTAATATTATATATCCATTTTATATAAAAATATAATTTTTTATATTTCATCAACACTTTGTTCTTATATTTTTACATTAAATAAATAAAAGATAATTTATATATTTTTTCGCAGATATTTTATAAAAAACACATAAAAGTAATTAAGTCCTTTTTATTTATTAAACAAAACAATAAAGAAAACAATATTAATAAAACCAACTCTTTAAAAGCTTTTCAAAAAAAGAAATAAATCTAAATATTATCCATAATCTTAAACAAAATAAACAATGATGTCCCAGAATTTATGTATCATTTTGTAAAAAAATCGCTTAGAAAAACTACGAATTATGACAAAATGATATTTTTGAAAATTAAAATAACATTAACATTTATAAAATCTTCAAAAAAAAAATTAATGAGAGAAAGAGAAACAAGATTTAAAGATAAATATTACTGCAATAATAATTTTAATTAAAGAACTTAATTAATTTGCTTATAAATGGAAATGAAATTATAACCTTTATTAATTTGCAAATAACGTTGATAGAACTGTATATTATCTTTATAAAAAATAGATACTAGTCAAATTTTTAGTTCTGCAAAAGTGAAAAGAAAAAAAAATGAATACTTTTCTGTTTTAATATTAATATTTTATTCAATATAAATTTTGGACATCGTATTTATTTAATAATTATTGGTTAAAAAGTTATAATTTTTAAATTTATTTTATTTAAATAGTTGAAGCCATATTTGTTTGCCATTTCAAGTGCAATAAAATATAGCTTTTCATTTAAAAATATTGTTTAGCTTACTGCATTTTTACTACGTTAATAAAAATTTATTTTTTTTATAATTTTGTTACTTATAATAGCTTTCCATTATCTGATATTTCGTACGATAAACCTTTTTTTTATCATTCATCAACACGGAATTCTTATACTTTAAAACTAAATAAATTAAAAAATAATTTGTATAATTTTTCGCAGATATTTAAGAAAAAACTTAAATTATTAACTTTAAGACTTTAAAATGATTAAAAGTCTTTTTTATAATTTATTAAGCCAAACAATAACGAAAAGGAACATTATTAAAACCAACCTTTTAAAAGCTTTCCAAAAAAGAAATAAATGTAATTATTAGCCATAATCTTAAGTAAAATAAATAATGATGTTCAATGAATAATCCCTAAATAATTTTGTCTCTTTTCAAAAAACCATTTTAGTATTAATACATTTAACTATGTAAATATTATTAAAATACTAGAAACACAAAAACTGCCATGTATATACTTTAATACTCAAAAGATTTACTTGTCTCAATACTTGTTTCAATAATAAATGTATACAAAAGTTTAAAGGAAACTTATCAAATTTACCTTGTTTAATGTTTTTTGTTTTGTAGGCAAATAGTTAATGAGCTTACATATTTTAATTGTTTAATATTCAGTTTTGCTTTATTTTGGCTTGGTAATACCGAGAAGAAAAAAAATTGAAACTTTTCTGTAAAAATATAGACGATAAAAAGATTATTATTATGAGATGAAATTCAAAACATATCTCATCACATGTAATAGCTATCACAATACTATATTACCAACTAACTGGACTTTATAAAACATCATCATCATTAGTGGCGCAACAGCCCGTTGGTAGGCCAAGGCCGGCTGCCTGCTGGCAGATTTCTAGACAGAAAATGCTCTACGCCCAACTTTCTTACAGACATAGCAGACTGGAACCTACAGTTTAAAGTGGATTCCGAACCACTATAAACATCCATGGCACCGCCATGACTCGAACCAGAGACCTGCAGCACCGAGCGTCAGAGAGCTATTCACTAGGCCATCAGGCCCCTACTTGATAAATCAGACAACCATATAACAGTGCAAATATTGTTTCATACAATGCTTAAACTATCATTTCTCGTTGTTGATAAATCAGACAACCATATAACAGTGCAAATATTGTTTCATACAATGCTTAAACTATGATTTCTCCTTGTTGATAAATCAGACAACCATATAACAGTGCAAATATTGTTTCACACAATGCTTAAACTATCATTTCCCATTGTTGATAAATCAGACAACCATATAACATTGCAAATATTGTTTCATACAACGCTTAAACTATCATTTCTCGTTGTTGATAAATCAGACAACCATATAACAGTGCAAATATTGTTTCATACAATGCTTAAACTATCATTTCTCGTTGTTAATAAATCAGACAACCATATAACAGTGCAAATATTGTTTCATACAATGCTTAAACTATCATTTCTCCTTGTTGATAAATCAGACAACCATATAACAGTGCAAATATTGTTTCATACAATGCTTAAACTATCATTTCTCGTTGTTGATAAATCAGACAACCATATAACAGTGCAAATATTGTTTCATACAATGCTTAAACCATTTCTCCTTGTTGATAAATCAGACAACCATATAACAGTGCAAATATTGTTTCATACAATGCTTAAACTATCATTTCTCATTGTTGATAAATCAGACAACCATATAACAGCAAAAGCAAATATTGTTTCATACAACGCTTAAACTATCATTTCTCCTTGTTGATAAATCAGACAACCATATAACAGTGCAAATATTGTTTCATACAATGCTTAAACTATCATTTCTCGTTGTTAATAAATCAGACAACCATATAACAGTGCAAATATTGTTTCATACAATGCTTAAACTATCATTTCTCGTTGTTGATAAATCAGACAACCATATAACATTGCAAATATTGTTTCATACAATGCTGAAACTATCATTTCTCGTTGTTGATAAATCAGATAACCATATAACAGTGCAAATATTGTTTCATACAATGCTTAAACTATCATTTCTCGTTGTTGATAAATCAGACAACCATATAACAGTGCAAATATTGTTTCACACAATGCTTAAACCATCATTTTCCGTTGTTGATATATCAGACAACCCTATAACAGTGCAAATATTGTTTTATACAATATACTTAGCATCACATTCCATTGTTAATAATTCAGGCAAAAGTTAATTAATTAATGGTACAACAGATTCAAGTTTGAATCATAAAATAATTTTAAACATAGTGAAAAAAATTATAATTTTTCATAAATTTGTGTGTTTTATATACTAAAATCTAAAGCTGATATCCTGAGGCTTTAATTAAGATGGCAATTACTGAAATTTAAAGATGGCGGCTCAGGATGATAAAGATTTAAATTCATTCCCGGAAAAGTTTCCTTCGCATTTTCTCATTACTTGGTAAATAGAGAGGATTTCGCGAAATCCTGATAAGGTGTTTTGATACTGAAAGAGCCTTGGGTTATCGACTGAGACTCCTTCAAATATTTACCCTTCCTCGATCTTAGTGCTCATTCATTTCTGTCATTCCGGGAATTTTATTAAATTCTCGTTTATTTTGTGCATCCTCTTTTGAACCAGCCCTCTCAAAGATAGATGTTCTCTGTTTGGTCTCGAATGCCTCTCGGAATATTGAAATACTTTTTTTATCTCTCAGTTTGAACTGTTGACTCGTGTTCAAGAAATGAAGGTTCAGCATATTGAATTCTGTGAACTTCTTTCAAAATAATGTAAATTTTTTTTTTAAATTTTCAATTCCTTGCGACTTTAAGAAAAATGTCGTTTAATTCTAAAAAAATATAAAGTATGTTTGTTGAGATGTATTCATATACATCAAGTATTCATATACATGTATGCTGAGAAAATGTCTTATAATATTTTTTTGTTCTAATGCAACTGGAAAACACTTAGACAGTTTGTCTTCAATGCCTTAAGGCAAGCGCTGCACCGACGTTACTCACCCAGGAGAAACGTGCTGCTTGAAGATAAGCTCAGGACGCGCAGTAGCACTACCTTCGCAACGCTCAACAATCATGTTAGGTAGGAACGTACGTTTTAAAGTGCATTCCGAACCACTACAAATATCCATGGTACCGCCGGGACTCGAATCCGAAACCTGTGGTACCGAGAGTCAGAGCTCTAGTCACTCGGCCATCAGGCCCATAATTGATAAATCAGAAAACCGTACAATAGTGCAGATATTGTTTCATACAAAGCTTAAACCATTATTTTGCATTGTTAATAATTCAGCAAAACCTAATGAATTAATAGTACAACATATTCAAGTTTCTATCATAAAATAATTTCAAGCACAATCAAAAAATTATTATTTCTCATAAATTTATGTGTTATATATATACACCAAAATATAAAATTACCCACGGTCCTACGGTTTAAAGCGGAGGCTAAACCATCACAAACATCCATGGCACCTCTGGGACTCGAACCCGAAACCTGTGATACCGAGCTCAATAGAGTAAGCCACTCGGCGATCAGGCCCCTATTTGATAAATCAGACAACCATATAACAGTGTAAATATTGTTTCATACAATGCCTAAACCATCATTTGCCGTTGCTGATAAATCAGACAACCGTATAAATGACAACCAATAACAGTGTAAATGTTGCTTCAAACAATTTTTTTTTTATTCTAATGCAACTGGTAAGCACTTAGACAGTTGTCTTTGATGCCTTATGGCAAGCGCTGCACCTATGTTACGCACTGAGCTCTACACAGGAGGTTTGTGTAGCTGGAAGATAATCTACGAACGCGGAGTAACAGTAACCCTGCAATGCTCTACGATCCTGTTAGACCGGTACCTAAAGTTTAAAGTGAATTCCGAACCACTACAAACATCCATGGCACAGCCGGGACTCGAATCCGAAACCTGTGATACCGAGCACATGTCATTCGGCCATTCAGGCCCCATTTCATACAATGTTTAAACCGTCATTTTCAATTCTTAATAATTCAGCAAATCTTAATTAATTAATAGCAGAATATATTCAAGTTTCAATCATAAAAATAATTTCAAGCACAATCCAAAAGATTATTATTTCTCATAAATTTATGTGTTATATATATACTAAAATCTAAAGCTAATATCCTGAGGCTTTAATTAAGATGGCAATTACTGAAATTTAAAGATGGTGGCTCTGTATGATAAAGATTTAAATTTATTCCCGGAAAAGTTTCCTTCGCATCTTTCTTATTACTTGGTAAATAGAGAGGATTTCGCAAAATCCTGATAAGGTGTTTTGATACTGAAATAGCCTTGGGTATCGACTGAGACCCCTTTAAATATTTACCCTTCCTCGCTCTTGGTGCTCTTCTCATCATTCATTTCTGTCATTCCAGGAATTTTATTAAATTCTCGTTTATTTTGTGCATCCTCTTCTGAACCAGCCCTCTCAAAGATAGATGTTCTCTGTTTGGTCTCGAATGCCTCTCGGAATATTGAAATACATTTTTTTCTCTCAGCTTGAACTGTTGAGTCGTGTTCAAGAAATGAAGGTTCAGCATATTGAATTCTGTGAGATTCTTTCAAAATAATATCAAATTTTTTTTTTCAATTTTCAATTCCTTGCGACTTTAAGAAAATGTCGTTTAATTCTAAAAAAAATATATAATAAGTTTAGTTACAAACAATGCTTGTTAAGATCTAAAATTATGTTCATCAAGTATTTATTTATATACATATATGCTGAAAAAATTTCTTATAATATTATTATTGTTGTTCTAATGCAGCTCGTAATACAGAGACACTTAATCTTTATGCCATAAGCAAGGGCTGCACCGCTGTTACTCATTTAGCACTACCCAGGGGGCATATGTAGCTATAGTACGGAAGCGAGTAACATTACGGCCGCAACACTCTACGATCATGTTAGACCTGGTCCTAAGGTTTAAAGTGGATGCTGAGCCATTACAAATATCCATGGCACCTCTGGGACTCGAACCCGAAACCTGCGATACCGAGCTCCACAGCGTTAGCCACTTGGCCGTGAGGCCACTATTTGATAAATCAGACAACCATATAACAGTGTAAATATTGTTTCATACAATGCTTAAACCATTATTTGCCGTTGTTGATAAATCAGACAACAGTATAACAGTGCAAATGTTGCTTCAAACAATGTTTTTCTTCTTTTTTTCCTAATGGAGCTGGTAAGCACTTAGACAGTTGTCTTTGATGCCTTATGTCAAGTATTGCACAGATGTTACGCACTGAGCGCTACCCAGGAGGTATGTGTAGCTGGAAGATAATCTACGAACGCGGAGTAACAGTAACCCCGCAATGCTCTACAATCCTGTTAGACCGGTACCTACGGTTTAAAGTGAATTCCGAACCACTACAAACATCCATGGCACAGCCGGGACTCGAATCCGAAACCTGTGATACCGAGCACCTGTCATTCGGCCATTCAGGCCCCATTTCATACAATGTTTAAACCGTCATTTTCAATTCTTAATAATTCAGCAAATCTTAATTAATTAATAGCACAATATATTCAAGTTTCAATCATAAAAATAATTTCAAGCACAATCCAAAAGATTATTATTTCTCATAAATTTATGTGTTATATATATACTAAAATCTAAAGCTAATATCCTGAGGCTTTAATTAAGATGGCAATTACTGAAATTTAAAGATGGCGGCTCAGGATGATAAAGATTTAAATTCTTTCCCGGAAAAGTCTCCTTCGCATCTTCTTATTACTTGGTAAATAGAGAGGATTTCGCAAAATCCTGATAAGGTGTTTTGATACCGGAAGAGCCTCGGGTATCGACTGAGACCCCTTTAAATATTTACCCTTCCTCGCTCTTAGTGCTCTTCTCATCATTCATTTCTGTCATTCCGGGAATTTTATTAAATTCTTGTTTATTTTGTGCATCGCTTTTGAATCAGCCCTCTCAAAGGTAGATGTTCTCTGTTTGGTCTCGAATGCCTCTCGGAATATTGAAATACTTTTTTTATCTCTCAGTTTGAACTGTTGAGTCGTGTTCAAGAAATGAAGGTTCAGCATATTGAATTCTGTGAGCTTCTTTCAAAATAATGTCAAATTTTTTTTAAATGTTCAATTCCTTGCGACTTTAAGAAAAATGTCGTTCAATTCTAAAAAAAATATATAATAAATTTAGTTACAAACATTGCTTGTTAAGATGTAAAATTGTGTTCATCAAGTATTTATTTATATACATATATGCTGAAAAAATGTCTTATAACATTATTATTGTTGTTCTAATGCAGCTTGCAATACAGACACACTTAATCTTTATGCCATAAGCAAGGGCTGCACCGCTGTTACTCATTTAGCACTACCCAGGGGGCATATGTAGCTGTACTATGGAAGCGAGTAACATTAAGGCCGCAACACTCAACGATCATGTTAGACCTGGTCCTACGGTTTAAAGTGGATGCTGAGCCATTACAAATATCCATGGCACCTCTGGGACTCGAACCCGAAACCTGCGATACCGAGCTCCATAGCGTTAGCCACTTGGCCGTCAGGCCACTATTTGATAAATCCGACAACCATATAACAGTGTAAATATTGTTTCATACAATGCTTAAAACCATCATTTGCCGTTGTTGATAAATCAGACAACAGTATAACAGTGCAAATGTTGCTTCAAACAATGTTTTTCTTCTTTTTTTCCTAATGGAGCTGGTAAGCACTTAGACAGTTGTCTTTGATGCCTTTTGTCAAGTATTGCACAGATGTTACGCACTGAGCGCTACCCAGGAGGTTTGTGTAGCTGGAAGATAATCTATGAACACGGAGTAACAGTAACCCCGCAATGCTCTACAATCCTGTTAGACCGGTACCTACGGTTTAAAGTGAATTCCGAACCACTACAAACATCCATGGCACAGCCGGGACTCGAATCCGTAACCTGTGATACCGAGCACCTGTCATTCGGCCATTCAGGCCCCATTTCATACAATGTCTAAACCGTCATTTTCGTTTATTAATAATTCACCAAAAATCAATTAATTAACAGCAAAATATCAGCAGTTCCAATCATAAAATAATTTTAAAAACAATGCAAAAATTATTATTTCTCATAAATTTATGGGTTATATATATACTAAAATCTAAAGCTAATATCCTGAGGCTTTAATTAAGATGGCAATTACTGAAATTTAAAGATGGTGGGCTCAGTATGATAAAGATTTAAATTCATTTCCGGAAAAGTTTCCTCCGCATTTTGTTATTACTTGGTAAATAGGCAGGATTTCGTAAAATCCTGATAAGGTGTTTAGATACCGAAAGAGCCTTGGGTATCGACTGAGACCCCTTTAAATATTTATCCTTCCTCGCTCTTCAGTGCTCTTCTCATCATTCATTTCTGTCATTCCAGGAATTTTATTAAATTCTTGTTTATTTTGTGCATCGCTTTTGAATCAGCCCTCTCAAAGATAGATGTTCTCTGTTTAGTACTGAATGCCTCTCGGAATATTGAAATATCTTTTTTTTATCTCTCAGTTTGTACTGTTGACTCGTGTTCAAGAAATGAAGGTTCAGCATATTGAATTTCGTGAACTTCTTTCAAAATAATGCCAGTTTATTTTTTAATTTTCTGTTCCTGGCGATTTTAAGAAAAATGTCTTTAAATTCTATAAATATAAAGTATGTTTGTTAAGATGTAAAATTATATTCAACAAGTATTTATATACATATATGCTGAGAAAATGTTTTATAATATTCTAATTATTATTATTTTGAACAACAATAAAAAACCTGGTACACATTGATCTGCAGTCATATATCGCTAGAATAGTAGATTCAGCACTATAAAAAGATACTATAAAAGGCCTTTTAAAAATGCACATTATCCATGTGATTATTGTATTTAAAGCAAACTCAGTACTACATTAAAATTGCCATAATAAATTGATTAGCCATGGATTGATTGCAACAAGGACTGCATTGTGTTTTCCGCCGTGCAAGAATTTTTAATCTACTTTAACCATGCTTCCTTCTGTGGCGTTCAGAAGAAATGGTCAGTAGGCTTCCAGACTCTCATCTGAGAGGAAGTACAGCGTAATCACGCGCTTCTGTTTAGAAACGTTTCATTTACAGTTTCTCATCCCGAGAGGAAATATATTCAACACAACTCTTTGTATTTGTTGGCCTATAGACTCCCACCCGGAGAGGTACTATATTCCGCGCAAATCTAAGTATCGGGTTTTCGGATTAGAAGTGGAATCCTTCCACGAATGTATATGTATTTAAATGTGTTAAATATTATACGTATGTGATGTTTATACGTATGTAAATAGAGCTGTTTGTTCCCAACCTGTGTCTCATGTCTCACGCCAACCACACCCAGTTACAATCCAACTGCAGAACCGACAACACTACAATCTGGTGCTCGAACAGACAGCACTACACAACATATTTATCCTTCCTGTTTTCAGCTTAGACAAGCTTGACAGATTCCAATCCCAGCTTTTTATTTTCTAAAACTCTATGATCTATCCATTTATTAGACTGTTCCAACCTTATTAGCTACTATATCATAAACATAAAGCCACTTTATAGTTGATATTTTTAGGTTTTAAATCCAAGTATTTAATTATAAAGATTTAGAGTGCTAATTGCTAATAAATATTACTTTTAGCTAGATAGAAATAAATTATTATGTAAAAAAATTTTATTTTTTAAAAAGATTACATAAAATCGAAAAAAAAAAAAAGATAATAAATTAATTTTCAGATTAAAAAAAACCATTCAGTAATTAAATGAATTTTATTTTTAAATTTTGGGATATTAAATTAACTTTCTTTACATTTGAAAATCCATTATTTTTTTAAAAATTACCGTAACAAGTTCTTTCAATTTGTTGAATTTAACGGAGTTAAAAATTTATAGAAGTTTCATAGTTTGTGAAAGATTGGAGAGTTCAGAGTCATTACAATTCTTAAACTTAAATAAAAAACTTGCAACCTTCATTTCATTAAAATAATAACAATAATTTATTAAGTTGCGATAAAATAATAACATAGAATTAACAAATTTATAAATTTATTAAATGTATGAAAAGTACTAATTTTGAGGAAACTAAATAATGAAATCATACTAAAAAATTGCAATTCAGGGATTTTAGGATTCTAAAATGAATATCAATCGTATTTTTATTCTTTTTTTTAATGGCAATCAAAATGACCGGAGCTTTGATTTTTAAATGAGAAATCTTTCTTTTTAAAATTGATTTCGAGATTAAAGACGAAGAAACTGATTTAATTTTCTTTTTTCAAGACAGAAATATTTCCCTCAGATCTTTTGTAATTTAAAGATCTGAAGATAAAATCTTTCTTTCTCAGTTTTTGAAATTTTTTTTTTTTTGTGATGGCAAAGAAAGTAAATGCTTTCAAAAGTTTTAATATTTTAATGAAAAGTTTTTTGTTTCTTGAGCGATGTATTTGTTGAATTAAATTAACTAAAGACAAACAAAAAATTGGCTTCTAATTATTAGCTTCAGCTTGTTAGCAGTCTCATGTCTTTAATTTGAGTCATTGTAGCTTATGCAAAAGGTTATAATTGTGATACATTTATAGTAGGAAAAGGCAGTTTTATAAAGATTTAAAGATTTATAGGAATTTGATGGGTTGTTTAAGTTTGGAGAGTTGAGAGTAGTTCCAATTCATAAATTTAAATAAAAAATTGCAAAATTCTAATTATACTTACTAAATGACAAGGAAATATATTCTCATAAATATTTAGTATCAAATCTTAGCATAGTTTGATCATCGCATAACAATAAACCATCATGTTATTTTGAGAGTGCTTATGTAAATGTGAGATATTTTTTCCCAATTTATAGATATTTATGAACAAACGTTTCTTGAACTCGAAGCCACTTTACACAGTTCAATTTCAATATAGCATTATTGATCCTCAAGCTACCACAGCTTGAACTTACTAGGGGCAGCAATGGGGAGTTTACACTAATCAAATTTAACAGATTCTTCCAGCCTACAGAATTAAGTAGTCTATACCCAGCGTAGAGTCCAGAGCTCTTTTTTCAGTTTACGTATTGGATTTTAAAGTTATCTACATCAATTTAGAATTTGAAAAACTCTCGATAAATCTACAGACACGAATGTCTTCCCATGGGACTAGAGCAGGAGGAGAAGAAGGTGAGAATCTCATCAGTTGGCCCCTTGAGAGTGTTCATTCAAAATTGTTGAACATAATTTCTGCCACATAATTTCCAATACTGTAAAGCGGCAGCCCTAAGCACAATGATGTGGATAGCGTACTAGTACAGAAATCGAACATTCTAAACATCACGTCACTTCATATCCGATAATTTTACATAAGCAATACTGCAAAGACCTGAATTTCAAAAAATTGGATGCAGACAGATTTTAATTTGTCCTCCACATCAAAAATATTTTAATAGCACCACAGTATACTTTCCAGAATTATCATTCCTTCATATATATATATAATGCAAATGAATTTTCGCTTTTATAATGTTACGAAAATAGTTAAAAATATGTATGGTAATAATAATCAATAATTTCGTAAAGTTTATTTTAAAATTTTTCTAGAAACTTACTCTTGAATCAAAATAGAACGTATTTGTATTCAATGAACTCCCCTCAAAACATGGCAGCTTGTACATAAAATTTGGTAATATTAATAAATCTGTTATATTATGTATGTGAAATAAATTTAACAAGTTGTTATGGAAAGCCAGATTTTTCCTGTTAACTGAATCAAAGGCTCAAAAGATTTTCTTTTGACTTTTATTAATTAGACAAAAGGATTCAAAAGGATTTAATGGTGAAAAAGCAATTGTTACTCAATTAGCTGTTTACTGGCAAATTGCTACCTAATTGAACTCAGTATTAGGAATATATCAGCTACTGTCACAGACTTCATGAAATATTCTTAGTTTGGATTAAATTTTAATTAAAGTAAATTGCATACATAACAAGCAGAGCAATCATTGGATATTTGGATTATTTAACGAAAACCTACTTCCCTGTTTTATTATTAATAATCATTAGCAATTTAACATAATGAGTAGATACAAATAATACATTCTACATCCTAACTATTTCAGAATTGTATTTTTTTTGTAATAAATATAAAAATTAAAATAACAATAAATTGCATACGTAACAGCTGAGCAATCATTGGATATTTGGATTATTTAACGAAAACCTACTTCCATGTTTTATTATTAATAATCATTAGCAATTTAACATAATGAGTAGATAAAATAATACATTCTACATCATAACTATTTCAGAATTATATTTTCGAAATATTAAAAATTAAAATTAAATTGTAGTAAATTGCGTTAATTTAAAAGTAAATTGCCTACATAATAATAGGACAATCATTATATATTTGGATTATTTAATGACAACCTACACTCATGTTTGATTATTAATAGTCATTAGCAATTTAACATAATGAGCAGATAAATTAAAACACCCTGCATTATAACTATTTGAGAATTCTATTTTTTGTAATTAAAATTAAACTAAATTGCATACATAACAGTAGAGCAATCATTGGATATTTAGATTATTTAACGAAATCCTAATCTTATGTTGGATTATTAATAATCATTAGCAATTTAACATAATGCGCAGATAAAATAATACATCCAGCGTCATAACTAATTCGGAATTATATTTTTTGTAATAAATCTAAAAATCAAAATTAAAGTAAATTGCATACATAATAGAAGAGCAATTATTGGATATTTAGATTATGTAACGAAATCCTACTCACATATTTGATCAACAACATATATTTGATTATGTTAAATCTTTAGCAATTTAACACAATGTGCGGACAAAATAATACATTCTGAATTATATACATCATATATTTTTTGTAATAAGATTAAAAATCAAAATTAAAGTAAATTGCATACAACAGCAGAGCAATCATTGGTTATTTGGATTATTTTACGAAAACCAACTCGCATGTATGTTTATTAATAATCATTAGCGCAGTTTATAGTTTATTAATTATCATTAACATAATACGCAGATAAAATAATACATCCTACATCATAACTATTTCAGAATTATATTTTTTATAATAAATTGCTCGTCTTTTTTTATATATACACCTTGTTGTTCATCAAAGGAAAGCAATAGACAGTTCAAATCCATTGACTAGGCAGGGCATTTAACAAGGCAGAACTCATAAAATGGCTGCTGTTCAACATATGGAAAGCCCAGCTTTAGGTTTCTGTTTATCGCTATATTAAAGGGCCCCATGTCCGCTGAAGTGAATCTCGTTATCCTCAGTTGGAAGGTTTTTATTTCTTGTTACTCTTTTTTTTACTATTGATCGTGCTGGGGAAAAGAAGATGATATAATTGCGTGGTCTCAGCACGTTTCTCATGATAGAAGTTTTCTTCGTATCTTTATAGATAGTGATATGAGGAATTTTTATGATGTAGTTTTTTCTGTTACATTAATCGGCTTAGAAGAAAAATAGATATTAAGGAATCATAAATAGCAGAGAATGCAGCCAGTATAAAAAGGAAAATGTATACTAAAGCATTTTTAAAAATGTCTTATTTACTGAAAATTTTCAGATTCATTCATTGCATCTTATTTTTATTACAATGATTATGCAGTATTATATTTTATTCATAGATTTTAAAATAAAATATTTATTTTTTATAAATTTTTTACTAGGCTAGTTTCATAATGATAAAAAAAATTATGGTAGTGTTTTTTGAGGAAATTTAAGGACATAATATAAACTTTTAAAGCAAATTTTTAAATTGAAAATGGATAAATTAATTTGAATTTTATGAGCATATAATATATTCCTAATATAGAGTTCAGTTAAGTAGCAATTTCCAGTAAACATCTAACTATTTTATAATTATATTTTTGTAACATTAAAAATTAAAATTAAAGTAGATTGCATAGATAAAAGCAGAGCAATCATTGTATATTTGGATTATTTAGCGGAAACATACTCTCATATTTGATTATTAATAATCATTAGCAATTTAACATAATGCATAGATAAAATAATACATCCTGCATCAAAAAAATTTCAAAATTATATTTTTTGTTATAAAATTAAAAATTAAAATTAAAGTAAATTGTATACATAACAACAGAATACATAGCAGCAGAGCAATCATTGGATATTTGGCTTATTTAAAGAAAACTTAATCTCTTTTTTAATTATTAATAATCATTAGCAATTTAACATAATGCGAAGATAAAATAATACATCCTGTATCATAATTATATTTTTTGTAATAAATTGCTCGTGTTTTTTTATATACAAAAATTAACATAAACGCCTTGCTTGTTCATCAAAGGAAAGCAATAGACAGTTCAAATTCATTGACTAGGCAGGGAATTTAACAAGGCAGAACTCATAAAATGGCTGCTGTTAAACATATGGAAGGCCCAGCTTTAGATTTCTGTTTATCGCTATATTAAAGGGCCCCATGTCCGCTGAAGTGAATCTCGCTATCCTCAGTTGGAAGGTTTTTATTTCTTGTTACTTTTTTTTTTACTATTGATCGTGCTGGGGAAAGAAGACGATATAATTGCGTGGTCTCAGCACGTTTCTCATGATAGAAGTTTTCTTCGTATCTTTATAGATAGTGATATGAGGAATTTTTATGATGTAATTTTTTCTGCTACACTAATCGGCTTAGAAGAAAAATAGATATTAAGGAATCATAAATAGCAGAGAATGCTGCCAGTATAAAATGGAAAATGTATACTAAGGCATTTTTAAAAATGTCTTATTTACTGAAAATTTTCAGATTCATTCATTGCATCTTATTTTTATTACAATGATTATGCAGCATTATATTTTATTCATAGATTTTAAAATGAAATATTTATTTTTTATAAATTTTTTACTAAGCTAGTTTCATAATGATAAAAAAAATTATGGTAGTGTTTTTTGAGGAAATTTAAGGACATAATATAAACTTTTAAAGCAAATTTTTAAATTGAAAATGGATGAATTAATTTGAATTTTATGAGCATATAATATATTCCTAATATAGAGTTCAGTTAAGTAGCAATTTCCAGTAAACATCTAACTATTTTATAATTATATTTTTGTAACATTAAAAATTAAAATTAAAGTAGATTGCATAGATAAAAGCAGAGCAATCATTGTATATTTGGATTATTTAGCGGAAACATACTCTCATATTTGATTATTAATAATCATTAGCAATTTAACATAATGCATAGATAAAATAATACATCCTGCATCAAAAAAATTTCAAAATTATATTTTTTGTTATAAAATTAAAAATTAAAATTAAAGTAAATTGTATACATAACAACAGAATACATAGCAGCAGAGCAATCATTGGATATTTGGCTTATTTAAAGAAAACTTAATCTCTTTTTTAATTATTAATAATCATTAGCAATTTAACATAATGCGAAGATAAAATAATACATCCTGCATCATAATTATATTTTTTGTAATAAATTGCTCGTGTTTTTTTATATACAAAAATATACATAAACGCCTTGCTTGTTCATCAAAGGAAAGCAATAGACAGTTCAAATTCATTGACTAGGCAGGGAATTTAACAAGGCAGAACTCATAAAATGGCTGCTGTTAAACATATGGAAGGCCCAGCTTTGGGTTTCTGTTTATCGCTATATTAAAGGGCCCCATGTCCGCTGAAGTGAAACTCGCTATCCTCAGTTGGAAGGTTTTTATTTCTTCTTACTCTTTTTTTTACTATTGATCTTGCTGGGGAAAAGAAGATGATATAATTGCGTGGTCTCAGCACGTTTCTTATGATAGAAGTTTTCTTCGTATCTCTATAGATAGTGATATGAGGAATTTTTATGATGTAGTATTTCTGTTCCAGCAATCGGTTTAGAAGAAAAATAGATATTAAGGAAACATAAATAATGGAGAATGCTGTCAATATAAAAAGGAAAATGTACTATATACAAAAGCATTTTAAATAATGTCTTATTTACTGAAAATTATGAATTTAATTCATTCCATCTTATTTTTATTACAATGAATATGCAGTATTATAATTTATTCATTGATTTTAGCTAAGATATTTATTTTCTATAAATACTTTATTAAGCTGGTTTGATATATATATAAACATATGGTTTGATTGGTATTTTTTGAGGAAATTTAAGGACTTAATTTAAATTTTTATATTGAAAATGGATGAATTAATTTGAATTTTAGGAGTATTTAATATATTACTAATAGAGAGTTCAGTTAAGTAGCAATCGCTAGTAAACATTTAATTGAATAACAATCATTAGCAATTTAAGATAATCTCCAGATAAAATAATGCATACTACATCATAACTATTTCAGAATTATATATTTTTTTGTATTAAAATTAAAAATTAAATTTAAAGTAAATTGCATACATAATAGCAGAGCAATCATTGGATATTTAGATTATTTAATGAAAACCTACTCTCATGCTTGCTTATTAATAACCATTAGAATTTAACATAATGCGCAGATAATACATCCTACATCAAAATAATTTCAAAATTAAATCTAAAATTAAAGTAAATTGCATACATAAAAGCAAAATACATAACAGCAGAGCAATCATTGGATATTTGAATTATTTAACGAAAACTTACTCTCATGTTTGATTATTAATAATCATTAGCAATTTAACATAATGTCCAGCTAAAATAATACACCCTGCATCATAACTATTTCAGAATTATAATTTAGTAATACTAAAAATTAAAATTAAAGTAAATTGCATATATAATAGCCGAGCAATCATTGGTGAAACTTGCTCTCATGTTTGATTATTAATAATCATTAGCAATTTAATATAATGCGCAGATAAAGTAATACATCCTACATTATAAATATATTTTTTATAATAAATGCTCGTGTTTTTTTATATACAAAAATAAATATAAACGCCTTCCTTGTTCATCAAAGGAAAGCAATAGACAGTTCAAATTCATTGACTAGGCAGGACATTTAACAAGGCAAAAATCATAAAATGGCTGCTGTTAAACATATGGAAGGCCCAGCTTTGGGTTTATGTTTATCGCTATATTAAAGGGCCCCATGTCCGCTGAAGTGAACACCGAAACTCGCTATCCTCAATTGGAAGATTTTTATTTCTTGTTACTCTTTTTTTACTATTGATCGTGCTGGGAAAAGAAGATGATATAATTGCGTGGTCTCAGCACGTTTCTCATGATAGAAGTTTTCTTCGTATATTTATAGATAGTGACATGAGGAATTTTTATGATGTAGTATTTCTGTTCCAGCAATCGGTTTAGAAGAAAAATAGATATTAAGGAAACATAAATAATGGAGAATGCTGTCAATATAAAAAGGAAAATGTACTATATACAAAAGCATTTTAAATAATGTCTTATTTGCTGAAAATTATGAATTTAATTCATTCCATCTTATTTTTATTACAATGAATATGCAGTATTATACTTCATTCATTGATTTTAGATAAGATATTTATTTTCTATAAATACTTTATTAAGCTGGATGGATATATATATAAACATATGTTTTGATTGGTATTTTTTGAGGAAATTTAAAGACTTAATTTAAATTTTTGAAGGCAAATTTTTATATTGAAAATGGATGAATAAATTTGATTTTATGAGTATTTAATATATTCCTGATAGAGAGTTCAGTTAAGTAGCAATCGCCAGTAAACATTTAATTGAATTACAATCATTAGCAATTTAAGATAATGTCTAGATAAGATAATGCATACTACATCATAACTATTTCAGAATTATATTTTTTTTGTATTAAAATTAAAAATTAAATTTAAAGTAAATTGCATACATAATAGCAGAGCAATCATTGAATATTTAGATTATTTAATGAAAACCTACTCTCATGCTTGCTTATTAATAACCATTAAAATTTAACATAATGCGCAGATAAAATAATACATCCTACATCAAAATAATTTCAAAATTATATTTTTTGTAATAAAATTAAATCTAAAATTAGAGTAAATTGCATACATAAAAGCAAAATACATAACAGCAGAGCAATCATTGGATATTTGAATTATTTAACGAAAACTTACTCTCATGTTTGATTATTAATAATCATTAGCAATTTAACATAATGCGCAGATAAAATAATACATCCTGCATCATAACAATTTCAAAATTATATTTTTTGTAATAAACTGCTCGCATTTTTTAATAAAAAATAAATATAAACGCCTTGCTTGTTCATCAAAGGAAAGCAATAGACAGTTCAAATCCATTGACTAGGCAGGGCATTTAACAAGGCAGAACTCATAAAATGGCTGCTGTTAAACATATGGAAGGCCCAGCTTTAGGTTTATGTTTATCGCTATATTAAAGGGCCCCATGTCCGCTGAAGTGAAAGTCGCTATCCTCAGTTGGAAGGTTTTTATTTCTTGTTACACTTTTTTTACTATTGATCGTGCTGGGAAAAGAAGATGATATAATTGCGTGGTCTCAGCACGTTTCTCATGATAGAAGTTTTCTTCGTATCTTTATAGATAGTGATATGAGGAATTTTTATGATGTAGTTTTTCTGTTCCAGCAATCGGTTTAGAAGAAAAATAGATATTAAGGAATCATAAATAGCAGAGAATGCTGCCAGTATAAAAAAGAAAATATATACTAAAGCATTTTTAAAAATGTCTTATTTACTGAAAATTATCAGATTCATTCATTGTATCTTATTTTTATTACAATGATTATGCAGTATTATATTTTATTCACAGATTTTAAAATGAAATATTTATTTTCTGTAAATCCTTTATTAAGTTGGTTTGTTATATATAAAAAAATTGTGGTACATCCTACATCATAACTATTTCGGAATTATATTTTTGTAACATTAAAAATTAAAATTGAGGTAAATTGCAGAGATAAAAGCAGAGCAATCATTGCACATTTGGATTATTGAACGAAAAGCTACTCTCATGTTTGATTATTAATAAGTATTAGCAATTTAACATAATGCGCAGATAAAATAGTACATCCTGCATCATAATTATATTTTTTTGTAATAAATTGCTCGTGTTTTTTTAAATACAAAAATAAATCTAAACGCCTTTCTTGTGCATCAAAGGAAAGCAATAGAGAGTTCAAATCCATCTACTAGGCGGGGCATTTAACAAGGCAGAACTCATAAAATGGCTGCTGTTAAACATATGGAAGGCCCAGCTTTGGGTTTATGTTTATCGCTATATTAGAGGGCCCCATGTCCGCTGAAGTGAACATCCAAACTCGCTATCCTCAGTTGGAAGATTTTTATTTCTTTTTGCTCTTTTTTTTACTATTGATCGTGCTGGGAATAATAATAAATAATTGAATATGTTTAATATATTTATTAATCATCATTAGCAATTTAACATAATGCGCAGATAAAATAATACATACTGCATCATAACTATTTCTGAATTATATTTTTTGTAAGAAAATTAAACATTAAAATTAAAGTAAATTGCATACATAACAGCAGAGTAATCATTGGATAGTTGGATTATTTAACGACAACTTACTCTCGTGTATGTTTATTAATAATCACTAACAATTTAACATAATGGGCAGATAAAATAATACATCCTGCATCATAATTATTTCATAAATATATTTCTTTTTGTGAAAATTGCTCGGTTTTTTTTTTATATAAAGATAAATAAATATAAACGCCTTTCTTGTTCATCAAAGGACGGCAATAGACAGTTCAAATCTATTGACTAGGCAGGGCATTTAACAAGGCAGAACTCATAAAATGGCTGCTGTTAAACATATGGAAGCAGAGAAGGCCCAGCTTTAGGTTTATGTTTATCGCTATATTAAAGGGCCTTATGTCCGCCGAAGTGAACATCCAAACTCGCTGGCCTCAGTTGGTAGATTTTTATTCTTACTCTTTTTTTACTATTGATCGTGCTGGGAAAAGAAGATGATATAATTGCGTGGTCTCAGCACGTTTCTGATGATAGAAGTTTCTTCGTATGTTTATAGATAGTGATATGAGGAATTTTTATGATGTAGTTTTTCTGTCCCATCAATCGGTTGAGAAGAAAAATAGATATTAAGGAAACATAAATAGCAGAGATTGCTGTATTGACAATATAATAAATAAAATGAACATCTTTAAAAAGGCCTTATTCATTGAAAATTATCAATTTAATTCACTCCATCTAATTTTCATTACAATGACTATAGATTATCATACTTAAGTTAGGATATTTATTTTCTGTAAATCCTTTATTAAGCTGGTTTGATAAATATAAAAAAAGTGTTTTTGGATTTTTGAATGGTTTTTTATAAAATAACGTATAATGTTTTTGTATTAAATATAAAGACATAATTTAAACTTTTGGTGACATATTGAAAATGGATAAATAAATTTGAATTTTATTAGATTTCAGTTTAAAATAATACAATGGATAATGGACATAAATTAAAAGGATATAACTTACATTTAAAGGACATATAAAGATACAGATAAAGAACATAATTTATACTTTTGAAGGCAAATTTTTATATTGAAAATGCATATATTAATTTGAATTTTGTGAGTCTATTAGATTTCAATTTAAAATAATATCAAATATGTATCAAGCATATTGATGGCAGATCAAATCTGGAATTTTTGATGCCACGAAACAAATTTCATTTTACTAAAATAGCATTTGTATTTTATAATATAAATTTTTTTCAATTGGATCTATTTATTTCAATATTTATAATTAAAATAGAATTGCATTAAGATATCATCATTATTATTGTTAGTTTACACTTTACAATTATCATTTATTAATTTTTTATGAACTGATTATTTCAAGTTTTATAATATTTTGTTTTCCTAAATATTTCTATATAAATTTATCAAAGTTTTTGTGTGTGTGACATGCACAACTTCAATTTACATTCAAATTCCCCCAAAATTGCAGAAATTGATATAAAGACAAGATAAACATGAAAAAAACTTCTAAGTTGAATCAATATTCGTTAACAAATTACTCAGCTTGGGATAAATTAAGATTTATGCCAATTTGGCGAATTATCGTAATTGGTTAATTTTTCATGATTGACGTTAGTTTTTATGTTGTTGTACTATCGGAATTTTCGATCCTTACTTTTGACTCCCGTCTCCAGATGTTTGAAATTTGATAGCCATTGGGGTGTCAAGCCTGTCTCAGAGTGAAATTAAGGGAAAGAGTTCGTTGAACTACATGCTGGTTTTATGGTTAGATTTTCAATGCTGCCTATGAAAAGAAAATTATTCAATCAGACCAGAATTGCTCGAAGTGAAGGACTGCAAGTATACCAATAGAAAATCAGGATGAATTTAATAGATCGAGATTAGCCAGTTCAAGAGCTGGAAAAAGCGAAGATGCAACCTTGAACAGACATGAATCTAATATTTTTTTGTTCCAATGCATGTGGCAAACACTTACACAGCTTGGTCTTGGATGCCTTAAAGGCAAGCGCTGCACAGACGTTACTCACTTTGAATTACCCAGGGGGCGCATGTAACTTGAAGATACGGAAGCGGAGTAACAATGCCCCCACAACGCTCTACGATCCTATTAGGGCCGGGACCTACGGTTTAAAGTGGATTCCGAACGACTACAAACATCCATGGCACCGCCGGGACTCGAACTCGTATCCTATGGTACCGAGCGCCAGAGCGCTAACCACTCGGCCATTCAGGCCCACATGAATATAAATAAAAGAGTTAATAATTTTTTTTTCTGAAGTCATGCAACGCTGGATTATATGAGAAATAGTGTTTAATTAAGAGTCGTTTAAGATACATATTCCATTTTATAATAAGATGCTTGTGTCAGCTGTGGATTATTGAGCAAAAAAATTAGATGAATTTAATCTGTTTGTTAACTAATCATTTTCTAAAATAATAAAAAAAAAAAAAAAAACGGAATATTTTAATTTTCTTATCTTGTAAAGTTTAATAATTATATTAAACTTGTGAGAGAAGTTATACGTGTTTTTTAAACCTGTTTTAAGTGTTTTCTGAAAAAGAGCGTGAAAAAAAAAGTTTTTATAAAAAGTTTTTTGATATTAAAGTTTCGAATATAAATATTTAAAAAAAAATTTGTTTGAACAAACTATTTAAATATATAAAAATAATAAAAAATATACGCAAAGATTTAATTTACAATTAAGGTACAGCCTACATCTATGAAATAGGCTAAGAAAAAAAAAGTACCATCTAATAAAACTATAAATTATTTTGGTTTGAATAACTCCATTTTCAGAGAGACAAATAGAAGAGATTTTCATGTACAGACATGTATGAGAATTTATGTGGAATACTCATTAAGAAGAATGGGAATGGGAAATTTATGTTATATAAGCTTTTAGCCACAGAGAATTAATTACTTGCCCTCCATCAAAATACTCGCCGACACAACATCAATAATTGAAGTCGAGATGGGTTGTGTACGGTTACGACACAATGTGATTAATTTGGAATCAGTTACTTGCCATCAATCTTTCTAATACTAGCGAAGGAAATTGGCTTTAGAGCTGGTGATCATTTTTACTATGCTGAGATTGAGGGAAAATGTCATCGATCTTTTGGGACTGTTGCATTGTTCCAAATCCCCAATAAAAAGTTAAAGAAAGAAAATGATTGTTATAAAAACATTCTTAGACAACAGAGCTTATTATTTTCTTTTGCGAACAATATAACTGGATTGGAAGAAAAGATAAAAAGTATTGATTTAACAATGCATTTCAGAAAATTAAGAATGGATTTGAATTTATCCATTATAATATCGTGAAAAATGCTGTATTTTTTATTTCAGTATAATGTAAGCATTATTAGTAAACACTAATATAGCCAATTCTATGAAACCAATATTAATTAAAAATGTAAACAAATAATTTTATTTATATCATTTTTATCATAGAAATTTTATTTGGATTCATTTTATATGTGGAATACCCATTAGAACTATAAACTTCCAATTTACCGAAAAGCTTTAGAAATCACAATGCAATATTTGTTTACTATTATTACTATAAATGTCTTCATTTTCACTCCTTAAAAAAATATAATGGAGCGTAAATTCAAACAGCAACAAATAACAAATAACATGCAACTCCTCTCTAATCTTTTGATTACTGTAGGACATCGGGTCAAATGCCTGTAAAATAACACGAAATCATGATTGCTACCAAATGTATGATACCATTAGTGAATTCGTGTTTGCATTAGAATAATACTAGATTAAACAAGAACACTCGTTTTAATAGAATTAGAAATGAATTTGTCTACTCGTTTTACAAAGAAAAATCATTGTAGTTCGAGCAGCTAGTAGTATCAAAACTCGTACTTTTACACAATATTTAAATCAAAGTATCTCTGAAAAACAAGTCAGACATTTATTAAAAAATATTCATTAACCCCGTCAAGAAATAGCCTTTTTTTCAAATAAAATTGTTGGAATTATGATGAATAAGTTTTTATTCCTTCTTATATAATTTTTTATTACGGAAATTTTAGTCGAATTCATTTTAAGTTCTAATTGCTCATTAGAATAAGAACTATAAACTTCTTATTTATCGCCAAAGCTTTTAAAATCACTAGAAAATATTTAACTACTATTATTTAAATCTCCATTTTGATTCCTTAAAAAATGGAAAATAAATTCATAGATGGAGCATAAATTTAAACAACAACAAATAATAAATAACACGCAACTATCCGCAGATCATTTAATTCTTATAAGGCATCGTGCCGAATGTCAGTAAACAACAGGAAATCAAGGTAAAATGAATGTTATAATATGGGCAATATACCATGAGCATTAGTGCTTGCATAAGAATAATGATAGTTTATACAAAAACAGTCCTTTTAATATGGAATTAGAAATGAATTTTCTCAGTCGCATTCATTAAAAGGTTATATATTTTCAGGCAAAAATCAAAGATCTTATTAAAAATATGAATAAGAATTAATTCAATTTTACTTACTATGCATGCTATATTATACAAACACAAAATGCCCTTTTCAAATTAAAACCATCCATTTTAAATTAATGACATCCTTTTGATACCTTACACCTCGAACTTTCAAAATAAAACTCAAAACTCCTGGTATCGGATTCAAAATCCCTTTGTTGAAGTCAAGTACTCCTCAAGAGCTCTCGAGAGACCCAAAGCGATCTCTCGAAGACGATGACAAATCACCTTTGCGGAATAGAAAAGAGCTTTTCAGAGATCTTCTTATTCACCTCTCGAGAGATTTCACTCTCTTAGCTTCCTCCTTTTGAGACACATTCCTCCATTTCAGTGGAACGAGAAGTATTCTTTCTTTCTTTAAATGTTTGTCATAAGCGTGGTTTTGAGAGTTGAACTCTCTGAATAATGGTTTGCCGATGTGCCGTTGGGATTTCATTGATGATAATGGAATGTAATTCTTGGTTTTTGACAAACAACAAGTTGTACTTTGAAGTCTAAACAAGTTTTATGTTTACATGAAAAAAATATGTATTATTTAGAGTTTTGTGAATGTGAAGATTTCTTTTTCAGTTGTCTGACTAAAAATTACCTATTTGCTGCTTTCGCAATACTGAATAGAACGAGTGGTTTATGGATTTGAATAGTTCAAATCTATATTTCATATTTTCAAAGTATTCAAGGAAATGTTTCCTTTATTTTGGTTTGGAATTCTCGAAATTCTCAGAAAACTCAACTTAGATAGGTAGAGCATAAAATAATTCGTACCTTGTAGTTTTTAGAAGGAAAACTTTTTATGAAGTAGAAAAAATTATTTAAGTGGTATTAATTTTATTTTTAAAATGAAAGGTAATAACTATAATTTGTTCTACATAATTATTTTTATTTGAATGACATATTCAATTTAAAATTAAAATAAATAAAATTAAAGATAATAACCGATTTCTGCAGTTTAGAAATAGCATATATATTGTGCGTGATTGATATATTGATGAATTACATGGGAAAATGAGACAAATTACTATGTGGAATTCTTTTATCAAAATTTATTACAAATATATGTACTTATATTGTATAATGCATGTTTAATTTTTATATTTGAAATTATTATTTATTTATTTTTATCTTAAAAAAAACAATGTTTTCTTTATATGAACCAATAATAGCCACTGAAAATTATTTCAAAATTGATTCCTTTTTGAAGGGTCATCCTCAGTTTTCTCCTTGTTTATATGCGGTACTGAACATGACGTTTTAATGATAAATGTGATTATTATGATTAGATTTGATATTTGGGTAAATAAAACTATTTATGACGGCAAAAGAATTTGATATTTGGGTAGTATTACAGATTGTTGTTAATGTAAATAATTTTTCCCATCTCATCCTACTACTGTGTCCAAAAAGTAAGACCAATTTTCAATTTAAAATTTCCGGGGCTTATGGAATTTCAATTTTTCCTTCTTTTTTAGGTTGCTGGCACTGTCCTTGACATCTGTGTGAAATTTCGCGTCAAAATATTCATTAGTGTTTGAGTTACGCTTGGCTCTGTAAGACACTAAAACAGATTCCGGCGATTTTTGAAATGTCTGAATAAATTGAGCAAAGAACTTGCGTAAAATTTTGTTTGCGAAAACGTATAGAATGTAGCAGAAGGCATTCGGTGAGCGTTCCTATAGAGGAGAGAAATGTTTAGAAGTGGTATAAACAGTTCAAAGAAGGCAGAGAACGCGTTGAAGAAGAATAGCCCTCTGGTCGACCCTCAACCTCAACCGACGAATCTCACGTCCAAAAAAAATAAAGATTTGGTGCTAGCATACCGTCGATTATTTGGTACTAAAAACACTGCATGCGCCAGCTCAGATTGCATTGATTCTTCATGACTTTTACGCCAAACATGAAACACATATCGTTCCACAACCACCGTATTCACACCGTGCGACTTCTGGTTATACCCTAAACTCAAAAGACCACTCCGGGGAAACCGTTTTGAGTCGATTGAAGAGATTCAACGTGAACCCGCGCTCGCTTTGAAGGCCATCCCTGCCGATGACTTTTTAGCATACATTGAGGATTGGAAATAAAGTTGGCATAAGTTCATTGTGTCAGGAGGGGATTACTGTGAAGGCGATGAAATACATTTAGAAGAATAAATATAAAGTTAAAAAAAAATTGGTCTTACTTTTTGGGCACAGTAGTATATTAGACAACGTACCATTTATCTAATTATCTATGTAATTACTACTATTTTTCTCTTCTGGTGTAACAAATTTAACTTAATTGGAGGAATAAATATTTGATATCGTTGCTCACCACTTCGGTCGCTGAAGAAATTTTCTCTGGAATATAAACTAAATTATTCATCCAACTGAAGAGGCAGACTCTAGAGTACTCTAGGGACTCATTTAAATTTCACCAGTCCCAGAAAATTGATTGTTCTGATTCTCTAATGGTCTGGATGAGGCAAGATAATTTTTACTAACTGGTGGCTGTATTGGCTGCCTTTGAATATTTGATGGTTATAAAGCAAAATTTTTTTTGAACTTTGCATGTGATTCAATTAGTAGAGAGTAGCAAGTATGTTTAATTTACCGAAAAAATTTATTTCAATTAAAAAGATAGTTAGAGTTTAATTTAATTTGAATTCCATAATTATTTATATGTTCTCTTTGCATTTATTTTTTGAATTAAATGAAAAACGAAGTATTTTTAAGGGGGAGGGGGAAATTTATTTTAAA
This sequence comes from Caerostris darwini, assembly GCA_021605075.1. NCBI lineage: Eukaryota > Metazoa > Arthropoda > Arachnida > Araneae > Araneidae > Caerostris > Caerostris darwini. The sequence goes on along the minus strand of BPLQ01002620.1, from coordinate 551,480 downwards.
TAAAGATTTATTTAAATAAATCAATAAAGAATATTTAAATAAATCAATAAAGATTAATTTTAATTTAATCAATAAAGATTAAATACAGATTTATTTAACACACTATTAATTAATCTTGTTTTCGATTACTGGACATTTAGATTGAGATCATTTACCATTAAGACGAAGATATGCAGCAGATTCAGCTTTACTCAAGGTGCATTAGGGGGAAAGACTGTTTGCTGTACCCATGTAGTTCCACTACATTATGGAACATATAACCGCAGGGAATGATATTTTGGGAATAGTAACCCTCTTTTCATTTTCTTCGAACCCAACGGAAGGTCTTCTTGGTGTACAGATTTAACTTGGTCATCTCAAACTTTCTCTCATCTTCAGGCTTCTTTGGTTCAATTTTATTTATAGAGTTCTAAATTCTAACTCACTAATCACCATGCCACTGTAAATCTCATATACAAATATTAGGGCTTTTTAATATTTGCATAATTATTATATTGAGGATAATTTTTATTCCAGACTTCAGAATTTGCTTCATTTCAGTGATGCAAAAACCGACATCGTTCATTGCTCTTCCTGAATCTGGGCCTTCCTCATGTAATTTTTAATTGAGAAAAAAATATGATAAAATAATTGTTTATATAACAATGTTAAATGATCTGGCTCTGATTTAAGAAAAATTAATTATAAAAATATACTTAAAAATTTATTTTTTTAAGTACTGCAAACCTAGAAATGAGAACTTTCTTTAAAAAAAAAACGTTAGTTTAAATACTGCGCCTTAATAAACATTCTCTTTTTCTTCCTTTGTTTGTTTCTCAACCTTGTAGAAAATGTCTATCCTGTTGGCTAATTAGTCGGCTAGCTAGTTAACCTCAGTTAGTTTCAAGAATTTATTAAATATTTATGAGGTGGGAGAACATGCTCTATTTTAAAATTGCGCTCAATAAAGTAGCTCTGATAATGGCCAGATTATGCATTATTATTAATAAATTTATTTATAAAAAAACTTTTACATTAATGAACATTAAACATATTGATTAATAGGGATCTTTTTGATTAGTCACTTTTGCATTTGATTAATGCAGAGAAATTGAATCCATCACATATTAAATATAATGTCCCATATCAAATTCTTTATTTATTTTTCCTATATATATATATATATATAATATTGCACTTATATACACATATTGTACGCATATTATATTATATATACTTATTTCTTGAGGAAATTATCTTTATAAGAATAAATATTTTCTTATGCTTCTCGCTGAATTCCTAGACAACTGGCTTCTCATCCTGTTTTTGTATATTGTATATCAATGTATTTTTCTGTTTAGATCTGTCCCTGCAGTTCTTGCCATTCATTCTTATATGTTTGTGCAGGTATGAGGATTTTCAGTTTCATCTCTGCAGTTGATATACACTCGGGAACTTGAAAAAAATTGCTTCAATTTATTTTTATTTTGTGTGGGAGGATGCTTTTTTTATAAGATTATCAATGAACCATACGATTTATGTATACCGAATGCTATTATGATAGCCGAGTGTCCGACGCTCGGTGCCACAGGTTTCGGGTTCAAATCCTAGTGGTGCCATGAATGTTTACAGTGGTTCGGAATCTATTTTAAATCATAGGTCCCTGTCTAATATGACTGTAGAGCTGACTGATAACTTTGTCTTGTAAAAAGGTAACATCTGTCTCGAAATCTGTCAGGAAACAGATGCCCTTGGCCATCATGGGGCTGTTGGGCTAATGAAGAAAATGAAGGAGGATACTATTATGGGTTTTGTTATACAAATGACTGTGTTTCTAAAAATCAGTTGAAGATTTTCTTTTTGATTTGTCCTTGTGGCTTTGCTACTTCTGCATATTATATATATATATATATACTAGGAGAACCCGGCATACGTTGTTCTGCCAAAAAAAAAAATGCATAGTATTACATGTCATGGGGAGAATATACATTATTATATTCTCCACGTTCCAATTATATGCATACTAATTTTCTAAGGCCTCATTTGAACGGCATATAAGATGAAATGCTGCAGAATCGTCTGGTGGCAAGTAACAATAAAGTGGATGGCTGAACATATTTTCCATACTCGAATACATATTATTACCAATTTTTATAGCGATTGCTTGAACGGTACAGAAGTTGGTATGCTTTAGCATCATCTGATGGCGACTTACAACAAAGAGCATAGCATAAAAACAGTCTCCATGTTTTGTCAAACACACACAAATTTCATCAAAATCTGTCAAGTAGTTTAGGAGGAGATCAGTGACAAAAACCTGTACAGTAGAAATTTAATATATATATATATGCTGTTGTTGTACTAATGCAGCCGGTAATATACAGACAGTTAACCGTTATGACGCTGCACCGCTGTTACTCATTTAGAACTACCCATGGGGTACGTGTGGCTTAAAGATATGCTACGGACGCGAGTAACACTACCCCCATAATGTTCTACGATCATATTAGACTGGGATCTGTAGTTTAAAGGGATTCCGAATCACTATAAACTTCCATGGTGGGGATTTGAACCCGATACCTGTAGTACCGAGCGCCAGAGCATTGGCCACTCAGTCATCAGGACCCATAACTAATATCTTATAAGATATACATATCTTTAAAATCATATAAATATACAATATATATATATATATATATATACACTGAAGTGACAAAAGTCATGGGATAGCAATATGCAAATTTTCAGATGGCAGTAGCATCGCATAGAACAGGTATAAATGCGCAGTGCTTTCGCAGAGCTTTCATTTCTGTTCAAGTTATTCATGTGAAGAGGTTTTGACGTGATGATGACCGACTTATTAACGACGGGAATTAACAGACTTTGAACGCGGAATGTTAGTTGGAGCTAGACGCATGGGTCATGCCCTTTCGGAAATCGTTAGGGAATTCAACATTCCCAGATCCACTGTGTCAAGAATGGGCCAAGAGTATGAAATTTCAGGCATAACATCCCACCATGGACAGCGCAGTGGTCGACCGCCTGCACTTAACGACCGAGACAGGCGACGTCTGCAAAGAGTCGTAAATTCTAACAGACAAGCAACACTGCGTCAAATAACCGCAGAAATCAATGTGGGACGTACAAGGGACTTGTCTGTTAGAACTGTGCGGAGAAATTTGGCTTTCTTGGGCTATTCCAGCAGAAGACCGACTCGAGTGCCTTTACTGACAGAACGACATCGCTTGCAGCGACTCGTGGGCACGTGAGCATATCGGTTGGTCCCTAGATGAATGGAAAACCGTGGCCTGGTCCGATGAGTCACGATTTCAGTTGGTAAGAGCTGATGGTAGGGTTCGAGTGTGGCGCAGACCCCACGAAACCATGGACCCAAACTGTCAGCAAGGCACTCTTCAAGCTGGTGATGGCTCCGTAATGGTGTGGGCTGTTTTTTCATGACATGGACTTGGTCCTCTGGTGCGACTGGACCGAACATTGACTGGAAATGCTTATGTTCAGCTACTTGGAGATCATTTGCAGCCATTCATGGACTTCATGTACCCAAACAACGATGGGTTTTTATGGATGACAATGCGCCATGTCACCGGGCCACAACTGTTCGCGATTGGTTTGAAGAACATTCTGGACAATTCCAACGAATGTTCTGGCCACCTAGATCGCCCTACATGAATCCCATCGAGCATTTATGGGACATCATTGAGAGGTCTGTTCGTGCCCAAAATCCTGCGCCATCAACGCTTTCACAATTATGGACGTCTATCGAGACAGCATGGCTCAATATTCCTGCAAAAGACTTCCAACGACTTGTTGAGTCCATGCCACGTCGAGTTGCTGCACTTCGCCGGGCGAAAGGAGGGCCGACACGATATTAAGAGGTATCCCATGACTTTTGTCACTTCAGTGTATATATATATATTAAATAACCTTCCAATAACTTTCTGGGTTCCTTTTTATTTGTGCAAACCGTCGTCAAGTGCATCTTTGATTTATTTTGTAGCATCACATTTCTGCCATAATTGAAAATTTCTTACCAAAACGTTAACATGTTCCTACATAATATGTCACACAACATAAAAATGTAATTAGAAGAAAGACACCATGTTATTATTGACTATGTAACTCGAAAGCGGTATTTCGCCTGCAGCTAGGAACTCTATGCATTTCCATATCCCCAAGATGATACCGATCTCTCCTACGAGTCACCTGAGGACAAAAGCCTCGGATATTTCATTCCCCGAGTCTATTAGTTCGCCATAGAGTAAATTATATTGATCCTGATTGTGAAGGAAGCGGAGGTTTACCAATGTCGACAGATGAATGTAGCGGATGTGAAATGCCGAAAGCTAATGGGAATCAACAGATTTCAATTTATATCTGGCGTTAAACAGCCTAATGTGTTAATGCCAGATATATGTCGTAAGGTTCAACATTTAATCGAGTATTTCATGTAGCCGAAGTCTCCAGAATTGTTAATGGAAAATGCTGAATATAATTAATTAAATTCTTTTCACATTTAGTACATCATGTGTAAAGTAGGTTGGTATAAAACTGGATAAAATGTTAAAATCACTGTAAGAATTTGTTACAGTTAGTATAAAGTACTGTTGCGCCTATTTAGATACATTATGCAGATATATGTCTTTGTTAGATTTTAATAGCAAATATTTTTCCTATGTTTTCTATATAATGTATTACAGTTTTCATATTAGATAAAATTCTACTTAAGACAAAATGCTAAAGGTAAAAGTTTGCACTGGGGCCTGATGGCCGAGTGATTAGCGCTCTGACGCTCAATGCTGTGTGAATTTTCGAGTTCCGATGGTGCCTTGGACGTTTGTAGTGGTTAGGAATCCACGTTGCCTGTTCTTCTGCAGATATATTATATATATATTTATTATGAGTATATGCATATATATTAAATATCTTTCCCATAATTTTCTGTATTCCTTATTGTTTGCTCAGACCTTCGTCAAGTGCAATGATTCGGCTATCTATATATCTTTAATTTATTTTATGCCACAACATTTATGCTATAATTGAAAATTTCTTACCGAAACGATAACATTTTCCTAAATAACATGCCAAACATCATAAAAATGTAATTAGAAGAAAGACACTATGTTATTATTGACTATGTGACTCGAAAGCGGTATTTTGCCTGCAGCTAAGAACTCTACGCATTTCCATATCCCCTAGATGATACAGATCCATCCTACGAGACACCTGAAGACAAAAGCCTCGGATATTTCATTCCTCGAGCCTATTTGTTCGCAATAGAGTAAATTATATTGATCCTGACTGTGAGGGAAGCGGAGGTTTACCAATGCTGACAGATGAATGTAGCGGATGTGAAATTCCTGAAGCTAATTGGAATCAACAGATTTCAATTTATCTCTGACGTTAAACAGCTTAATGGGTTAATGTCAGAGATATGTCTCGAGGATCAACATTTAATCGTTTAATAGCTGATATTTCCAGAATTCTTAATGGAAAATGCTGGATATAATTAATTAAATTCTTTTCGCATTTAGTGCATCAAATGTAACACATAATGTTAAAAGTATAAAAAGTTGATAAAATTGGTATAAAGTACTGTTGCGCCTATTTAGATATACATACAGAAATATGTCTTTGTTAGATTTTAATAACAAATGTTATCGCTACGTTTTCTATATAACGTGTTACAGTTTCAATATTAGATAAAATTTTACTAAAGTCAAAATGATAAGGGTAAAAATTTACATTGGGGCCTAATAGCCGAGTGATTAGTGCTCTGACACTCAATGCTACATTAATTTTCGGATTCGAATCCCGATGATGCTTTGGATGTTTGCAGTGGTTCGAAATCCACTTTGCTACTTCTGGTGATGTAATATATATATATATATATACACTGAAGTGACAAAAGTCATGGGATAGCAATATGCAAATTTTCAGATGGCAGTAGCATCGCGTAGAACAGGTATAAATGCGCAGTGCTTTCGCAGAGCTTTCATTTCTGTTCAAGTTATTCATGTGAAGAGGTTTTCACGTGATGATGACCGCACGACGGGAATTAACAGACTTTGAAAGCGGAATGTTAGTTGGAGCTAGACGCATGGGTCATGGCATTTCGGAAATCGTTAGGGAATTCAACATTCCGAGATCCACTGTGTCAAGAGTGTGCCGAGAGTATGAAATTTCAGGCATAACATCCCACCATGGACAGCGCAGTGGTCGACCGCCTGCCCTTAACGACCGAGACCGGCGACGTCTGCAAAGAGTCGTAAATTCTAACAGACAAGCAACACTGCGTCAAATAACCGCAGAAATCAATGTGGGACGTACAAGGGACTTGTCTGTTAGAACTGTGCGGAGAAATTTGGCTTTCTTGGGCTATTCCAGCAGAAGACCGACTCGAGTGCCTTTACTGACAGAACGACATCGCTTGCTGCGACTCTCGTGGGCACGTGAGCATATCGTTGGTCCCTAGATGAATGGAAAACCGTGGCCTGGTCCGATGAGTCACGATTTCAGTTGGTAAGAGCTGATGGTAGGGTTCGAGTGTGGGGCAGACCCCACGAAGCCATGGACCCAAACTGTCAGCAAGGCACTGTTCAAGCTGGTGGTGGCTCCGTAATGGTGTGGGCTGTTTTTTCATGGCATGGACTTGGTCATCTGGTGCGACTGGACCGAACATTGACTGGAAATGCTTATGTTCAGCTACTTGGAGATCACTTGCAGACATTCATGGACTTCATGTACCCATGCCATGTCACCGGGCCACAACTGTTCGCGATTGGTTTGAAGAACATTCTGGACAATTCCAACGAATGATCTGGCCACCTAGATCGCCGGACATGAATCCCATCGAGCATTTATGGGACATTATCGAGAGGTCTGTTCGTGCCCAAAATCCTGCACCATCAACGTTTTCACAATTATGGAAATCTATCGAGACAGCATGGCTCAATATTCCTGCAGAAGACTTCCAACGACTTGTTGAGTCCATGCCACGTCGAGTTGCTGCACTTCGCCGGGCGAAAGGAGGGCCGACACGATATTAAGAGGTATCCCATGACTTTTGTCACTTCAGTGTATATATATTAAATATCCTTCCCATAACTTTCTGGGTTCCGATTTGTTTGCTCAGACCTTCGTCAAGTGCAATGGTTCGGCTATCTATATATCTTTAATTTATTTTATGCCACAACATTTCTGCTATAATTGAAAGTTTCTTACCAAAACGATAACATGTTCCTAAATAACATGTCAAACATCATAAAAATGTAATTAATAGAAAGACATTATGTTAGTATTGACTATGCAACACGAAAGCGGTATTTTGCCTACAGCTATGAACTCTATGCATTTCCATATTCCCTAGATAATACAAGATCCCTCCTACGAGACACCTGAGGACAAAAGCCTCGGATATTTCATTCCTCGAGCCTACTAGTTCGCCATAGAGTAAATTATATTGATTCTGACTGTGAGGGAAGCGGAGGTTTACCGATGCCGACAGATGAATGTAGCGGATGTGAAATTCCTGAAGATAATGGGAATCAACAGATTTCAATTCATCTCTGACGTTAAACAGCCTAATGGGTTGATGCCAGAGATATGTCATGAGGATCAACATTTAATCGAGTATTTCATGTAGCTGAAACGTCCATAATTGTTAATGGAAAATGCTGGATATAATTAATTAAATTCTTTTCACATTTAGTACATCAAATATTACGCATAAAACGTCAAAACGTGTTAAAATTATTGTAAGAATTTGATGCAATTAGTATAAAACAGTGTTGCGCCTATTTAGATATATCATGCAGATATATGTCTTTGTTAGATTTTAATGGCAAAGGCTACTGCTATGTTTTCTATATAACGTATTACAGTTTTCATATTAGATAAAATTTTACTAAGTCAAAATGCTTTAGTAAAATTGACTGGGGCCTGATGGCTTAGACATTTACACTGGGGCCTGATGGTCGAGTGATTAACGCTCTGTCGTTCAATGCCAAGAAATTCGAGTCCCGGTACTGTCATGGATGTTTGTAGTGGTTTGTAATCCATTTTACGCAGTTGGTTCTAGTCTAATATGAGTGTTTAGCGTTAGGCTGATAACCCTACGTCGTAAAAAGAATCCGTTCTCCTGTCTCGAAATCTGCCAATAGACAAACAGCCGTGGTCCACCATGGGGCTGTCGCGCCATTGAACAAAAAGAAAAATTTGCATTAATTAATTACGAAGTTTGCTGGAATTACCCCTACTTTTACGAAATCTAATTAATAAAATAACTCTAACTCAGTTTAATATTCTTTGTAGTTATCCTTTATTGTACTTTTTATCAGTAATGTTCATTAACAAAAAAGGGATGCGATAATAAAAACAATCATGTTTTTTTTCTTATCCCACTTGGTTGGCAACAACATTTAGACCAATTCCAAGAACCCTTGTGGTCTCATGGATAAGGGGAAGTAAAGAGGAAGGGGTAGCTTCTGTTGTGATGGAGACGCCATAGGTAGAAGTCTGATATAGCTCCGTGACAACGAAGAAAGAGGGCAGACCTTCCGGGAGGACTTTTAAGGGGAACTACCCCGAATTTGCATATCGCCTGTCAACCCAGAAAACTCTCAAAAGGTAGTCCGATTAACGAGGCAAGATGCTGAAAATCCTAAACGCCATAGAGTCTCCTGGTTTTTGAAACAGTGTCTACAACAACGCGCCAATGGATTGAACCTCAGCAGCGGCATGCGTTGTCACTGAGCCATAAGCTTGGTAAAAAATCATGTACCTTTATCTATGAACAACAGAAGTTTGAATTTTGTTTTAAATTATTGAGAAATGAAAGAGGGATTTATTATAGTAAACTTGGTACAAAAGTGATAACAGATTAGAAAAAATTATAATTACAAATACATTTGCATCAAATTAATTTGTACAAAGAATTTAGACATATTATTATCTTAAAAACAAGTATAAGAAGCGACATATTTTACCAAAATCAACGTATTTAAATAAATAACCATTTTTAATTTAGTATACATTAAAATGAAAGATGAAAATTCTAATGGCATATTTAAAAAAATTATAAAGATTGAGAAAAAAAAAATAATTTAATTCCTTCATTTATTCATCTAAATATTAATGAAAAATAAAGAATCCTGAATTAAAAAAAAAGCTGTACGATTTTTAGATTTCTTAAAATCCTTCGTATTGCGATACGAAAAAGGGAACGAGAAAAGTCTAACGTCAAAACCAGCCGTCAACTCGGCCTAATTAAGTTACTAATGTCATTAAAATCAAAGCAATTTATCTTGGAAATTATATTTTTAGTCGTTGGGTTAAGCGAACACGAAAGGTGCAGGTAATGCGATAAGGATCATTAGTTTGTATTAAAATTGGGAAATTAAGTCCCCACATGTTTTAAATTGCTTTCAATGGATAATGACATTGGATAGTTTTCTTTAATTATGTTGTAAGTCACAGAGGATCTGATTTATGCAAAAGAAATCAAAAGTGCTTGATAGAAGCAGGGAAGGAATATGCATAAATGAGTTTACATTCCATTAAAACTGGATAAAATATCAAAAAGGCTTTTATGAAATAACAAGTTATTTTTGTTTACAATTAAAAATGCTTAGATGTAATTAACCGTTTTTTTAAGTAAAGGTCATTTTACTTTTGAAAGTATAAAATCAGTTTATTTAGAACTTATATATAAGTCAAGTAAATATTGTATAAAATACATCGATATAAATATATATTTTATATAAGAGTTTACCTTCCATTAAAACTGAATAAATAAAATATGTTTTAAAAAATAAGTTATTTTCATTTACAATTGAATATATAAAATACTATACAAATAACTTTTTATCTATCTATACATTAGTTTACGTTAAATTAAAACTGAATAAAATATCTAAAAGGCTTTTAAAAAAATAACATGTTATTTTCTGTTTACAATTAAAAAATTTTAGATGTAATTAACCGTTTTTTAAGTAAAGATTTTTTTTTTAACTTTTGAAAGTAAAAAAAAAAATAATAATTTAATATTAATTTAATCATTTTTTATGATTAAATTCCTTCATTTATTCACTTAAATATTAATGAAAAATAAATTATCCTGAATTAAAAAAAAAGCTGTATGATTTTGAGATTTCTTAAAATCCTTCGTATTGCGATACGAAAAACGAAACGAGAAAAGTCTAACGTCCAAACCAGCCGTCAACTCGGCCTAATTAAGTTACTAATGTCATTAAAATCAAAGCACTTTATCTTGGAAGTTATATTTTTAGTCGTTGGGTTAAGCGAACACGAAAGGTGCAGGTAATGTGATAAGGATCATTAGTTTGTATTAAATTGGGAAATTAAGTCCCCACACGTTTTAAATTGCTTTCAATGGATAATGACATTGGATAGTTTTCTTTAATTATGTTGTAAGTCACAGAGGATCTGATTTATGCAAAAGAAATCAAAGGTGCTTGATAGAAGCAGGGAATGAATATGCATAAATGACTTTACATTCCATTAAAACTGAATAAAATGTCTAAAAGGCTTTTAAAAAATAACAAGTTAGCTTCGCTTACAATTAAAAATGCTTGGATGTAATTAAACTTTGTTTAAGTTTTTTTTTTACTTTTGAAAATATGAAATCGACCCTAACAGTAAATATTGTATAAAATATATCTATACAAATATTTATATATATATAGTATGCATTCAATAAAATAAAAACCACTTTAAAAACAAATTATTTTCATTTGCAATTAAAAATGCTTAGATGTATTTGACCGTTTTTTAAGTAAACCTTGTTTTGTTTTTGAAAGTATGAAATCACTTCTAAATACAGTCAAGTAAATATTGTATATAAAATACTATACAAATATCTATTTTATATATCTATATATGAGCTTATATTTCATTAAAACTCAATAAAATTTCTAAAAGGCTTTTAAAAAAAAAGTTATTTTCGCTTACAATTAAAAAGGCTTAGATGTAATTAACCTGTTTTTTAAAAGGTTGTTTTGCTTTTGAAAGTATGGAATCAATTCTATACTTTCTCAAAGTTGTTTTGCTTTTGAAAGTATGAAATCAATTCTAAATACAGTCAAGTAAATATTGTATATAAAATACTAAACAAATATCTATTTTATATATCTATATATGAGCTTATATTTTATTAAAACTCAATAAAATTTCTAAAAGGCTTTTAAAAAAAAAGTTATTTTCATTTACAATTAAAAAGGCTTAGATGTAATTAATCTGTTTTTTAAAAGGTTGTTTTGCTTTTGAAAGTATGGAATCAATTCTATACTTTCTCAAAGTTGTTTTGCTTTTGAAAGTATGAAATCAATTCTATACTTTCTCAAAGTTGTTTTGCTTTTGAAAGTATGAAATCAATTCTATACTTTCTCAAAGTTGTTTTGCTTTTGAAAGTATGAAATCAATTCTATACTTTCTCAAAGTTGTTTTGCTTTTGAAAGTATGGAATCAATTCTATACTTTCTCAAAGTTGTTTTGCTTTTGAAAGTATGGAATCAATTCTATACTTTCAAAGTTGTTTTCAAAGTATGGAATCAATTCTATATAATTTTGCTTTTGAAAGTATGAAATCAATTCTAAATATAGTCACGTAAATATTGTATAAAATACATCATAGAAATATATGTTTTATATATCTATATAAGAGATTACATTCCATTAAAAATGAATAAAATATCTAAAAGGCTTTTAAAAAAATAACAAGTTATTTTCATTTACAATTAAAAATGCTTAGATGTAATTAACCGTTTTTTAAGTAAAAGTTTTTTTTACTTTTGAAAGTATGAAATCAGTTCTAAATACAGTCAAGTAAGTATTGCATAAAATACATCATAACAAATATATGTTTTATATATCTGAGTTTATATTCCATCAAAACTCAATAAAATTTCAAAAACGTTTTTAAAAAAATAGCAAGTTATTTTTATTTACAATTAAAAATGCTTCGATGTAATTAACCGTTTTTTTTAAATAAAGGTTTCTTTTACTTTTGAAATAAATAAATTCTAACACAGAAATTACTTTAGAACTCAATTCTAAATACAGTCAAGTAAATATTGTATAAAATACATCTGTATAAATATCTATTTTATATATCTATATAAGAGTTTACATTCCATCAAAGCTCAATGAAATATCTAAAATGCTTTAAAAATGTAACAAATTATTTTCATTTACAACTGAAAATGCTTAGATGTAATTAACCGTTTTTTAAGTAAACGTTTTTTTTTTTATTTTTTAAAGTATGACACCAGCTCTAAATACGGTCAAGTAAATATTATATATAAAATACTATACAAATATATATTTTATATATTTATATATGAGTTTACATTTCATTAAAACACAATAAAATTTCTAAAAGGCTTTTAAAAAATAAGTTATTTTCATTTACAATTAAAAATACTTAGATATAATTAACCGTTTTTTAAGTAAAGGGAGTTTTTACTTTTGAAAGTATGAAATTGATTCTAACAGTTAAGTAAATATTGCATATAAAATACTATACATACATCTGTCTTATATAACTACATAAGAGTAGTTTATCTGTTTTATATAACTACATAAGTACATTCCATTAAAATTGAATTAAATATTTAAAACGCTTTAAAAAAAATAAGAAGTTATTTTCATTTATAATTGAAAATGCTTAGATGGAATTAGCCATTTTTTCAGTAAAGCGTGTTTTGCTTTTGAAAGTATGAAATTCATTCCAACAGTCAAGTGAATATTGTATATAAAATACAATACAAATAGCAATTTTATGGATCTATATATGAGTTTGAAGTCCTTTAAAACTCTATAATATTTCTAAAAGGCTTTTAAAAATAAGTTATTTTCATTTACAATAAAAATACTTAGATGTACGATAATTAATCGTTTTTTAAATAAAGTTTGTTTTGCTTTTGAAAGTATGAAATCAGTTCTAAATATAGTCGAATAAATATTGTATATAAAACATATATTTGTATAGATGTATTTCATATCTATATAAGAGTTTAGATTTCAATAAAACTCAATAAAATATCTAAAAAGCTTTTAAAAAGGAATAAGTTATATTCATTTACAATTGAAAATGCTTAGATGGAATTAACCGTTTTTTAAGTAAAGTCTGTTTTTCTTTTGAAAATAGGAAATCAGTTCAAATACAGTCAAGTAAATATTGCATCGAAAATATTGTGCTTCTATACAAACATCTGTTTGTGTCATTTCATTAATTTTTCTTTTAAAATCCCATCAGAGAAAGGGAATTACAAATCATTCTTTATTTTAAATTAATATTGTTTATTTTAAGAATAACTTCGTAGAAAGCATAATTATTTCCATTTAAATTAATAATAAACAAGAATCTAATTAATATTTGCAAACACAATAAAGTAAAATAAAATTTTCTTGTATTTAATTTAACTTCAAGTTGTTTATGTGAGGTTTGATGTTTCATTTTTTCAATAAAAATTTTTTTCCTCTAAGAAGTAATGTAAAGTACATAAAGATCAGTTTTTCTGGCAATATTTATTTAAATAGGCATTTCGAAATATGTCTGAAACATTTGGTATCTTGAAATTTATTTGAGAATTTGAATTGTTTTTCTTTATATGAAAAATAAAATAATGTTGAGTTATTTTCAAAGATCTTTAATATCACAGAGTATTATTAAATTTTTAAAGGAACGTAATTTTTTTCTCAATAACTCATAAACTATTTATTTTTAAACATAGATAATCAAGATTTGTAAATATAAAGTTAGAAATCAATAAAATTTAACGATGAATAAAAAATGCACAAAAATTATTAAAAGTGTTACTCCCTCATTTCGATCTTGATAAAAAAGGAATTTGAAACTTTAATGTTACCTTCTTAATCAATCATAACACCATCTTTTGCAACAATTACCGCAACACATCTTCTGGTTACTACAAAAATAGTCATCCAGTCGCCTAAAAGATGATACGATATCAAAAACGATCATAATGCGATACATTCCAATTCCAAACCCATCAAAATTAATTTCTTTTCACCTGCATTATTTCGTCCAATTTAAATTTACAGTATAAATTGGACAAATAAATTTACAGTAAATAAAATAAATTTACAGTATAAATATTCATAAAAAAATGTTAAGTCATACTTTTTCGTTGGCCACTAATTTATTTATGATCCTTAAATTTTTTATAATATTCCAAATGTTTCATTTTGAATGAGATTTATTATTGTTGAAAGTTTTTCTAAACTAATGAATTCTTATTTTTTACCAACTTATTTTGTAAAATGCTTCATTTGAACTTCTCATCATGAATAGTTACTTCAAAAACCGAGTAATTTTTGTCATTCATTTTTTTTCTTTTATATATTTTATTTTTTACTGCTTATGTTTAAATTTTTTTTTAATTTTTTAAATTGTTTGGGGGAAAGATCAATGCAATTCTTTTTTAGCATCTGGCTGTAATTTTAATTATGGATTATTCTCGCAGGCACTTTGCCAAACATGTTAACGTTATGCCAAGAACAGTAAAAAGCTTTATAATCTAAATTAATTTTCCTTTGAACATAAAGTCTGTATTTTTTTTTCTTTTTCAATTAATTTTATTGCTTTTATTATATGAAACAAAATATTTTTTCCATAATAAATTTTTATTTATATTGAATACATGCATACAGTTTTCACTTAATTTTTTTTTTGAATTTATAGAAGATCTAACCTTATCAGCTTCTTAAATTAAAACATTTTATTTCAACTTATTTACATTATACAAAAATATTAACAATAAACGTATCTAAATATATCTTAAATTTATGAATCTAAACATGGCTGCTAAGATAACAACGGATAGTAAGTATCTCTTCCTGTGTTTTTAAAATTAATCGTCTAATATAGAGTTTGGAAGGCTTACAGATACAGATAAAAAGTGCAGATAATACAAAGAAAGTACAGATAAGGAGAGTACAGATTTCCTTCCCATTGTCTTTAACTATGCGCTTAATCCACCTTTATTTTTTATGTTTGGTGTTTAGCAAGAAGAAGGTATTTTTGGTAACATTGAATCTGCTATAAGTGTACCTTTCAGTAACGAATGATTTTAAATCAATGCCAGGAATTAAAAATTATCCAATTTCTCTGGAAATGATTAACTATATATATACAGGAATTTCGGTAAAAACCGAATAAACTCTGCAAATTATTTAACCCATGTCCGGTAATAAACCAAAGTATTAATACATGTCCCACTCATAAAAATTGCCCAACTATATACCTTCTTCATTGGCGAAGAATCATTGCAATTGACGACAGCTTGCACAAAAAAAATCCTGAGTTATTGGAAGGATATTTAATACATATGAATATGTTCATAATATATACATATATGCAGAAGAAACAACCCACAAGGAATAATCAAAAAGAGAATGGTGGACGGAGTTTTAGGAGCATAATCAGTTAACAAAACCATGATAGCCTTTTTCTTTTTTTCATTGCCCATGGTAGACCAAGACCATCTGCCTACTGGAAGATTTCGAGACAGGAAATGTTTTCCTTTTTAAAGAATAGGGTTGCCAGCTCAACACTCTACAGTCATATTAGACCGGGACCTACGCTTTAAAGTGGATTCCAAACCACTACAATCATACATGCCCCGGGACTAAAATCCGAATAAGAAACCTGTGGCAACGAGTGCCAGAGCAACTATATATCTACGACGCAAATTTCCAAGAAAAGTACGGAAGAAAGCGTATGAAGTCACATCCAATGCATGGAGAATAATTATTAGTAGAAATTGGAACTGGTGTAATTTTATAAGACATGGTGTTTTACTTAAAGTACTTAAAATGATCAGCAGGCATGCCTACATACACCGTAAATAGATAACTACACACAATTCTATCAACAAAAGTGAAGGCAACCTACAGAGGGGCAACTAAGTTACCTTCTTTAGTAACCAGAATTCGATGTATTAATTCATACAGATGACGCCATGGGAGAAACTTTAAAACAGTCAAACCTAAAAATCGGGGCAGTAAATCAACGAAATCCTTGTTATCTAACTTGCTGATGCATTGACGGTGGAATGGCGCGTAATCAACAGAGGTACACTCCCTCACAATTTATAATAAATTGCCACTACAGTAACCATAGATCCCTGTACATATATTCAAAACCGGAATACATTATCACTACGCAATTATTGTTGATAGTTACAAACAACACGAGCTCAATAACAACTGTTCAAATGCATCGATTGCATAACACCTATAGACTGCTTTCGCAAATCTGAGTCTACAATTTTTATTTTTAAAATTCTTTTGTTTTTCTCCGAACTGCAGTTTTACATGATTCAAATAAAGCTTATTTTCATTGCTTCGGATACGGTGTTCTTCTTTTTATTTATTTATTTATTGATATTTCTCGAAATCTGTCTCGAAATTTTTATCTCTGTAGTCAAATTTTATGTATTCAGAGAGGGGGACTCTGCCGCAGAGCTTATGCAGCATTAACCAAATATTTTGTATAATGTGATTTTTTTTAATCAAGTAAGGAATTTTTTTTTATTTAAATTCTTTATGGCATTTTAAAATTTTGCTTAGTGAAATATATTAAATTATTGATGTATATTTAAGTATTTTATTATGTATATCCCTAAATATAGTGTTATTATAATATCGTGTGGGACCTGAATGGCCGAGTGGCTAGCGCTCTGGCGCTAGGTACCATAGGTTTCGGGTTCGAGTCCCGGCGGTGCCATGGAAGTTTGTAGTGGTTCGGAATCCACTTTAAAGCCGTAGGTCCCGGTCTCATATGACTGTAGAGCGTTGGGAGTAGAGCTAACAACCCTAGCCCGTAAAAAAGAAAAACATGTCTTGAAATCTGTCAGTAGGTAGACGGCCTTGCCCACAGTGGGCTGTTGCGCCAATGATGATGATAATATCGTATTGTAGTGTTGTCGATTAGAGCAGGCCCCACGTTGGTCGCCAGACTGTAGTGTTGTGCGTAGTGTTGCGCGCGGAGCATCTGAATTGTAATTGGGTATGGTTGGATTGAGACTTGAGGCACAGGTTGGAGAAAGCAGCTTTATTGACACATGCACAAACCCGACACACATACAATATTTAACACATTTAAAGACGTATAATCATAGATTCGTGGAAGAATTCCACTTCTGAGCAGAAAACCCGATACTCAGGTTTGCGTGGAACGCACGAAATATACTTCCTCTCCAGGGGAGTGTCTGTAGGCTAACTAATACACAGGGTTGTGCTAAATATATTTCCTTTCATTGTGAGAGACTGTAAACTAAACTTTTCTCAGCAGGAATGCAGTTTGCACAGTACTTCCTCTCCGATAAGAGTTTCGAGGCCAACTGATCATTTGTCCTGAGCGCCACAGAGGGCGCTCTCGCCAGTAAATTGATGAAAGCACGATTATAGTATTTATTACTGAATATTAGTACAGGTAATAAATTGTATTTAAAAGAAACTTTTCTGCAGTAAATCAGATGTAATAACAGATTAAATATTAAATAACATAAAAATACAAATTATATAACATTCAATGGTGATTTGCATATTTACATGAAATTTCATAACAATCTTATTTAGCATTGTAAATCAATGTTAGTGCTCTAAGCGACTTTCGCTTTAATTTGGACAAAGTATGAAATTTTTGCTCCTATTTTATTTAATTTTTTTTTATCAGTAACGAAAAAATCTAGCTACTTTATTCACCTTTCATTCGAAATACATTCAACTGTTACAGAAACGAAAGGTAGTATATTAAAAAGTGAAGGTGATCTCGTAAAAAAGATCCCCATGTTAAAAACGACAGAAGAACTAGCAATATATTTTGCAGCTTCTTGGATACCTTTACTAAAACTGAATGTTTTTCGCGCTGTTGTTTAGTCCAAATGTTGGTAATATATTTCGAGCTACTTTTAGAAATAGAACAAATTCTCTTGAACAGTATTTTCTTGGATGTGTAGGGCATTTTAGGGATTCAAGCGCTCCAAAGAAAATGTTCTCCATTTATATTCTTTATTATTCTTTTGTATTCTTGTTCTACAGCGCTTGAATTTTCAGCTTTAAAGTAAAATACATCGGAATTTGAAAGTACTACAGTTATGTTATGAACTATGAATATGAATACAAAAATTATTAATAAAGTTAACGAAATAAGTAAACGTAATTTACTAAACGGGATATATATATATATATATATATATATATATTAAGTAGGATAACAATCAATAAACCAAGTTCAAAACAAAAACTATGTATCAAAAAATGTAAACATTTAAGCTTTGACATTTATTAAACAGTAACCTATAAATTCGTTGTTTCTTATCCCACTTGGTCAACAGCAACGTTAGACCTTCCATGAGAACACACGGTTATTAACCCGTGTGTTCTCATGGAAGGAGGGGAGCTTCTGCTGTGATGAAGCACCCATAAGTAGAAATTTGACCTGGCTTCGTGTCACTAAAGTAGGGCAGTGTCTTCTGGAGGACTTTTAGGAGGATATATCATATGAGAGAAAACCCGGTAAACTCCCACCAGGTAGTCCAACTAACGAAGCAAAATGCTGAACATCACAAACACCTTTGAGACTCCACGTTTTTTTTTAACAGTGTTCTACAACGAGGCCGCTAGTGGATTGAACCTTCACTTTAATGTTCACCAGCGGCTCATGTTGCCATTGAGCCTTGAGTCGGTCCTGTAACTTAGAAGTATGTAAATAAATGTTTATTCGAATTGTAAATTAGATTAAAAAATTGTAACGTCCAAGTGCGAAAGGGCCCCACTATGGGCGTCAGATTGTATTGTTGTCGGTTGGGCAGTTGGATTGTGACTGGGTGTGGTTGGGTTGAGACTTGAGACGCAGGTTGGAGAACACGCAACTTTATTTACACACGCTCAAACACTACATACACACAATTAGAGATGTACAATCTGTAACACATTTACAGATTTTACACATTTAATGACAGATAGTTCTAGATTCATGGAAGGATTCCACTTCTAAATCAAAAACCCAATATTTAAACTTGCGCGGCATGCATGGAACTTACTACCTCTCTGTAGTAGTATGAGAGTCTGTAGGCCAACAAATGCATAGAGTTTTCTAAATATAATTCCTCTCGGGATGAGAGATTACTAACTAAATGTTTCTCAACAGAAATGCACGATTGAGCGGTACTAAACGTTTCTCAACGGCAGCGCCGGTTGCGCTGTACTTCCTCTCTTGTGAGAGTCACGAGGCCTAGTTACCATTTTTCCTGAACACCATAGGTAGCGCTCTTGCAGTGCGTTAGAGGAAGCACAGTTACATAACTATTTTATGTTATAATTTCCTTCTAGCTGATGTATAAATAAAACAACGGTGAAAACACTTTAAAATTCGAAAATAAGAAAATGTATTTTTATAAACACAGGGTTTTAAAAATAAATATTTTTTCAAGAAGAGGCTTTCAAATGGTATGTCCGGAATAATTTGCCTATTTAAATGTTCAGAATTATTAAACATCTACCTTTTTTTAAAGATAAAAACCATTTTTCGAACAAATGTTATTAATGGCCTAAGGAAATCATGAGAATTATGAAACATTTTATTTGAAGGTAAAAAAAAAATTATTGCTGAGTTTATTCAAGGTAAAAATTTAATTAGATTCTGAATCAGGACGTAGTGCTGTCTCTAAATTCATTTCCTTCTCATTCGAGAGATTAATAAATTCTTCAGCTTCATAATCTGATTGGATTCTGGATTTTCATTAAGAAATGCAGAAGGTCAAAGATCGTACATCGTATTTAGACTTCCATTAATGTCTCACGAAATGCATAAGCACATTCATTATTACTTCTGAATGCAATACATTATGTTTAGCATTAATTAATCTGTCTCAAAAATAAATAACCATACTATTTTTTTACGTAATTCATTACTTATAAAGAAGTAGTTGTCTTATAAAGGACATTATAATCTTATTTCATTTAAATCCATACCTAACATTTACTAAAAACTATGTAATATAATCTAAACATTATGTAACTTAACTTATTTTAATAAGGTTGATTTTGTTTAGTTAAATATTAAATTGATTTTGTATTTTTTAACATCTGAGAAACTTGAACCAAAAAACATGCAGTTAAATTATTATTTTTAATTTAATAAGATGGAAATATAGTTAATGCTTTATACTTAATTTCTTTAATAGCTCGATCTCACAATTATTATAAAAAATTATTAATAATTTTATTACTTTTAACAAAAATTTTTATTTATAAGACAAAATGGTCGAATTATATCATTAGGTGTAGTAGTTTGTTAGTATTACTGAATTAATTAAATAGATGTTTTATTTGAGAGTTTTTCTATGACTACAAGTGCAAATTTCTAATTGAAATTAGTGGAAGATGTATTTAAATACTTAATGATGTTAATTATGTAATATCTCAGTGGTATAAGAAACCACAATGGGCCCATTTTGGAATCTCCAACCTGTTCTGTCACTTCAGGGAAAAAGAGAAAAACAACTCTCTTTGTCTACTCGTCACAGAAATCCCTTCCTTCTCCTCCAAAGGCATGCCGTTAAGAAAATCCGTGAAGGGGGGGGGACCAACTTCCCTCACTTCTCATTGGAGTAGACATTTTCTCAGCCAACGGTCTATCCCCAATCACAAGGCAACAACTCGTGGTGTATTCCATATTCCCTCTGTAAATCTTTCGATCTGGGAAGGTCGCACAAACAAATCGCTAATTTCATGAGGTCTCATTATCCATGACACTGAATATTTGAATTATCATATTTGAGTGACAAGTTGTTCTTATAGTACAAAAGCACTAATTGCATGTAGTATAACTATCCACAGCACTGCTTATTTGCTGTCAAATTTGAGTGATAGGTTGTTATGTATTTGCTAAAGAATATACATCCTTCTCTCCTCGGAACGAAATTCCACAACTCTTCCCGTCGGAAAAATGCTACAATTTACTTAGTTTATTAATTACGTTTTACTTAGTTATTGGTATAGTTTTCAGAATAACTAAAACATTTTAATAATTATTCTGTATTTCAACATTCAAGGAAGAAAACACTAGCTCGCAAAATTTTTTAGAAAAAAAAAATTTACAAATTCTATTAATGAAACGCAATTAAGTGAAAATTGTTTAACATTTTATGTCCAATGAATGGAATTTAAACAACTTAAAACTCTTATTGTTCTTTTTCTCTTTCACTTTCAAATCCATTTTCAAAACAGATAATAATGTAATATTGCATTGGAAGAAAGAATTTCAAAAAGAAATAATAATTTCCTCTTTATGGCGCTCTCAAAAAATGCAGAGTAAGTACAATTTAAATGGCATTTTTCCTTTTATTTCTTGTTTTCTTTTGAGTTTTTTTTTAAATGCTTTTTACGAATAGCACTATTGAAAAAAAATGCTCGCAATTCTTATTTTTATAAAGTTTGATGTGAATGACAAATTTCTTTCTTAAATATTATATGTGTAGAATTTGTTAGTATTTAAAAAAAAGTTCAGAAAATTTATGTATATGCTCATTTTAATAACTATATTACTGTTATGACAGCTTCAAATTACATAGGAATAAATGTAATTCGTTATTTTGCAATAATAAAAAATTATTTTTATTATCAAAAATATTAAATTACCTTGTTCAATAATTAAAATGTAGTTAATAAAATTTATACAAAGTATGAGTAAGGTTTTTTAAATAATCCTTTAATATTTATGATAAAATTCGGCATTCAGTTGAAAAAAACAATTTTTTATGTTTAAATTATACTGTTAATTGAATTTTTAATATAACTATCATTCACAACGTTATTTTAAAAAGATAATGCAGAATTATTCCAAATGATAAAGCTTGTGTGCAATGTAACAATTTAATTATCATCCAAAATGTTGTATAATTCTTCAAGATTCTTTAATGATTTTGCAAATGCTATCGTAAATCATTCGCCTAAAGATTGATTCGCCTAAGATGTAATTAAAAAATAACACTAATTTAACAGAATTCATTAATTTCATAATTTTATTAATTAAAAAATTATAATAAATTAAAAGTAAAATAAATTAAATAAAAAATAAATTATTAAAATAAATTAATTAAAGTTAACAAAATATTTATTAATTTTAACACTAATTTCACAGAATTCATTAATCAATGAACACCAATTTTTCAAAAATAACACAATGAAGAATTTCATTTCTTTTATTATTTTAGTAAATTGTTTGCTTTAAATTGGATGTTTACTAAATATAAAATGATTTTTTTTTTGGAATTTTACTCTATATTCATACTTAAATACATAAATTAAGGTGGAGGCATCTTAAATTCTAAAAATATTGTAAACTGTTTGCTAGTAACAGTTGAAAATATATCAAATATTATTATGCAAGTAATAATAATAGTTTTTCTTAAAAAAAAAAAACCCATCGAATTTTCCATTAACAAAATAAATAAGCAAGTGTTTATTTAAAATTTTGATTTTTTAATAACTATACATGCTGATTTTTTTTTCTACAACTTAAAAAATTACTATTTGTTTTTCAGCATGATTTGAAACTTTTTAAAAGATGGCAACCACTCATGTAAACTTTTTAAAAACAGAAAGGATCAAGAGTTGTTGTTACGTTGGAACACAATCCATAAAAATTTGGCAACTTACCATAAAAACAAAAAGAACATATAAACAAACCAAAATTACAAAGGAAAAAGACCAGACAGTCTTAGCAGAAACGATAAAAAGGCCATAAAAACAAGTTAAATGTTCTAAGGATAAAAATTTACAAAGCTAGAGGCACCAAGGGTCAAGTGTATTATTGACGTATCTATTAGTTAGTCAAATTTAATTAAATGAATTCATTGTATACAAACTTATATTAAACATAGATTGCCAAAACAAATACAAACAGAAGAACAAAAATTCTAACATGCAAAAGGAGTTTTAACATCAAAAACGTAAATCAAATACATTTTTAGTACAAACGAAGAAAATTTGTATATAAATCGTGTAAATTAATTAATGAATGAATTAATAAATGAAATGATATTTCATTCTATAAATAGAACACAGTACAAAATGATAGTAAGGGAAATCTGATATTCAATAATTTTTTAAATAATATTAATACATTTGAACTCAAACTGACATTACAATAATTATATTTAGAAGGAAGCTAATTAGGCTTAGTATTTCAAACAAGTTTCTTAAAAGGTAAATGACTTTACCATTTCTACTTTTTGTTGAGGAAAATTAATCGATATTAAAATATATTTAGCAGGAGAATATCATTTCAATTTTATCGTGTAATTAAAGAGTATAATTCATTAAAATGGAAAATTGCACTTCTTTTAAAGTTTTCGTTCAGAAATTCAATCTTGTTCTAATTGGAACTTTAAGTCTTTGGTCTAATTGGATCTACTTAAAGAATATTAAATTTTAAACGAGACACTTCTGGTACTTATTTTAATTCTGGGCCCTTAAAATAATCTGTAATTTTTTTCATCCTTGTTATGTTCTATTAATTAATTAAAAAATCAAGTTTCAGAAAATGATAGCCTTTTTTTTTCATTAAATAAATATAATTATAAAACACTTGAGATAAAAAAAAGGACAAATTTATGTATAATAAAAATAAACAATTCCACTAATGAATTTTGTTGTGAATTATGAAGATTCAATGCATACTTTAAAATAAAAATTTGAATACTGTTGTTGAACTTTGTATTTATATTAAAATGCAAATTTAAAATGCTAGATAAATCTAATTTTTTTCAATTAATTAAAAATTTATTGTTTAAATTAAAGCTAATTAAAAATTCCAAAAAATTAAATTGTTGTATTATTTTCTAAATACTATATATCAATTCTATTACAGTAAAGGAGAAGAATACGAACCTATGCATAAATTAAAGCATAAAAATTGATTAACAACAAAAATTAAATGATTTATAATGATTATTCAATTAATAATTACACTCATGTCCATAAATTAAGGATAATTCAGAATCACACAGAAATTGAACTCTAAAATAAAAATTTCACCTGTAGAAATATCACACACATCTTGAAGAAGAATATGCAAATTACAGGAAACCACCAGATGGCGCGGATAGTACGTCACAATGACGAGAGTGTAAGAGAGGGGTATGTAAGGAATGGTGGCAAAGAAGTAAAATTGTTCACAAGTGCTTTAAAAGCCTTTCAGTACAATAACCGCATAGTTATGGCACAAAGGAAGCATTTGGCTGATTTTTTTCGTGGTAGAATTATCGGACGACTGGATGGCTCGTTTGGGGAGGAATTATTCTTGGTTCCAGAACTGACCTGCATGTTCAGAGTGTAACGTTGACAGGCCACATCTATCGGGATGTCATTCTGGAACAACATGCACGTTTGTTTCGGGGCGCCATGGGTGCTGAATTTCTGTTTATGGATGACAACGCCCGTCATCACCGTGCAAACATTGTAGACGAATGCCTTCAATTGGAGGATATCACCCGTATGGATTGGATAGCATACTCACCGGACTAGAATCCAATAGAGCATGTGTGGGATATGCTTGGCCGACGAATTGCAGCCCGTCAACCCCCTTCCGCCTGTCAACCGGAACTTCGGAGGGCATTGCTTGATGAGTGGTGTAATATTCCCCAAGATCAGATTGATAATTTGATACTCAGCATGCCTAGCCGTTGTAAGGCCTGTATTGCATCGTCCGGGAGACATACTCCATATTAACCATCATACTAACCATGTTATACTATTTTTTGTGAATAGGTTCTTTTTTGAAATTTGCTCCAGGGAGTAAAAATCGCAATTTTTATTCATTATGTCAAACATATAGCATCTTTTTTGCTCTTTACCTTTTGTTTAATAAATAGACTTTACAAATAAGTCAAATTTGTTTTGTTTCTGTCTCTTTCTTTGCCTGAACTTCATTATCCTTAATTTATGGACATGAGTGTATGTACATTAAAAATGTAGAAAAATCAAAATTTTCTGATATTGCTAAAATCGTATTAAGAAAAAGTATTAGAAATGAATAAAAAAAAAGGAAAGACAAAAATTATAATATCAAATAATAATAAAAGAAATATCAAATGAAGTTACGTATGTTCAGGAAAAGCATTTGCAAAACGTTATAGTTTGAAGTAAAAAAATTTTCACATTTTTAAGAAAAACTCTTAAAAAAATTATTTGAAATAATATTATATTAATTTAATTTGAACTAATGTTTAAAATAATGGAAAAATTAAGAAAAGAAAGCTTTAGAAAGAGTTGCTATAATCAATAGAATTTTGGTCCAGTGTAGCTGTTGAATTCATTATTATAAATAATGAAGATACTTAAAATTACATTACACATTTTGTGCTGTCTTCGTAGCTTTTACATTTCATTTAATTGAATAAGTAAGTAATAATTAATTGTTCAATTATAATTCATCAATAATAATTAATCAATTATTCAATATAATTATTCAAAAATGTATTTCTTATAAATAATATATATTTTCGTTTCATTCAATTGGTTAAAAATATTAATCTAAAAAATGAAATATATATTAAAAAAAAAAACCAAGTTTAAATTCTTCTGAAAATATTAAAAAATATACTTTTGCAAGTAATGCAATTTAAAGCAAATTAAGTATTTTGTGCTTTTTTCATATTGAATAAATATATATACATATATATGTAGCTTTTTTTACTTGTTTACTAAGTTGGATTATTTTAAATATTTTTCACAAAATAAGCTACTAAATCTAACCTTTTACATACTCATTCAGATTGTCCGAAAGCAATTATAAAAATAATGATTGAAAGATACTTTAGTCATTCTAACAAGCCATTAAATGATAAAAACTTCGAGATTATTGGCATAATAATGTTCAGTAGTAGAATAATGCATTATTACAATAACTCACAAAGATTGTCATTTGTCCATCACAATAAGGTTTAATAATTATGTGACAGTTTTTCGCTTGTTATGACAAGTAGAAAAATGCATTAAAATCTTACGACGAAAATATGTAATCAGAGGAACTAAAAAAGGCATTTTTGGAGAATAATTGTTGTATGGAATTCATTTTACATGATCAAAAAGCAACCTCTTAGTTTTCAACAAAACGTTTTTTAAAATTTTTTCTCCTTTTAATGATAATTGACATCAATACAATCTTCTAAAGTCAATTAAAATGCGCGCTGGCAAAAAAAAGGTTTGTAGTTCGGAAAATGCTATTAGATCAAAAAGCAATCTCTTAATTTTGAACAATACTATACTCCTTTTAATGATAACTGATATCAATACCATCTTCAAAAGTCAATTAAAATGCGGGCTAGCAAAAAAAAGTTTATAGTTCGGAAATTGCTATTAGATCGATGGTGAATAAGAAACGTGAGATTCACAGGTGAGGTTTCGAGGCCGCCATGTTTCCATAGCAACAAAATGAAAAAGGAAGGCTAAAAAAAAAGTTTGCAAAATCCCATTTTTCTTTTACCAGGGTGTTCTGATGTGGAATCATTTTACACAGCTTGACTTACAAAGCTTTTACCTAGCCTACAAAAACATGGCCGCCTATGATGGATGATGGGTTTTAACTCCATATTGAATTTCAGGAAATGATGTATGACGTGGATGTATATTTCGCATGTATTCCATTAAAATTAGCTAGTGTTATTTTTATGTTTACAAGGATATTTTAAACTGGAGTGTTAGATTTAAAAGTTTAATGTTCTCTTCTTTCTCATATATATGTGAGATCTGATTCAAAAATTGGGAAATCTAGAATAATAAAACGTTAGATGGAGATTGATAATACAGTTTAGATATCATAAATAGAGACTACTTCGTGTTTTGTTTATCATTTATTATCTAAGATGTTTATGGATGAATAGGAAAGTTGTATTTGCGTAAATTCGCTATTACGTCCTATGTTATGCTTTATTTTACTTCATTGTAATAAATCAGATAGTGTTTCAAACTTAGTTCTTTAATCTAATAATAACTTTTTCCCTTTAAAAGCAAAAATTCTAACTCAGTGTGAGTTTATAAATTGATAAATTTTCATAATTAAAATTGAAGTAAGAATTATTTTCTTTGCAACAATTTAGCTGATTGTCTTTCATTGTAATTTACTGATAAAATATTATGTTAACTATACGTATTTTAAAAAATTTCCTGCGTTTTTTTTTTTTTTTTTTTTTCGAAATTGATTTCAGGAAAACAAACTAAACCCAAATGGATAAAATTAAAAATTATTTAATTATAAATGCCTATTCTGAAA
Organism: Caerostris darwini; assembly: GCA_021605075.1. Lineage (NCBI taxonomy): Eukaryota > Metazoa > Arthropoda > Arachnida > Araneae > Araneidae > Caerostris > Caerostris darwini. The sequence continues at coordinate 524,158 of BPLQ01002620.1, read as the reverse complement.
AGTTACTCATTTTAAACAAATAAAGTATCCCTTTAAATACAATGGAGTTCAAAACCAAAGAGAATATGTTTGTTTTGTAAATTTTCTCAAAAGGTAGAGTTCAAAAGGCAAAATTCATGCTTCCAATTAAAAATGCAAATCTCTAATATCGAATATATAACTGTGTGTGCGCATGTAGAAAAGACTTTAGAAGTGCATGGTAATTTCAGAGCACCGTTTACTTGAATATCTTTCGGTAAAAATATACAGCCAATAGTTAAAATGAATAATAGGCAATGTTTAGATGATAGAATGACGTGGCGAATTGATGGAATCTGAAATTCAGCAATTTGCAGTTCAGATTGCAAGAGCCTCAAATATCACGCAAATTATCGACTCCAAAACAGATTAAGGATACTGAATCTGCAGTCTATACAAATCTATCTCGTTTGTTGATTACAATAAGATTTAATAATTATGTAACAGTTTTTATCTTGTTAATTCAAAGCTTTCCCGTGATCTCAAGCGGCACCACAAAAACCCCGATTTCGAAAATTACTATTCCCAGAATATTACATGAAAGGGGTTTGTAAACAAGAAGATTTGTTTCTCGCGTCCCTTTCGCTTCTGCGTATTGGAGACCTTTTTTCTTTAGTACGGTAGAGATAATATCGTCTTTGAAATTAATATCAGTGAAGACAGTTTTATTCTCTATTGAATGGCATTTTAACCTTAGAACTAATTTTTGACGAACATTTATCTGGGGGAAACCGGAAATCTGCTATTATTAGAGAACGAGATCACTGTGCTAGTGAAGGTTGGATGACCAGAGTAGGCATTATGTTGAAAAAGTTCACGAACTTTCAGGCCTTGTCAGAGGCTCTGTGAATTCTATAAATGTAGGGGTGAGATCTTGGAGAACCTATTTTAGACTTTTCATGTCGGTCCTGGTTTCATTTTAATAGACGACAACTTGTGTCAACAGAGACAAACTTGGTCGACGAATTTCTGGAAAACGCTGAATGGATTGATGAGCCAGATATCCAAACCTTAACTCTGCAGAAGATTCTGGGAACCTCTTGGAAAAATATAATTGTATATCGCTTTCTATTATCGACAATCATACAGGACTAGAAAACAGTGTTGGAGGAGGAGCCATGTAGGGAGGACTCATAAATTGTCAATTTTCCAGTATGAATTAAGGTTGCGAGAGCTGTTGATTTGTAAAAGAGGGCCACATCCTCTATTAAACAATTTTTGCTCTATAATGTAAGTTCTGATTTAGCGTTTCAGGTGCTGACGAGTCATACCCATGATCAGTGTATGCCATAAGTGTTGTGTGTTTATTTTTCCTCTATTATATCAAACTATGAAGAGACTATTTCCTCAAAATCTGTAGAGCACTCCAGATAATCACTCCAAAAGTGAAAATTTTCTTTGATCAAAAATATACTTCGTAAAAATAAATAAATATAATCTGTGTTAATGTCTGATTCGTAACCTAGTGATAATGTTTGTAATTAATGTGTAGGAAGAACAGAGACTCATCGTTGTTCAAAATAAAATGTGTGCTAATAAATGCGCTTAAATTAACCTTGGAGAATAATAAACCCACTTAAATCTTTGATCCCGAAAAAAATATTGACAGTGTTGGATTTAGTTTTCTATAAATTATTTTATAGAAGACATCAAGTTCTAAGAATATATTTTTAATAATTGGTACAAGTTCTAGGAATATACTTTTAATAAAAAAGAATATAAAGTGAGCAATTATTTATAATAATTTTAATATACATTTTTTTTTCTTTAACAGCTTTACATTCACATTTTATTTATTTTTGTTATTTTATATGAAAATAATATATTGCTTTGCAAAATTTTATTTTTTATTTTGCAAATTTAATAATTTTTCAATGCATAAACCAATTTAAGCTTTTCAAGATACCAAATTAATGTAAACTTTTAAAGTATTCTAGATTATTATTGATTAAATTTATCACGAAATAAACTATCTTTTAAAATCTAATTTTGATGTTAATTTAATTTGATCAAAATAATAATTAAGAGAATGCATTAACAAATTCTCCTTGAATATTTTTTTTTAAATAAAAAAACCCTTGTTTTAATATGTATCAAGCTAAGCATAATTAAAGTTTTTTTTCTTAATTTAGAATAGCTACTTCTAAAACGTTAATAATTTAAATGAATAAATAATCTCTTACATTTTTTTTCTATTAAAACCAATTATTATGATTAATAAATGGTTAAAAAATTTTACATGGAAAATAATCCTCAAACATCAAAATAAAATTTTCAAAAGCTTCATTTGCAAGAAAAAAATGTTGATATTAAGTTCTTATTAATTTACTTTTGATGTTTAAAATAACAACAAAGCTATTTTTTTAAGCTAACTTTCCTTTAAACTAAATAACCTCAAAACTAGTAAACAATCTTAAACCTTAAAAAAAAAATCAAAAGAAAAAAAAAGTATTTCATGTTCAGAAACATATTTTTCTACTTTAAATAATTAAATTTATTAAAAAAATCAGTTTTGAGATTATCTTTTCAATAAAACAATAACAAATTTTAGAAAAAAAATTCAATGTTTTTTTGTTAACATCCAGGCTTTTAATGGTCAGGTGACTGCTTATATATCATACAAAAAAAAAAAAAAAAAACCCCGAATTCTTTAAGAAGCAACCTCGAAAAGTTGTCTTTTTTTTAAATACATTTAACAAAAACCTTTCAACACTGCAAGAAGAAGACAAGATTTTTTTTTCCCTTTTTTTTATATTTCCTATCCTCCTCTGATAAAAGAAGACACATTAAATGCGAAGAATAAATAAAAATAAAAACGTTCTAAAAGGAAGCGCTCCTTTTTCGTTCCCATGGCAACGGATTATTTTTTGGAACCGCTTCAAATAGACAGAAATGAAGTGAAGTAGTGTAGATTGAAAATTTTATTTATGCCATTCGTAAGGCATTGTACTCGGAACATGTTAATATTCGAAGGAATGCTTTCCGTTGAAGTACATTCCAATTCCAAGAGTTAAATTGGAATCCTTCCTACATTTGTAATAGTTATTTACTATTGTGCAAGTAAATTTAACGTTCTACCTGAAAAGTAATACCTTTACAATGTGTTTCTGTGGAAAAGAGATTATCTGGATAACAGAAAAGTAAAGCCTGTCCCTTCTGGAAGCTTATTTGCTTATTTTTTTTTCTAAATTTTTCCCATTCAATATATATATATATAACATACATATACTAGTGTTACAGTAAGAAGTGTAATGTTAGAAATTTTCTTTAAACTTGTGTAACTAACTTTTTCACAGAAAAGAAGATATACAGGATTATAATTAAAGTCCCACTTTCAAAATGCTGTAAAAAAAGAACAACTCTTCACAATGAGTTCAAATTTGAAATTAAGATATTTGAAGAAGGGGAAACGGTATGGCATAAAAAAAAATTCCATTGATTTTTCCCATTTAATTTGGTATGACCTCCAGTGGTGGATGGATTTTCCATTAACAGTGTCACAACTATTGAATGACTTGGAAGTTATTTTTTCCGTCAAACAATCGAAACAATCGAGAACATTGAACACTGCAGTTGGTGTAATATGCAACTCATACCAAATACGTTGTAATTTCGATTCAAAATATCGCTGTCTTCCAAAAATTCAAAATGTCAGTGGCTTCACTATTACTCTAATCACTTTCTTTATGCCGCTTATAGCGCCATCTATTAATACACTTTGGAACTTTTTTGATGCCTTACCTTTCTGCCCTTCAAGTATCTTCAGTTCAAATTTGAACTCATTGTGACGAGTGGTTGTTTTTTCTACAGCATTTTGAAAGTGGAACTTTTATTATAATCACTCTGTACATTAAAAATAGAATACAATAAAAAATGAATGCAATTACTAAAGCATTATTTTCTTTAATTTTAATTACAAAATCTATTTTTCAATCTATTTTTCTAATTATTTTCTGAAGACATTGATACACTTAAAGAAACTTTGAAACTCTTTAAAAATTTAAAGAAAAAACTGAATTCTCCAAAGGCATTTCTAAAATATTTCATTTATAAGTAGTTTTCAAAAGAACATTTCAACATATTACTGAACAATGTTACTGTATAAAACATTTGTTGCTATTTGAATGATTTAAAAACATTAAAATATAAAATATTATTCATTTTACAATATTTTATTAAAGTCTTGGTAATTTAAAGGATACTCACAACAAATTAAGCATTTATAGATTTTAACACTAATTATTATAATTTACCAAAGATTGATTTTTAATTAGCATACTAAATTTATTAATCTTATTTATTTAATATTAAAAAATAACTTCATAAATTCATAATATACATACTAAATTCATTAATCCTATTAATTTATTTTTTATTTTGTAAATTTAATAATTTTTTAATGCACAAATTTAAACTTCTCGAGATAATAGATTAATGTAAACTTTTTAAGTATGCTCGATTTTTATTAATTAAATTTATCACGAAATAAACTCTCTTTTAAAATCTAGTTTTGATGTTAATCTTATTTGATCAAAGTAATCATTAAGAGAATGCATTAACAAATTCTCAAAAAAAAAATTTTTTTTTTTTAAATAAAAAAACCATTCTTTTAACATGTATCAAGCTAAGCAAAATTAAAATTTAGAACAGCTACTTATAAAACGTTAATACTTTAAATGAATAAATAATATCTTGTTCTTTTCCTATAAAAACAAATTAGTATACTTAATAAATGGTTTAAAAAATTTAACATGGAAAATAATCCTCAAACATCAGAATAAAAATTTTAAAAGCTTCATTTGCAAAAAAAATGTTAATATTAATTCCTTATTAATTTACTTTTGATGTTTTAAAACAACAACAAAACTAAACTTCCTTTTTTTTTTTAAGTTAACTTTCCTTTAAACTATATAACCTCAAATCTAGTAAACAATCTTAAGCCTTAAAAAAAGCACAAGGAAAAAAAAAAGTATTTCCACTTCAGAAGCATATTTTTCTACTTTAAATAATTAAATTTTATAAAAAATAAGTTTTGAGATTATCTTTTCAATAAAACAATAACAAAATTATAGAAAAAAATAATTCCATTTTTTTTTTAACATCCATGTTTTTAATCGTCAGGTGACTACTTATATATCGTACAAAAAATATTCTTAAAGGAGCAACCTTGAAAAGTAGTCTTTTTTTTAATACATTTACCAAAAACCTTTCAACACTAGAAGAAGAAGACAAGATTTTTCTTTTTTTTTATATATATATCCTATCCTCCTCTGATAAAAGAAGACACTTTAAATGCGAAGAATAAATAAAAATAAAAACGTTCTAAAAGGAAGCGCGCCTTTTTTCGTTCCCATGGCAACCGATTATTTTTTTGGAACCGCTTCAAATAGACCGAAATGAAGTGAAGTAGTGTAGATTGAAAATTTTATTTATGCCGTTCGTAAGGCATTGTACTTGGAACATATTAATCTTAGAAGGAATTCTTTCCGTTGCAGCACGTTTCAACTCCAAGAGGGAAATTGGAATCCTTCCTACATTTGTAATAGTTATTTACTATTGTGCAAGTAAATTTAACGTTCTACCTGAAAAGTAATACCTTTATAATGTCTTTTTTTTTTGGAAACGAGATTATTTGGATAAGAGAAAAGTAATGCCTGTCCTTCTAGAAGTTTATTTACTTATTTTTTTCTAAATTTTTCCAATTCAACGTATATATATATATATATATATATATATATATATATATATAACATACATATACTAGTGATTCAGTCTCTTAGAAACTTCATCTAAACTTGTGTAACTAAATTTTTTTACAAAAAGGAAGATTTACATTAAAAAAAATAATTGCAATTAATAAAATGCATTGCTGTTGTTCTAATGCAGCTGGCAATACAAATTATATAGAACTATTTAAAATATTCTCTATAATATAAACTTTTTTCTATTATATACTCTTTTAAAATATTCTTGATTAATATTAATTATATTTATAATCATTTTATTAATTAAATTTAGCACCCCTATCTTTTAAAATCTAATTTTGATATTAATTTTATTTGATCAAAATAATCTTTAAAAGCATACATTAACAAATTTTCAATGAATTTTGGTTTTTATACGACCCCCCCCTCCCTTCTTTTAAGATGTATCAAGCTAAGCAAAATTAAATAAAGGTTGTTTTTTTTTTCAAATTTAGAATAGTTGTTTCTAAAATGTTAATACTTTAAAAGAATAAATAATATCCTACATTTATTTCTATTAAAACCAATTATTATAGTTAATAAATGGTTAAAAAATTTGACATGGAAAATAATCCTCAAACATCAGAATAAAATTTTTAAAAGCTTTATTTGCAAAAAAAAAAAAAAAAAAATTATATTAATTCCTTATTAATTTACTTTTGATGTTTAAAATAATAGCAAAGCTAAACTTCCTTTTTTTTAAGTTAACTTCCCTTCAAACTATATAACCTCAAAGCTAGTAAATAATCTTGAGCCTTAAAAAAAAGCAAAAGAAAAAAACAGTATTTCATCTTCAGAAACATATTTTTCTACTTTAAATAATTAAATTTATAAAAAAAACAGTTTTGAGATTATCTTTTCAGTAAAACAATAACAAAATTTCAGAAAAGAAATTCCATTTTTTTTTAAACATCCGTGTTTTTAATAGTCAGATGATTGCTTATATTTCATACAAAACCGAAAAAAAGAATATTCTTAAAGTAGCAACCTTGAAAAGATGTCTTGTTTTTAATACATTTACCAAAAACCTTTCAACACTAGAAGAAGAAGAAGACAAGATTTTTTTTTTCCATTTTTTTATATTTCCTATCCTCCTCTGATAAAAGAAGACACATTAAATGCGAAAAATAAATAAAAATAAAAATGTTCTAAAAGGAAGCGCGCCTTTTTTCGTTCCCATGGCAACCGATTATTTTTTGGAACCGCTTCAAATAGACAGAAATGAAGTGAAGTAGTGTAGATTGAAAATTTTATTTATGTCGTTCGTAAGGTTCCATTGTACTTGGAACATGTTAATCTTCGAAGGAATGCTTTCCGTTGTTTTTAGTACGTTTCAATTCCAAGTGGGAAATTGGAATCCTTCCTACATTTGTAATAGTTATTTACTATTGTGCAAGTAAATTTAACGTTCTACCTGAAAAGTAATACCTTTATAATGTCTTTTTTTTTGGAAACGAGATTATCTGGATAAGAGAAAAGTAAAGCCTGTCCTCCTAGAAGCTTATTTTGTCTCCAAATTTTTCCAATGCAATATACAGTGGATAAAAAAAGGTATTGGCAATTGCCTATAAATGATCATATTTGCTAACAAAGTATGTTTACAAATTTTATTTTAATATAGCGATTACAGAAGGAGAAAAGACAAACAAATATAACGAAATTTTCATTTAAATATTTTTTAATCAAAATCTACGAGAAAATCCAAATTTTACATGATAAAAAAAGTATTGGCAAAATTATGAAATTGACAAAATTATGAGCGAAAACAAAATCAGTATATGTTTAGTACTTTGCAGGCATATCTTCTGCATCTATAACAGCTTGTAATCTATTTCTCATAGAGGAAACTAAGGTCTTTGTTGTACTGTTGGGAATTTTGTGCCACTCTTGCAAGAGTAAACGTTTGAGGTCGTTTTTAGTTGAAATTTTATGTTTCTTGATTTCTAGATCCAGCAGGTGCCATAAATTTTCAATTGGATTTATGTCAGGCGATTGAGGTGGGGTTTTTAATTGGCGAGGAGCATTGTAGAGTAGCCCTCCACGGGTGAGATTCGCTGTATGCTTGGGGTCATTGTCTTGTTGAAAAACGAATGATGTTCCCAAGCCAAGATTTTGGGCACTGATTTTTAAGTTATGGCGCAAAACGTCAATGGATGCAGGTTGCCAATTCCATTAGCTGCCATACAGCCACAAACTAAGACGCTGCCTCCACCATGTTTTACAGTAGCAGTTAAATGTTGCTTTTCCAATTCAGTATTTGGCCTCCTCCACACATATCGTCGTCCATCACTGCCGAAAATGTTAAACTTTGATTCGTCGGAAAAAATAACTGTGTTCCAAAACTCTTCAGATAAATCAATGCGGGATTTTGCGAAATCTAACCTCTTTCTCCTATTTATTTCCGAGATGAATAGTTTCTTTCTAGCTGCCCTTCCATAATAACTTCTCTCGTGTAAAAAATTCCGTACAGTCTGTACGCTGAAAGTCTTTTGCGAAGTGAAAGCAACATCTCTAGTTATCTGGGGTGCACTTATTTTAGGGTTTTTCTTAACCGTGTTAATAATGACACGTTCTTCTCTTGTAGAAAATATTCGAGGTCGTCCACTTTTAGTCTTATTTTCCGTTGATCCTGTTTCCTTGAACTTTTTTACAACACTTCTGATAGTAAATAAACTTATATTGAACTGCACTCCTATAGCACGATAAGTTAAACCTTCATTTCTGAGCCTAATAATCGTGTTTTTAACACTAACGTCCAACTCCTTCGATTTCGAAGTCATTTTACTGCAGTAATCGCAAAATAATGCCTAGACACTTTTGGAGTAGTTTTGCAGACTTTATACCGGTAAAGTTTATCAGTCGAAACACGTGACTTCAATGTAACAAAATTTGCATAGCAGTTAAAACTTTGCCAATACTTTTTTGACATGCAAATTTTCGTTTTTGAAAGAAAAAATTGCAGAAAATGCAAATTAAAATAAAATTTTTACTATTTTTATATATCTAAGATGTCTTGTATTTAATTACGACAGCTAAAATTGCATAACATTTTATTTATTTGTCAATATGAATAAATTAAGGCAATTGCCAATACTTTTTTTACCCACTGTATATATATATATAACATACATATACTAGTGTTACAGTCTCTTAGAAACTTCCTCTAAATTTGTGCAACAAAATTTTTTCACAGAAAAGAAGATATACATAGTTGTATAGCTTCTTTATTATATTATAATTAAAGTCCCACTTTCAAACTGCTATACAAAAAGAACCCCTCGTCACAATGTGTTCAAATTTGAACTAAAGATATTTGAAGAAGGGGAAACGGTATGGTACAAAAAAAGAAAAGAATTCCACTGATTTTTCCCATACAATTTGGTATGACCTTGCCTTGGTGGATGAAGTTTCTGCTAGAGGTGTCACAACTGTAGAATGACTTGGAAGTCATTTTTTCAGTCAAAAAACCGAAACAATCAAGCAAATTGAACACTTACAATTAGTTTTATGTGCAACTCATCCTAAACACGCTGTCATTTCGATTCAAAATATCACTGTCTTCAAAAAATTCAAAATATCACTATATTCACTTTCTTTATGCCACTTATAGCGCCATCTATTAATACACTTTGGAACCTTTTTGCTGCCGTATCGTTTCCTCCTTCTTCAAGTATCTTTAGTTTAAATTTGAACTCATTGTGACGAGTGGTTCTTTTTTACAGCATTTTGGAAGTGGGACTTTAATTATAATCACTCTGTACATTAAAAAAAGAATACAATAAAAAATGAATGCAATTACTAAAACATTATTTTCTTTAATCATGAAGAATAATTGTAAAATTTTAATGAGATCTATTTTTCAACCTTTTTAAACCTAATTATTTTCTGCAGACATTGATACAATTAAGGGAAAATTTTAAAAAACTGAATTTTAGAAAGGCATTTTTAAAATATTTCATTTAGAAAATTCATCTAAAATAGTTTCTAAAAGAACATTTTACGTATTACTGAATATTATTGTTACTGCACAAAACATTTTTGTAATTAAATGATTTAAAAATATTAAATATAAAATATCATTCATTATACAATATCTTATTAAACTCTTGGTAATTTAAACTTGTACAACTAAATTTTTACACAGTAAAGAAGGTATAGATTAAAAAAAAGTACACATTAAAAAATGAATGCAATTATTAAAACATTATTTTTTTTTAAATTTTTAATCATGAAAAATAATTGTAAACACCAAAGATAAAATATTTTTTTCTTATCTTTTTAATTCTTAATATTTTCCATAGACATTCCTTTTAATGATATTTAAAGAAATCTCTTTGAAACTCTCTAAAAATGTTTAAAATCTGAATTATCCAAAGATATTTTTAAAGTATTTCATTCATAAAATTCAACTAAAGTATTTTCTTAAAGAACACTTCATACATTACTGAATATTAATGTTACTGCATAAGAAATTTTTTGTAATTTGAATGATTTAAAAATATTAAGTATAAAATATTATTCATTTTACAGTATTTTGTTAAAGTCTTGGTAATTTAAAGGACACTCGCAACTCATTAATCATGTAGAGAATTTAACACTGATTATTATAGTTTACCAAAGATTGATTTTTAATTAGCATACTAAATTCATTAGTCTTACATAACAACAGTTTATGGATAAAAGTCGTTTCTTTTATAGAAAAATTATAGACCATAAACTGTATAGATTGGTTAATAATAGACAAAATGGATGATGTTATGTTAATTATGTGTACTGATTGTTCATAAAAGAGCAGTTTGTAAAATATTACCTCATAAATGTCTGCTATTTTATTTCACGTGAAGTTTTGGACTTACATAATGAAGCCATGAAGGCAATAAAGTCCTTAATATTTATAGTTAAATTAATGTTTTAAAAGATAGTGCACAAGATTTTTAATTTTATGCATTTAATAGAAGAACACATATATTGTGTTTATGAAAATGATACTTTTTGTGATAAGAATGAGTTTGAACAACTTATATAATATATGGTCATAAATTATAGACTGAATTAAAAATTATATATTCAGTAATATAAATGAATAAAAGGCAGTCAGTAAAGCAATGATTGATTGAATTAATTGCACTGTTATATTCTGTATTTTTCGATTTTGACAAGGAATGTCAAAAAAAAAGTTCATTGATTCTTTATTTATTTTTATTTATATTGTTATCGATGATATTATAGTTAACGTGTATGCACAACATACATAAAACCCATAAAATATAAAAAATATTAAGATTAAAGAATTTTATTTTAAGTTTATAAATTCACAACATAAATTTATAGTAATATAATTATAAATAAATAGTAATAAAAAAAAATAACAATAATTTTAATTTCTATTAATATAATTATATTTGAACCACCCAAGTTTTTAAACAAATGTGTATTTGAATATTAAAATTTATATATATATATAAAGAGGAAAACATATTATTTGGACATTTATAAGTTTGCATCTTTGAAATAAATTTCGGGATTTTTTCTATTTTCACCCATTTAAGCCATCTTAATTTTTCCTTCAGTAAATTATAACTTTTTAAATTAAATTTTAACCAATATTTTCTGTAAGTTGTATCATTATGAGATGATTGCAAAACACTTATGAAGTTTTAAGTTTTGAATATAGATATATATATATTTATTCTAATGCAGCTGGCAAACATTTAGACAAGCCTTAAGGCAAGCTCTGCGCTGACGTTACTCACTTAGCACTAACTATCCAGGAGGTGCGTGTAGCTGAAAGATAAGCTACGGACGCGGAGTAACACTACCCCCGCAACGCTCCGCGATCCTGTTAGACCGGGACCTATAGTTTAAAGTGGATTCCGAACTACTGCAAACATCCATGGCATCGCCGGGACTCGAACCGAAACTTGTGGAACCGAGCGCCAGAGCGGCCATTCAGGCCCCCAGTTTTGAATATATAAGTCAAAAAGTTTTGTAAATGGATATAGGAGGACCTGAGTATGACAGTGGACACTTGCATCAATAAAATGTATCGATATTGAGCGGTGGACATTGTTATTGATGTCAAAAATTTTGAATTTCTTCCCTGTTTTGAAAAATATTTGAAATTATATTTATGATTGTAATTTGCTATTTGAATTTAAACCCGTGTTTTACAAAATATAAGAATACCTTTAAAATTGTTTTTTAATTATCACTTTAATTATCATCATCACTCATTCAATTTAATTTTGTTTTTCATAATCACCACTTAAATCTTCCTACATACATTTATAATCACATGCCTGTATGCAATAATGGCTTGAATTTGCATAGTTAACATGAATGAAAATTTATTAAGATTAAAAAAAAATTTGAAAAATTTATCATTGCACAACTTAAATTCATAGTAATATGAAATGGCATAATTATTTTAGGCATTAATTATTTTCATATTTATCGTATTTTAAAACTGCATTAATGATTAATTATATTAATATGAGGATACTTATGGTACAGATTTGAAATACGATAAAAAAAAAATTCTTATCAATCCTTTTAAAGCTATAGTATTTTAAAACAAGGGAAAGTACGAATCAAATATATTTTTCATACACATGCAAAATTTGCAAATCTTAGTGCTTTTTAAGTCATTATAATCGATACTAAAAACACTGAGCAAGAAGATATGAAAAAGCATAAATAATAATAAGACAGCTTAGATAAGAACAATGGCTATGTAAATACATGTTGTCATTATTCATAAATCTCCCATGCTCTAGGGCGGTGAAATAAGGCTATTCATGACATAATGAATAATTCAATGGAATCCATTAACGATCCTATCTAACCCTTCTGTTATCGATCAGATTCATCAATATCAGAAGAAGTTTTCTTTATGAAAATATGGCTAATGACTCTTTTAGGGACGGACATTTACATATTTCTCATAGCTCATAGAAAATATGCATCTACTGCATTATTTTGTAAATGCAAATTTGATTTTTTTTAGAAAATATTTTTACTTAACACACAAAGTATGAATGTTTTATTAAGCTACTTTACATACAATGCAATTGTTCAAAAGAAGAATTTTTTTTTGAAAATTTTTATTATGCAGTTATTTCTGTGGTGCTGGTAAATAATTCAGATTATTTCACTTGGAAATGTGAACTTATTGAATTTATTATCTTGTAGAAAATCAGTTTCGAAATGCATTTTTGTTATCGTTTTTATACTGATTGCAATATCACAAAAATTTTCAAGCAGAAATACTTGATTATCAAAAATAAAAAATAATTAAAAAAAATCAAGGTTGATAAATATATTATGTGATGATTGAATTCTCCATTTTAAAACTTTTTTTGGTGTGGTACTATATTTACCAAATTTTTGAAACAACATTTTAATATTTATTTTTAAAAATTATTTACTTTATTATATATATTTTGGATATTTTTAAATGAAAAATGTACTGTTCTATTGAGAAACATTTAAAAATTGTTTTAAAATTATAACTTAATTTTTTGATCTGTTAACTAAACTAAAAATTAATAATTAAATTATAACCTATTTTTTTTTTTTTTTTAATAATTTAACTTTTAATTATAATTTGACGAGTATACTATATAACATTTATTCTGCTGAATATGTTTATTATTTACAATAATTTTACACATGAAAATTTTAAAATTTTTTGTATTCATAAAAAAATTACCTAATTATACAAATCAAATAAATACTAAGGCAATTTGAAATTATTTTGAGCATTTGATTAATGATTTTTTTAATTCATGCAAATATATTATATTAGAACTAACAGAACCCAGCATACATTGTCCCGCCAAAAAAAATGCATTGTTGAAAATTTCATATCGCGAATATATTCTCCATGTTCCAATATATGTGCATATTAATTTTCGCGGATATCGTTTGAACAGTATATGTGATGAAATGCTGCAGCACCATTTGGGGGCAAGTAACAATAAAATGGATAGCACGAACCTATTTTCCACACTAGAATACATATTACCAATTTTCACAGCGATTGGTTGAACAGTACAGAAGTTGATATACTAAAGTGCCATCTAGGCGACTTACAACAAAGGGGTTGGCATAAAAATATTCTCCATGTTTCGTCAAACACACAAACAAATTTCATCAAAATAGGTCAAGCCGTTTAGAAGTAGTTCAGTGGTAAACACACAAAGAAGAACCCGACTGCAGCTTCACCTACCAAGCCCAATCGGGAATCTAAACCATCCAGGGACCCATTCAAACACACACAAAAAACTTCATCAAAATGGGTCCAATCGTTTAGGAGGAGTTCAGTGACAAACACAAGTACAGAAGAATTATAAGATATTCTTCTGTTCTGGACTTTTGGACAGATGTTACCGAACTACAATAATCGAAATTTTATTTATTTGAAAAATAAAACTGAAAATGTATTATAAAATGGAGAATCAACATCTGCATTTTAATTTCTATAAAAAATATGCTACAACCAAACAACAATTTAATTTTCAATATAAAGTAATCTTGATCTAATATGAATAAAAAAATAATGTAATTATTTAAACGTATATTAAATATATCATTTAAATTATTGATTAAAATTATAATTTTTGAATACAAATTATTATCTTTTTCTATCAGTGAATGTAAATTTGTTTTTAATTATGAACAAATTTACTTAATTACATATATTTTGGATATTTTTTAATGAAAAATGTATTCTTCTATTGAGAAACATTTAAAAATAATTTTAAAATTATAACCTTTAACGATTATATAACTTTTCTTCTGCTGAAAGTGTTTATTGTTTACAATAATTTTACACATCATATATGCAAATTTTTAATTTTCTGTATTCATAAAAACTTACCTAATTCTTCAAGTTCAAATAAATAATAAAGTAATTTGAGATAATTTTGATCAAAAACGGCATTTGATTAATGATTTTTTAATTCGCGTAAAAAATTTTTATATTAGAATATTCTTCACTTCTGGACTTTTGGGCAGATGTTGCCAAACTATATTAACAAAAATCTTATTTATTTGAAAAATGAAACTGAAAATACTTTATAAAATAAAGAATCAACATTTGTATTTTAGTTACTGTAAAAAATATACTACAACCAAATGACAAATTAATTTTCAATACAAAATAATCTTGACCTAATATGAATACCACGATCTTAAAAAAATATAATTAACTATATCATTTAACTAATATATACTATATACCATTATTTAAATTAAATTTATTAATTAAATATTTATACCATTTACCATTATTTAAATTAATAAGTCTTCAAAAATTATAATTTTAATCAATATCTTTTTCTATCAGTGAACAAAATTTGTTTTAATTATAACGAATATCTAGAATTATTTAGCTTTACTAGTGGAATAATTAAAAGTAGTTATTTTCTGTCAAAAGTCGTCTGTCTTCTCGTGTTATTAACTCCAGATCTGGCAACGTCCCTTGAGTGCAATTGTGCCTTATAATTAATTGACAGCTACATTAGCTAAGGAGAGATATCATTAAAAGAAAAATAAATGTAACTCAGCAAGTAATACATACTTTATCGAACCAGGTTTTTAAAAGTGAAATGATGTATAGTGTCGAATTAACAATTTATTTGAATAAATCTCTTAATTAGCGAGACTTCAAGAGTTAAGAGAGAATAAAAGTTGAAACCTTTCAACAATTATGTGTCGTTTTATACTCCAGTAATAAAATTGAAAGCAGTGAAACAAGTAGTTTTCTTGATAATTAATTTGTTTTAGAATTATTAGTGCTTCACAGGTTTTGAATTTTATTTCTTGATTAAAAATACCTAATATAATGAAATTTTATTAAAAGAAATTTATTTAAGAAAGGATTCAATAAAATTAGAAAATTTAACTGATTTTATTTTAGATATATTTAAACTATCTACCAAAAACAATTATTTTCATACATTGTTAGTCAAATTATAAGTTTCGATTTTATAACATTTTTGTTATTGTAGTAAGCACATTGTTTGAAGTTTATGATTTGATGAATTTTAAATTTTAAACATTGAGCAAATATCAAAAGTCACTTGACTTTTAAAATTTGCTCAAAGTTTTCTACAGTGAAATGATTTAACTAATTCAAAATAAAAGTTTTTTTACCATGTTGTATAAAAATGAGAAATAAATAATAATTCTTTTACGAATTACGTTGAAAATTATTGCTGAATAAATCAAAAATTTATTTTCTTTAGTTTTTACATATAATTTCCAAGATTTCATATTTAAAAGATACAGAGAATTAATGAGAATATTTTTAAATACAAATAATCAATAATAAAATTATTTGTTTTAATTTATAAGTTGTTTATAATGTTTTCTAAGATATTTAAGCTGCTAAATCAATTTATGTAAACAATTACTGGATGTGTAAATAGTTCAAATTTATTTCTAAAATATTCATAAAACAATCGTGTGTAAACAATAAAATTTTTAATAAGCAGTTCAAAATTTCATTGTTTAATGAATGATAATTGAATAATGATAATGATTCTAAATATAACTATCACTATTCTATCCTTAACAGTAACATTATTCTTCCTTTACTATCCTATCCTTAGCAGTATCACTATCCTTCCTTTAATATCCCATCCTTAACAGTATCACTATCTCTCCTTTAATATTCCATCCTTAACAGTATCACTATTTCTCCTTTAATATCCCATCCTTAACAGTATCACTATCTCTCCTTTAATATCCCATCCTTAGCAGTATCACTATCTCTCCTTTAATATCCCATCCTTAACAGTATCACTATCTCTCCTTTAATATCCCATCCTTAACAGTATCACTATCCTTCCTTTAATATCCCATCCTTAACAGTATCACTATCTCTCCTTTATATATCTCCATATCCCATCCTTAACAGTATCACTATCTCTCCTTTAATATTCCATCCTTAGCAGTATCACTATCTCTCCTTTAATATTCCATCCTTAACAGTATCACTATCTCTCCTTTAATATTCCATCCTTAGCAGTATCACTATCTCTCCTTTAATATCCCATCCTTAACAGTATCACTATCTCTCCTTTAATATCCCATCCTTAACAGTATCACTATCTCTTCCTTTAATATCCCATCCTTAACAGTATCACTATCCTTCCTTTAATATCCCATCCTTAACAGTATCACTATCTTCCTTTAATATCCATCCTTAACAGTATCACTATCCTTCCTTTAATATCCATCCTTAACAGTATCACTATCCTTCCTTTAATATCCCATCCTTAACAGTATCACTATCCTTCCTTTAATATCCCATCCTTAACAGTATCACTATATCTCCTTTAATATCCCATCCTTAACAGTATCACTATATCTCCTTTAATATCCCATCCTTAACAGTATCACTATCTCTCCTTTAATATCCCATCCTTAACAGTATCACTATCTCTCCTTTAATATCCCATCCTTAACAGTATCACTATCTCTCCTTTAATATCCATCCTTAACAGTGTCACTATCTCTCCTTTAATATCCCATCCTTAACAGTATCACTATCTCTCCTTTAATATCCCATCCTTAACAGTATCACTATCTCTCCTTTAATATTCCATCCTTAACAGTATCACTATCTCTCCTTTAATATCCCATCCTTAACAGTATCACTATTCCTTCCTTTAATATCCCATCCTTAACAGTATCACTATCTTCCTTTAATATCCCATCCTTAACAGT
Organism: Caerostris darwini; assembly: GCA_021605075.1. Classification (NCBI taxonomy): domain Eukaryota; kingdom Metazoa; phylum Arthropoda; class Arachnida; order Araneae; family Araneidae; genus Caerostris; species Caerostris darwini. The sequence goes on along the minus strand of BPLQ01002620.1, from coordinate 506,660 downwards.
ATCACTATCCTCCTTTAATATCCCATCCTTAACAGTATCACTATCCTGTTCTTTTATGCAAATATAAACGACATTTTCCTACAACAATCGTTTATAAACAATTTTGTTTAAGATGACAATGTGCAATTTTTATTAAGCAGTGCACAATTTTATTGCTTTATTTTAATGATTCTAAATATAGTGTATACAATATCACTATTCTATTCTTTTAACACAAATAAAAGTAAAATTCTATAAAGCAATCGTGCATAAACAATGCAATTTTTAATCAGCAGTTGTGCAGGAATACAATAAAAATTGTATTTTTTTATTCTAATGATTTAAACATAGCATATATATAATATCACTATGTTATCTATTTATACAAATATAAATAAAACTTCCGTACAACAATCGTGTATAAACAGTGCAGTTCTATGACACTGTTCTCAAAACGTAGCTTCAAGCCATCATGTGAAAAATGGTCTTTGTTGAAAGAGTGACACAACGCTATGACAGACAAAACTAGCTGTCACTTCAGTTGTATTGACAAAGTATAGAGATTCAACAATATAAAATGAGATGTCAAACGTTGCAAGGATGTGATCCGTCATGACAGTAAGTACAACAGTGTCCAGAAATATTTTGAATAAAGTCTCTCAGTATGGATTTCACTCTTACGAAAGATACTCAATCCATGAAATAAAAACTTCGATTTTTATCCTGTCTCTGAGTTAGTATTTGTGATTTTCATATCTTTCGACTTCTGAAAATTTTCTTTGGAGATTCGTAGATTGAATTTTGTTTTCTTTCTCGAAAAATAATAAAGAAAGTAAGTCAATTTCAGTAATAACAGGAAAGGAAGTTGGTATAAGATATATTTTCACATAAATTGGTCTTTTTTCGTATTAAAAATCAATACTCTATTTCATTTAAAGATTTTTACTTACATAAGCATTATTATTAATAATCATTTTGACTTTCAATTGGTTATCTAATGCTGTCCTCGGATGTCAAGTATTTGGTCATTTTTTATTAGAATGTCAGATATGTTGCAGATTCATCCCTAACTAAGTTACGCCACAAGTCGCCTGCTAAGCTTCATACACACTGCCAACCACAATTTGGGAACAAACATCAACAAGTATATGAGAGTTTGTACCTTACTTCTCCTCGAACCTTCTAACAGAAGAATCTCCTTTTGCAAATTTATCCTGTCTATCCCAACATACACAAATAAGTTTTCTGTTCAGTTTCTGACAGGGCTTTGTTTCGATCCTCTTCTGTTCGGAACATACTACTCATCATAAAGCCAGCGTATTAATCATCAGAAGACTTCGACCTGGTTTGTGTTTTTAACGTACTTGTGAATATATCACCGATCTTGTGATATAGTCGCAGAACTTCCTTCCTTCTCCAAAAACCTCCCTTTAAGAAAATCCGTCAGGAGTGGGAGTATCAGCTTCCCTCACTTCTCATTGAAGTGGACATTTCATCAGCCCATGGTCTATCCCCAATCACAATGCAGCAACTCATGGTGTAGTCCATATTCCATCTGTAATTGTGTCGACCTGTGAAGGTCTCACGGATAATCGCTAGTTTCATGAGGTCTCATTATCCATGACACTGAATATCTGCCATCAGATTTGAGTGACAAGTTGTTCTCATTAGTATAAAACCCTAATTTTATGTAATATAACTACCCACAACACTGTTCATCTACTATCAAATTTGAGTAATAGGTTGTTATTATGTACTTGTCACAGAATGTGCATCATTCTCCTGGGAACTAAATGCCACAACTCTTCTCGTAGAAAAAATGCTACAATTACTTATTTAATTAAGTCCCTCCTCTCACTATGCACTCTGTCGTGCTACTTAAATGTGATAATTATTAATTTATTAATCCTGAAATTTACAAAATCATTTTCATGCTGTATGGTATCTCCTTATATTAAAGGGGATTTGAAATATATTTTAATTAAGAAAATATTGTTATAGTTTTGAGAATATCTAAAACATTTCATTAATTAGTCTATGTTTCAAAATTCAGGAAATAAAACACTAACACTCAAACTTTTTCGGAAAAAATTTTTTTTTTACAAATTCTATTAATGAAACGCAATTAAGTGAAAATAGTTTAACATTTTCTTTCCAATGAATGGAATTTGAAACAACTTAAAATTCTTATTGTTCTTTTTCTCCTTGGCTTTCAAAACTTTTTGAAAACAGATAATAATGTAATATTGCATTGGAAAAAAAAAAAATAATTTCCTCTTTATGCGTGCTCAAAAAATGCAAAGTAAGTACTATTTAAATGGCATTTTTCCTTTTATTTCTCGTCTTCTTTTCAGTTTTTTTTTCAGTATATTTTTAATGCTTTTTACGAATAGTACTATAGAAAAAGATTGCTCGCAATTCTTATTTTTATGAAGTTTGATGCGAATGACAAATTTCTTTCTTAAATATTATATGCGTAAAAGAATTTGTTAGTATTTAAAAAAAAGTTCGTAAAATTTATTTATATGCACGTTTTAATAACTATATTACTGTTATGACAGCTTCAAATTACATAGAGATAAATGTAATTCGCTATTGTGTAATAATAAAAGAAAATTTTATCATCAAAAATATTAAATTAACTTGTTCAATAATTAAAATGTAGTTAATAAAATTTATACAAAGTACGAGTAAAGCTTTTTAAATAATACTTAAATATTTATAATTAAATTATAAATTCAATCTATAGTAAAATTCGACATTCCATTGAAAAAACAATTTTTATGTCGAATGTTGTTAAATATTTTTATGTTGTTGACTACTGTTGTTGTTAAATTATATAATCAATTAAATTATGAGTTTAATTTAAAAAATCTATCATTAACAAAGTAATTTTAAAAAAATAATGCAGAATTATTCCAAATAATAAAGTTTGTGTATAATATAACAATAAATAATAAAGCTTGTATCTAAATCTTGAGTATAATATAACAATTTAATTATCATCCAAAAAGTTGTATAATTCTTTAAGATTCGTTAACGATTTTGCAAATGAAATCGTAAATCTTTCGCCTGAATGTATTGCTGATGTAATTAAAAAATAACACTCAGAATCAAGAGTTAGAAAATTTATTTCTTTTAGTATTTTAGTAAATTATTTATTTTAAATTGGATATTTACCAAATATAATTTTTTCTTTTTGGCATTTTATACTATATTCATACTTAAATACATAAATTAGGGTGGAAGCATTTCAAATTCTAAAAATATTGTAAACTGTTTGCTAGTAACAGTTGAAAGTATTTCAAATATTGTTATGCAAATAATAATAGTTTTTCCAAAATATACAATAATTTTCCATTAACAAAATAAATAAATAAATGAATAAAATATGTTTATTTAAAATTTTGATTTTTAAATAACTATACATGCTGACTTTTTTTTCTTCAACTTAAAAATTACTATTTGTTTTTCAGCATGATTTGGAACTTTTTAAAAAATGGCGACCACTCATGTAATTTTTTTAAGAACAGAAAGGATCAAGAGTTGTTGTTGTTACTTTATTGGAACACAATCCATAAAAATTTGGCAACTTACCATAGAAACAAAAAGAACATATAAACAAATCAAAATTACAAAGGTAAAAGACCAAACAGTCTTAACAAAAACGATCAAAAGGCCTTAAAAACAAGATAAATGTCCTAAGGATAAAAATTTAAAAAGCTAGAGGCACTAAGGGTCAAGTGTATTATTGACGTATCTATTAGTTAGTCAAATTTAATTAAATGAATTCATTGTATACAAACTTATATTAAACATAGATTGCCAAAACAAATACAAACAGAAGAACAAAAATTCTAACATGCAAAAGGAGTTTTAACATCAAAAACGTAAATCAAAAACATTTTTAGTACAAACGAAGAAAATTTGTATATAAATCGTGTAAATGAATTAATGAAAATTAATGAATGAATTAATAAATGAAAGGATATTTCATTCTATAAATAAAATACAATACATAATGATAGTAAGGGAAATCGGATATGCATTAATTTTTAGAAAATATTAATATATTTTATCTCAAACTGACATTATAATAATTATATTTAGAATGAAGCTAATTAGGCTTAGTATTTCAAACAAGTTTCTTGAAAGGTAAATGACTTTACCATTTCCACTTTTTGTTGAGGAAAATTAATGAAATCGATATTAAAATATATTTAGCAGGAGAATATTATTTCAATTTTATCATGTAATTAACGAGTATAATTCATTAAAATGGAAAATTGCACGTCTTTTTAAGTTTTTGTTCAGAAATTCAATCTTGTTCTAATTGGAACTTTAAGTCTTTGGTCTAATTGGATCTACTTAAAGAATATTACATTTTAAATGAGACACTTCTGGTACTTATTTTAATTCTGAGTACTTAAAATAATCTGCAATTTTTTCATCCTTGTTATGTACTATTAATTAATTTTAAAAAAATCAAGTTTTAAAAAAAGGATAAACCTTTTTTTCCAAGTTAAATAAATATAATTTTAAAATACTTGAGGTAAAAATTGGGCATTCAGCGGTAAATCGTGAAGAAGTATAAAACTGAATATTGTGATTGATTTTATATGAAAATGCAAATTCAAAATGTGAGGTCAATTTAGAAATAATGTTGAAAAGTTTACTTTTTACTGATAAATACATTACAAGTTAATCAAAATGACTTTCATCAATTAAGTCTTTCCATGATATCGAATGATACCGGCTACGTACATATTTTTCAGATTAATAAAAATTGTTAATTTATTTCACCATTATGAATTTTAAGAAAAAAACATATTAATATTGTTGTTAATTGAAAAAGTAAATTTTAAATCGTTTAAATTACTTTAAAACTTATAAAAAAATTTAACACAAACTCAAAACAACAGACTCAAAGTTGTTAGGTTGGTATCTGTTCCATAAGTATATATGAATAATGAACGAGATTTGTAAAGTACTAAGAATACTTTTGTATAGAAAATTTTTCTGATTATTGTTTTATATTTGAAATTTATAGCAAATAAAATATGGAAAATTAAGAAGGAAAAAAAGAGCTTTACAAAATGAGATGTCTCCAAGTTTCACCATCTCATATTTAGATTATATGAATGATATATATGCTTATATTTCATATAAATATAATTTTAACAGTATCTCTATATATTAAAACAAATAACAATTTCTAGAGTTTCGTTTCATATAAATCTTTTACGAATCTGATTATCTCCAAAAATAGTTTGCTTTCTACTAAATTAGAAACGTGAGATGACTTCTCTGAAGAGTTAAGAGGATAGAATGCTAGAGGAGAAGTTAGAAGGATAAAATAAGGGATTATAGCTACAGGATATATAGGAGGAGTTAAAATGACTATGCAAGGTATGAAATATCTTTTACTGCATTTCTAACAGCAGTGCCTGTCAGTGTCAACTAGAATAAATTAAAAATAAAACAAAAGGTAAATATTAAATGCAGAGTTGGATTAAAATTCTCAGAATATCTAATTCGTAAACTAATAGACTTTCAAATAATACTGAAACAATTTTCGAAATTTACTATTGATTAAAGTTATCCAAAAATTAGTAAAAAAAAAAAACTTGATGCAAGAAATCAATATTGATTAAATTAAAGCAAAATTATTAAAATTAGTTTGTGATTACTACAAAATTATTAAAATTAGTTTGTGATTACTACAAAATTATTAAAATTAGTTTGTGATTACTACAAAATTATTAAAATTAGTTTGTGATTACTACAAAATTATTAAAATTAGTTTGCGATTACTACAAAATTATTAAAATTAGTTTGCGATTACTACAAAATTATTAAAATTAGTTTGCGATTACTACAAAATTATTAAAATTAGTTTGCGATTACTACAAAATTATTAAAATTAGTTTGCGATTACTACAAAATTATTAAAATTAGTTTGCGATTACTACAAAATTATTAAAATTAGTTTGCGATTACTACAAAATTATTAAAATTAGTTTGCGATTACTACAAAATTATTAAAATTAGTTTGCGATTACTACAACATTATTAAAATTAGTTTGCGATTACTACAACATTATTAAAATTAGTTTGCGATTACTACAACATTATTAAAATTAGTTTGTGATTACTACAAAATTATTAAAATTAGTTTGTGATTACTACAAAATTATTAAAATTAGTTTGTGATTACTATAATTCTATATTAATTATTAGAATTATAGTAATCACAAATCTATTACAGCTAAAAGTTTAACAAATTTACTGGTTTAAAATCAGAGTTGCTATAATCAACAGAACTTTGGTCCAGTGTGGTAGCTGAATTCATTATAAATAAATAATCGAAATATTAAACTACATTACAAATTTTGTGCTGACTTCGTAGCTTTTACATTTCATTCAATTGAATAATTAAGTAATAAGTAATTGTTCAATTATAATTTATCAATAACAATTAATCAGTTATTCAATATAATTATTAAAAAAATTAATTTTTTATAAATAATGCACGTTTTTATTTCATTCAATTGGCAGAAAATATTCATATGAAAAATAAATATATATTAAAAAAACCCAAGTTTAAATTCTTGTGAACATTTTAAAAATATACTTATTTTTGCAAGTAATGCAATTTAAAGTAAATTAAATATTTTGTGCTTTTTTCATTTTGAATAAATATATATACATATATATGTAGCTTTTTTTTACTTGTTTACTAAGTTAGATTATTTTAAATATTTTTCGCAAAATAAGCTGCTAAATCTAACCTTTTACATACTCATTCAGATTGTCCGAAAGCAATTATAAAAATAATGATTGAAAGATACTTTAGTCATTCTAACAAGCCATTAAATGATAAAAACTTCCAGATTATTGGCATAATAATGTTCAGTAGTAGCATAATGCATTATTACAATAACTCACAAAGATTGTCATTTGTCCATGTTTTTCGCTTGTTATGACAAGTAGAAAAATGCATTAAAATCTTACGACGAAAATATGTAATCAAAGGAACTAAAAAAGGCATTTTTGGAGAATAATTGTTGTTTGGAATTCATTTTACATGATCAAAAAGCAACCTCTTAGTTTTCAACAAAAAATTTTTTTTTTTAATTTTTTTTCCTCTTAATGATAGTTGACATCAATACAACCTTCTAAAGTCAATTAAAATACGTGCTGGCAAAAAAAAAGTTTGTAGTTCGGAAACTGCTATTAGATCAAAAAGCAATCTCTTAATTCTCCACAATACTATACTCCTTTTAATGATAACTGACATCAATACCATCTTCAAAAGTCAATTAAAATGCGGCCTGGCAAAAAAAAAAAAAAAAAAAGTTTATAGTTCGGAAATTGCTATTAGATCGATGGTGAATAAGAAATGTGAGATTCACAGGTGAGGTTTCGAGGCCGCCATGTTTCCATAGCAACAAAATGAAAAAGGAAGGCTAAAAAAAAAGTTTGCAAAATCCCATTTTTCTTTTACCAGGGTGTTCTGATGTGGAATCATTTTACACAGCTTGACTTACAAAGCTTTTACCTAGCCTACAAAAACATGGCCGCTTATGATGGATGATGGGTTTTAACTCCATATTGAATTTCAGGAAATGATGTATGACGTGGATGTATATTTCGCATGTATTCCATTAAAATTAGCTAGTGTTATTTTTATGTTTATAAGGATATTTTAAGTTGGGGTGTCAGATTTAAAAGTTTAATGTTCTCTTCTTTCTCATATATATGTGAGATCTGATTCAAAAAATTGGCAAATCTAGAATAATAAAACATTAGATGGAGATTGATAATACAGTTTAGATATCATAAATAGAGACTACTTCGTTTATTATCTAAGATGTTTAAGGATGAATAAGAAAGTTGTTTTTGCGTGAATTCGCCATAATGTTCACTGTATAAAAATACTCATTGTTCCGCCATTACGCCCTATGTTATGCTTTATTTTACTTCATTGAAATACATCAGAGAGTCTTCCAAACTTCGTTCTTTAATCTAATATTAACTTTTTTCTCTTTAAAAACAAACTTTATAATTAAGTGTGAGCTTATAAATTGATTAATTTTCATAATTAAAATTCCTCAGAATATATTTCATTGTAATTTATTGATAAATTATTACATTAACTATACACTGAAGTGACAAAAGTCATGGGATACCTCTTAATATCGTGTCGGCCCTCCTTTCGCCCGGCGAAGTGCAGCAACTCGACGTGGCATGGACTCAACAAGTCGTTGGAAGTCTCCTGCAGGAATATTGAGCCATGCTGTCTCGATAGACGTCCATAATTGTGAAAGCTTTGATGGTGCAGGATTTTGGGCACGAACAGACCTCTCGATGATGTCCCATAAATGCTCGATGGGATTCATGTCGGGCGATCTAGGTGGCCCGATCATTCGTTAGAATTGTCCAGAATGTTCTTCAAACCAATCGCGAACAGTTGTGGCCCAGTGACATGGTGCATTGTCATCCATAAAAATCCCATCGTTGTTTGGGTACATGAAGTCCATGAATGGCTGCAAGTGATCTCCAAGTAGCTGAACATAAGCATTTCCAGTCAATGTTCGGTCTAGTCGCACCAGAGGACCAAGTCCATGCCATGAAAAAACAGCCCACACCATTATGGAGCCACCACCAGTTTGAACAGTGCCTTGCTGACAGTTTGGGTCCATGGCTTCGTGGGGTCTGCGCCACACTCGAACCCTATCATCAGCTCTTACCAACTGAAATCGTAACTCATCGGACCAGGCCACGGTTTTCCATTCATCTAGGGACCAACCGATATGCACACGTGCCCACGAGAGTAGCTGTAAGCGATGTCGTTCTGTCAGTAAAGGCACTCGAGTCGGTCTTCTGCTGGAATAGCCCAAGAAAGCCAAATTTCTCCGCACAGTTCTAACAGACAAGTCCCTTGTACGTCCCACATTGATTTCTGCGGTTATTTGACGCAGTGTTGCTTGTCTGTTAGAATTTACGACTCTTTCCAGACGTCGCCGGTTTCGGTCGTTAAGTGCAGGCGGTCGACCACTGCGCTGTCCATGGTGGGATGTTATGCCTGAAATTTCCTACTCTCGGCACACTCTTGACACAGTGGATCTGGGAATGTTGAATTCCCTAACGATTTCCGAAATGGCATGACCCATGCGTCTAGCTCCAACTAACATTCCGCGTTCAAAGTCTGTTAATTCCAGTCGTGCGGTCATCATCACGTCAAAACCTCTTCACATGAATAACTTGAACAGAAATGAAAGCTCTGCGAAAGCACTGCGCATTTATACCTGTTCTACGCGATGCTACTGCCATCTGAAAATTTGCATATTGCTATCCCATGACTTGTCACTTCAGTGTATTTATTTTTAAAAATTTCTGATTTTTAAAAAAAAATTTTTTTTATTTTTTTTTTATCGAAATTGCTCTCAGGAAAAAAAACTAAACATAAATGGATAAAATTAAAGATTATTTAATTAAAAACGCCTATTCTGAGAAATTACTTATTCTAAACAAATAAAATATCCCTTTAAATACAATAGAGTTCAAAATCAAGGGAATATATATGTTTTGACAATTTTCTCAAAAGGTAAAGTACAAAAGGCAAAACTTATACTTCTCAAAACGAATGCAAATTGCTAATACTGAATATCTAAGAGTATGTGTGGAAAATGCAAGTGGAGAAGGCATTGGAAGTGTGAAGTAATTTCTGATCATCGTTTACTTGAATATCATGCTAAATATCTTGGTAATGTTTCGGTGAAAATATACAGCCAGTTAAAATAGTTAAAATGAATAATAGGCAATGCTCGGATGATAGAATGACGCGGCGAATTGATGGGATCTGAAATTCAGCAATTTGCAGTTCAGATTGCAAGAGCCTCAAATATCACGCAAATTATCGATTCCAAAACAGATTAAGGATACTAAACCTGCAGCCCATACAAATCTATTCAAGAGTTACAATAGCTAACAAAGATGTCATTTGTGCATTACAATAAGATTTAATAATTATGTGACAGTTTTTCTCTTGTTAACCCAAAGCTTTCCCGTGATCTTCAGGCAGCACAACAAAAGCCCCAATTTCGAAAGTTACTACTCCCAGAATATTACATGAAATAGGGTTTGTAAGCAGGAAATTTTTTTTTTATGTTTCCCTCACTTCTGTGCATAGGAGAGGTTTCTTTTTAAATGGTACAGATAACATCGTCTTTGAACTTGATATCAGTAAAGGCAGTTTTATTCGCTATTGAATGGCGGTTTAACCTTACAGCTGATTTTTGAGGAACATTTATCCGGGGAAAACCGGAAATCTGCTACCATTAGAGAACGAGATCACTATAGTAATAGAGGTAGGATGACCTAAGTAGGCATCATGTCGAAGAAGTACACGGACCACCAGACCTTGTCAGAGACTCCGACTTTTAGGAAATGTAAGTATGAGATCTTCGAGCCCTATTTTAGTCTTTTTGGGATGCTCCTCGTTTCACTTTAATGGATGTAAACATTGAGCTCATCTGGATGAAGAATTTCTGAAAAGTGAGCATAACGCTGAACGACTTCATCAGCCAGATATCCAAACCTTAACTCTGTAGAGCATTCTGGGAACCTCTCGGAAAGACAATTGTATATCGTTTTTTACAACCCAGAGCCATGCAGGACTTGAAACCAGTGTTGGTGGAGGAGTCATGTAGGGTCACATAAATTGTCAGTTTTCTATTATGAATTAACGTTGTGAGAGCTGTTGAGTTGTAAAAGGGAACCGTATTAAACAATTTTTGCTCGATAATATAAGTTCTGATTTAGACTTTCAGGCGTTGACGAATCATATCCATGCTCATGAGTGTGTGCCATAACTATTATGTGACTATTTTTCCTGTATTATATCAAACTATGAACAGACAATTTCATTAGAATCTGTCGAGTAGTCATGAGGATAATCGGTCAAAGGTGAAAACTTTCTAAACTTTGATCACAGATATACTTTGTCAAAATAAATAAATATAATTTATGTTAATGCCTGGTTCGTAACCTAGTGTTAATGTGCACATAATAGCCTATAGGCTGTCAGTTGGTTTATATGTGGAGCATGAGACCCATAATTGTTCAAAAAACATGTGTGCTAACGAGTGTACTTAAACTAACCTTAGAGAATAATAAGCCCATGTAAATCTTTCATCCCAAAAAAAATGTTGACTATGTTACATTTAGTTTTCTATAAATTTTAAGGAAGAAAGGAAATTCTAGAATGTTCCACTCTTAATAAACGTCTCAAAAAGAATATGATGTGATCGATTATTTATAATAATTTTATTTTACATTTTTTTTTATTTTGCAATTAGCTTTACAATTACATTTTATTTATTTTTGTTATTTTATATAAATATAATATAATGCTCTCCAAAATATTTTTTATGTTGTAAATTTTAAACTTTTCAAGATACCAGATTAGTGTAAACTTTTTAAGTATCCTCGATTATTATTAATTAAATTTATCATGAAATAAACTCTTTTAAAATCTAATTTTGTTGTTAATTTAATTTGATCAAAATAATAATTAAAAGCAACATACATTAACAAATTCTCATAATTTTTTTTTAAATAAAAAAAACCATTCTTTTAACATGCATTAAGCTAAGCAAAATTAAATAAAGTTTTTTTTAATTTAGAACAGCTACTTCTAAAATGTTAATACCTTAAATGAATAAATAATCTCTTATTTTTTTTCCTATAAAAACAAATTAGTATAGTTAATAAATGGTTAAAAAAATTTTGCATGTAAAATAATCCTCAAACATCAGAATAAAAATTTTAAAAGCTTCATTTGTAAAAAGAATGTTAATATTAATTCCTTATTAATTTACTTTTGATGTTTAAAATAACAACGAAGCTAAACTTTCTTTTTTTTAAGTTAACTTTCCTTTAAACTATGCAACCACATAGCTAGTAAACAATCTTAAGCCTTAAAAAAAGCAAAAGAAAAAAAAAAGTATTTCACCTTAAGAAACATATTTTTCTACTTTAAATAATTATATTTATAAAAAAATCAGTTTTGAGATTATCTTTTCAATAAAACAACAACAAATTTGAAGAAAAAAAATTCGTTTTTTTGTTAACATCCATGTTTTTAATGGTCAGGTGGCTGCTTATATATCATACAAAACCAAAAAAAGAATATTCTTAAAGCTGCAACCTTGAAAAGTTGTCGTTTTTTTTAATACATTTACCAAAAACCTTTCAACACTAGAAGAAAAAGACAAGATTTTTTTCCCCTTTTTTTATATTTCCTACTCTTCTCTGATAAAAGAAGACACATTAAATGCGAAGAATAAATAAAAATATTCTAAAAAGAAGCGTGCCTTTTTCGTTCCCATGGCAACCGATTATTTTTTGGAACCGCTTCAAATAGACAGAAATGAAGTGAAGTAGTGTAGATTGAAAATTTTATTTATGCCGTTCGTAAGGCATTGTACGTGGAACATGTTAATTTTGGAAGGAATGCTTTCCGTTGCAGTACGTTTCAATTCCAAGTGGGAAATTGGAATTCTTCCTACATTTGTAATAGTTATTTACTATTGTGCAAGTAAATTTAACATTCTACCTGAAAAGTAATACCGTTATAATGTCTTTTTTTTTGGAAACGAGATTATCTGATAAGAGAGAAGTAAAGCCTGTCCTTACAAAAGCTAATATGCTTTTTTTTTCTTCTAAATTTTTCCAATTCAAATATATATATAGTAGTGTTACAGTCTCTTAGAAACTTCCTCAAAACTTGCGCAACTAAATTTTTTGTACAAAAAGGAAGATATACATTAAAAAAAAATAATTGCAATTAATAAAAAGCATTGTTGTTGTTCTACTGGCAATACAGATAATCTTTATGCCATTTCAAATATTCTCAATAATATAAAAAAATTTCTATTAAATAAACTTTTAAAATATTCTCGATTATTATTAATTAAATTTATCATCATTTTATTATTTAAATTTATCACCTCTATCTTTTAAAATCTAATGTTGATATTAATTTTATTTGATCAAAATAATCTTTAAAAGCATACATTAAAAAATTGTCCATGAATTTTTGTTTTTTAAATAAAAAAACCCCCTTGTTTTAAGATGTATCAAGCTAAGCAAAATTAAAATTTTTTTTTTTCAAATTTAGAATAGTTGTTTCTAAAATGTTAATACTTTAAGTGAATAACTAAGCTCTTAATTTTTTTTCCTTTAAAAAATTTTACATGGAAAATAATCCTCAAACATCAGAATAACATTTTTAAAAGTTTCATGTGCAAAAAAAATGTTAATATTAAATCCTTATTAATTTACTTTTGATGTTTAAAATAACAATGTTAAACCTCCTTTTTTTATGTTAACTTCCTTTTAAACTATACAACCTCAAAGCTAGTAAACAATCTGAAGCCTTAAAAACCAAAAGAAAAAAAAAAGTATTTAATCTTCAGAAACATATTTTTCTACTTTAAATAATTAAATTTATAAAAAAATTAGTTTTGAGATTATCTTTTCAATAAAACAATAACAACATTTTAGAAAAAAAAAATTCCATTTTTTGTTAACATCCATGTTTTTAATGATCAGGTGATTGCTTATATATCATACAAAACCGAAAAAAAGAATTTTTAAAGCAGCAACCTTGAAAAGTTGTTTTTTTTTAATACATTTACCAAAAACCTTTCAACACTACAAGAAGACAAGATTTTTTTTCCCTTTTTTTTATATTTCCTATATTTTTTTTATATTTCCACTGATAAAAGAAGACACATTAAATGCGAAGAATAAATAAAAATAAAAACTGTTTAAAAGGAAGCGCGCCTTTTTCGTTCCCATGGCAACCGATTATTTTTTGGACCCGCTTCAAATAGACAGAAATGAAGTGAAGTAGTGTAGATTGAAAATTTTATTTATGCCGTTCGTAACGCATTGTACTTGGAACATGTTAATCTTCGAAGGAATGCTTTCCGTTGCAGTACGTTTCAATTCCAAGTGGGAAATTGGAATCCTTACTACATTTGTAATAGTTATTTACTGTTGTGCAAGTAAATTTAACGTTCTACCTGAAAAGTAATACCTTTGTAATGCGTTTTTTTGGAAACGAAATTATCTGGATAAGAGAAAAGCCTGTCCTCCTAGAAGCTTATTTTGTCTCCAAATTTTTCCAATTCAGTTTATATATATATAACATACATATACTATTGTTGCAGTCTCTTAGAAACTTCCTCTAAATATGTGCAACTAAATTTTTTTACAGAAAAGAAGATATAAAGGGTAATTATAATTAAAGTCCCACTTTCAAAATACTGTAAAACAAGTAATATAAAAAAAAAAATTTAAGTCAATTCCTACTTTGTTTTCACTATATTTCAGAAAGTCCTTTATAGATGATTTTCATTAATTTTTTTAAGTTTATCTGGCGCCATCTATTGGTAGATACATGCAACTTAAACCTAGAAAAAACTTTAATTAATATTTAAAAAAACTGCATTAGCATCAAGTGGCATCCACAACAAGTTAAAAAAAAAATATATATTTGAACTTGAGTGGATGAATAAAAAGTATTTTATTAACGATTGAAAATTTAAAGATATATATATATAGGGCGAGTGTGAACTAATAGAAGGAATTGAAAAAGAACCACTCGTCACAATGAGTTCAAATTTGAACTGAAGATGCTTGAAGAAAGAGGAAATGGTATGGCATCAAAAAAATTTTATACCGACTCTTCCCATACAATTTTGTATGATCTTGCCGTGGTGGATGGGCTTTCCACTAACAGTGTCACAACTATTGAATGACTTGGAAGTCATTTTTTCCGTCAAAAAACCGAAACAATTAAGCACATTGAACACTACAGTTGGTTTAATGTGCAACTCATTCCAAATACGTTGTAATTTCGATACAAAATATCACTGCCTTCAAAAAATCATTAGATTCACTTCCTTTATGCCGTTTACAGTGCCATCTATTAAAACACTTTGGAACTTTTAGTTGAGATACCGTTTCCCCCTTCTTCAAGTATCTTCAGTTCAAATTTCAACTTATTGTGACGAGTGGTTCTTTTTTACAGCATTTTGAAAGTGGGACATCAATCGGTGCATTAAAAAAAGAATATAATATATAATAAAATCTATTTTTCGATCTTTTAAATCTAAATATTTTTCATAGACATTCTTTTTATTGATATTTTTAAGGGGCTTTGAAAAACTCTTTAAAAAAATTTTAAAAACTGAATTCTCCAAAAGCATTTTTAAAATATTTCATTTATAAAATTCATTTAAAACAGTTTTCAAAAGAACACTTCACTAATGAATGCTAATGTTATTGTATAAAAATTTTCCTTCAATTTAAATTCTTTTTAAAAATATTTAGTTTAAATTATTCATTTTATAATATTATATTTATTTTTTAAAATATTAAGTATAAAATATTCATTTTACAGTATTATATTTATTTTTAAAAATATTAAGTATAAAATATTCATTTTACAGTATTATATTTATTTAAAAAATATTAAGTATAAAATATTCATTTTACAGTATTATATTTATTTAAAAAATATTAAGTATAAAATATTCATTTTACAGTATTTTATAAAGTCTCGGTAATTTAAAGGATACTCACAACTCATTAATCATTTAGGGAACTTAACACTGATTATTACAGTTTACCCAAGATTGATTTTTAATTAGGCTACTAAATTCATTAATCTTGTATAACAACAGTTTATGGTTAAAAGTCGTTTCTTTTATAGAAAAATTATAGACCATAAACTGTATAGATTGGTTAATAATAGGCAAAATGGATGATTTTATGTTAATTACATAAACTTATTGTTCATGAAAGAGCAGTTTTTAAAATATTACCTCATAAATGTCTGCTATTTTATTTCACGTGGAGTTTTGGACTTACATAATGAAGCCATGAAGGTAATAAAGTCCTTAATATTTATAGTTAAATTAATGTTTTAAAAGATAATGCACAAGATTTTAAATTTTATGCATTTAATAGAACTCGTATATTATGCTCATGAAAATGATACTTTTATAGATAAGAATGAGTTTGAACGTTTTATATAATATAAGATCGCAAATTTTAGACTGAATTAAAAAGGCTATAGATTGACTGGTATTATTATATATTCAGTAATTTGAATGAATAAAATATAATCAGTAAAGCAATATTTGATTGATTGAACTAATTTTACTACTATGCTCTGTATTTATCGATTTTGATTATCGAAATGGAGAGTTTGTCAAAAAAAAAAAACGTTCACTGATTCTCGTTTTTATTTTTTTTTTCAATATATAGTTAATGTGTATGCACACCATACATACAACGCATAAAATATAAAAAATATTAATGTTAAGATTAAGAAATTTTCTTTTAAATTTATCAATGCACAACATAAATTTATAGTAGTATAATCATTAATAAATAGTAATGAAAAATAAATAGTTTCTACAATTTCAATAGTTCATACAAATAACAGTTTCTAATAATTTCAACTAATATAATTATGTTTAGACAATACAAGGTTTTAAACAAATGTGTATTTAAATACACACATATATATAAAGAGGAAAACATTTTACAAATAGATACAAACTTATAAATTTGTATCTTTGAAATAAATTTCGGGATTTTGTTCTATTTTTACCCATTTAAGCCATCTTACTTTTCCTTCAGTAAATTATTATAACTTCTTTAATTAAATTTTAGCCAATATTTTCTGTAATTTTTATCATTATGAGGTGATTCTCATGACGTTTTAAGTTTTGATGATTTAAAAGATTCTATGACAAAAAGTATTGCATATGGATATAGGATGACCCGAGCATGACATTGTACACTTGCATCACTAGAATGCAACGATATTGAGAGGTGGACATTGCTATTGATGCCAAAAACTTTGAATATATTCCCTATTATGAAAAATATTTGAAGCTTATATTTACTATTGTAATTTGCTGTTTGAATTTAAACCCGTGTTTTGCAAAATATAAGAATTTCTTTAAAATTGTTTTTTAATTATCACTTTAATTATCATTATCACTCACTCAATTTTATTTTGTTTTTCATAATTATCACTTAAATCTTCCTACATACATTTATAATCACATGCCTGTATGTAATAATGGTTTGATTTTGCATAGTTAACATAAACGCAAGTTTATATAAGTACTAAAAAATTCTCTTTTAAATTCATTATTGCACAACTTAAATTTGTAGTAATATGAAATGGCATAATTATTTTAGGAATAAATTATTTTAATATTTATCGTATTTTAAAGTTGCATTAATGATTAATTATATTAATATGAGGATACTTATGGTACAGATTTGAAATACGATAAAAACATTTCTTATCAATCCATTTAAATCCGTATCATTTTAAAGCAAAGGAAAAGTAAGAATCAAATATATTCTTCATGCAGATTTAAAATTTACAAATCTTAGAGATTTTTAAGTCATTATAATCGATACTAAAAAAAACAGTAAGCAAGAAGATATGAAAAAGCATAAATAATAATAGGACAGCTTAGATAAGAACAATGGCTATGTAAATACATGTTTTCATTATTCATAAATCTCCCATGCTCTAGGGCGGTGAAATAAGGCTATTCATGACATAATGAATAATTCAATGGAATCCATTAACGATCCTATCTAACGCTTCTATTATCGATCAGATTCATCAGTATCAGCAAAAGTTTTCTTTATGAAAATATGGCTAATGACTCTTTTAGGGACGGACATTTACATATTTCTCATAGCTCATAGAAAACATGCATCTACTGCATTATTTTGTAAATGCAAATTTGATTTTTTTTAAAACAACATTTTTTCTTAATACGCAAAGTATGAATGTTTTATTAAGCTACTTTACCTACAATGTAATTGTTCAAAAGAATACATTTTTTTATAAATACTTATTATGCAGCTATTTCTATGGTGCTTATAAATAATTCAGATTATTTCACTCAAAAATGTGAACTAATGAATTTGTTACCTTGTAGAAAATCAGTTTCGAAATTCATTTTTGATTTATTTTGTGTACTAATTGCAATTTTACAAAATTTTTCGAAATAGAAATACTTGATTATCAAGAAAAAAATCCATCATAAATATATGATGATTTTCTTTAAGTTACATTTTAAAACTTTTTTGGTGTGGTACTATATCTACTAAATAATTTTTGAAACAGGAAAAAACATTTTAATGTTTATTTTTTTAATTATTTACTTAATTATATACATGTTGCATATTTTTAAATGAAAAATGTAGTGTTCTATTGAGAAAATAAATAATTTTAAAATTATAATCTTTAACGAGTAGACTGTATAGTATATATAACGACTGACTGAAAGTGTTTATTGGTTACAATAATTTTACACATCATATATACAAATTTTAACTGTCTGTATTTATAAAAAATTACCTAATTTTTTCAAGTCAAATAAATAATAAAGTAATTTGAGATTAATCAAATAGTTTTTGATCAAAGTAATGATTTTTTAATTCATGTAAAAATATTATATTAGAACTAGCAGACATTGTAGAAAATTACATATCGTGAATATATTCTCCATGTTCCAATATATGTGCATACTCATTTTCATGGATATCGTTTGAACAACATATAAGATGAAATAATACGACACTATCTGATGGCAAGTAACAATAAAGTAGATATCGCGAACCTATTTTCCATTCTCGAATACATATTATTACCAATTTCCCTAACAATTAAATGAACGGTATAGAAGTTGATATACTGCAGCGACATCTGGTGGCGACTTACAACAAAGAGCATAGCATGAAAACATTCTCCATGTTTTGTAAAAACACACACAAATTTCATAAATCGGTCCAGCCGTTTAAGAGGAGTTCAGTGACAAACACACATATTGCAGCGTCACCTATCGGGCCCAATTGTGAATCTAAACCATCCAGGGACCCACTCAAATACACACAAAATTTTATCAAAATAGGTCATGCCGTTTAGGAGGAATTCAGTGACAAATACATGTACAGATGAATATATATATATAGATATATATAAAGATATTCTTCACTTCTGAATAGATGTTACCAAACTACAATAATAAAAATCTTATTTATTTGAAAAATAAAATTAAAAATGAATTATAAAATGGAGAATTAACATCTGTATTTTAATTAGTGTAAAAAATATACTAAAACCAAATGATAAATTAATTTTCAATTTAAAATAATCTTAACCTAATATAAATCATAAAATAATACAATTACTCAAAGGTAAAAATATATCATTTAAATTAATAATTTGTTTTAAAAAAATTATAATTTTAATCAATCTTTTTCTATCAGTGAATGTAAATTTGTTTTTAGTTATAAAAACATTTACTTACATATATTTTGGATATTTTTTAATGAAAAATGTATTGTTCTATTGAGAAACATTTAAAAATAATTTAAAATTACAACCTTTAACGATTAAATAATTTTTTTTTAGCTAAAAATGTTTATTGTTTACAATAATTTTACATATCATGTATGCAAATTTTTAATTTTCTGTATTCCTAAAAATTTACGTAATTCTTCAAGTTCAAATTAATAAAGTAATTTCAGATTATTTTGATCAAAAACGAATTTGATTAATGATTTTTTAATTCATGCAAAAAATTATTATATTAGAATATTCTTCACTTCTGGACTTTTGGGCAGATGTTGCCAAACTATATTAACAAAAATCTTATTTATTTGAAAAATGAAACTGAAAATACTTTAGAAAATAAAGAATCAACAGTTGTATTTCAGTTACTGTAAAAAATATACTACAACCAAATGACAAATTAATTTTCAATACAAAATAATCTTGACCTAATATGAATACCACGATCTTATAAAAAATATAATTACTCTATATTAACTATATCATTTAACTAATATATACCATTATTTAAATTAAATTTATTAATTAAATTATGCCATTTACCATTATTTAAATTAATAATTTGTCTTCAAAAATTATAATTTTAATCAATATCTTTTTCTATAGAGAATGGAGTCTTCTTTTTAATTATAACGAATCTACAATTATTTAGCTTTACTAGTGGAATAATTAAAAGTAGTTATTTCCTGTCAAAAGTCGTCTGTCTTCTCGTGTTATTAACTCCAGATCTGGCAACGTCCCTTGAGTGCAATTGTGCCTTATAATTAATTGACAGCTACATTAGCTAATGAGAGATTTCATTAAAAGAAAAATAAATGTAACGCAGTAAGTAATAAACATTTTATCGAACTAGGTTTTTAAAAGTGAAATGATGTATAGTGTCGAGTTAACAATTTATTTGAATAAATCTCTCAATTAGAGAGACTTTAAGAGTTAAGAGAGAATAAAAGTTGAAGCCTTTCAATAATTATGTGATGTTTTATATTGGAGTAATAAAATTGAAAACAGAAAAACAAGTTGTTTACTGGGTAATTAATTTATTTTAGAATTGTTAGTGCTTCAGTTTTCGAATTATATTTCTTGATTAAAAGTACCTAATATAATAAAATTTTATTAAAAACAAAATTATTTTCAAAAATAAACTAATAACTCAAAAATGGAACGAAGGATTCAATAAAATGAGAAGATTTAACTGGTTTTATATAGATATATTTAAACCATCTACCTAAAGCAATTATTTTCATACATTGTTAGTCCAATTGTAAGTTTTGTTTTTATAATATTTTTCTTATTGTAATAAATACATTGTCTGAAGATTTTGATTTGATAAATTTGAAATTTTAAACACTGAGCAAGTATCAAAAGTCAATGAGAAAAATAAGTAATATTTATTTTACGAATTACGATGAAAACTATTGCTTAATAAATCAAAAATTTATTTTCTATAATCTGTGCATATTATTTCCAGGATTTCATATTTAAAAGATATAGAGAATTAATGAGTATATTTTTAAATACTAATAATCAATAATAAAATAATTTTTTTTTGAATTTATGAATTGTTTAGAAAGTTCTCTAATACATTTAAGTTGCTAAAGAAATTTATGTATCGAATTACTGGATCTATAAATAGCTCAAATTTATTTCTAAAGTTTTAATAAAACAATCATGTGTAAACAATGCAATTTTTAAAAAGTAGTGCAAAATTTTATAGTTTTATTTTTATGATTCTAAATATAACTATCCTATCCTTAACAGTATCACTATCCGTCCTTTACTGCCCTATCCTTAACAGTATCACTATCCTTCCTTTACTATCCTACTCTTAACAGTATCACCATCCTTCCTTTACTCTTCTATCCTTAACAGCATCACTATCCGTCCTTTACTGCCCTATCCTTAACAGTATCACTATCCTTCCTTTACTGCCCTATCCTTAACAGTATCACTATCCTTCCTTTACTATTCTATCCTTAACAGTATCACTATCCTTCCTTTACTATTCTATCCTTAACAGTATCACTATCCTTCCTTTACTATTCTATCCAAACATTATCACTATCCTTCCTTTACTATTCTATCCAAACAGTATCACTATCCTTCCTTTACTATTCTATCCAAACAGTATCACTATCCTTCCTTTACTATTCTATCCAAACATTATCACTATCCTTCCTTTACTATTCTATCCAAACATTATCACTATCCTTCCTTTACTATTCTATCCAAACATTATCACTATCCTTCCTTTACTATTCTATCCAAACATTATCACTATCCTTCCTTTACTATTCCATCCAAACATTATCACTATCCTTCCTTTACTATTCCATCCAAACATTATCACTATCCTTCCTTTACTATTCTATCCAAACAGTATCACTATCCTTCCTTTACTATTCTATCCAAACAGTATCACTATCCTTCCTTTACTATTCTATCCAAACAGTATCACTATCCTTCCTTTACTATTCTATCCAAACAGCATCACTATCCTTCCTTTACTATTCTATCCAAACAGCATCACTATCCTTCCTTTACTATCCTATCCTATCCTATTCTTTTACAGAAATATAAAAATATTTATGCAATAATCGTATATAAATAATGCAATTTTTAATAAGCAGTGCAAAATTTCATTATTTTACTTTAACGATTCTAAACATAGTATATACAATATCACCATTCTATTCATTTATACGAATATAAATAAAACTTTCATAAAAACAATCGTGTATAAACAGTGCAATTCTATGACACTGTTTTCAGGACATAGCTTCAAGCAATCATGTGAAAAAGGGTCTTTGTTCAAAGAGTGACACAACGCTATGACAGACAAAAGTAGCTGTCCCTTCAGTTGTATTGACAAAGTATAGAGATTCAACAATGTAAAATGAGATGTCAAACTTTGCAAGGATGTGATCAGTCATGACAATAAGAAAACAGTGTCCAGAAGTATTTTGAATAAAGTCTCTCAGTATAGATTTCACTCTTACAAAAGATACTCAATCCTTGAAATAAAAACTTCGATTTTTATCCTGTCTCTGAGTTAGTATCTGTGATTTTCATATCTTTCGACTTCCGAAATTTTTCTTTGGAGATTCGTAAATTGAACTATGTTTTCTTTCTCGAAAAATTTTTTTTTTAAATAATAAGTCAATTTCAGTAATAACAGGAGAGAAAGTAGGTAATGTTTGATAAATTTTGGTGCAAAGATATATGTTCGCAAAAATTGTTCTTTCGCCATGTAAAACTCAATGCTTTATTTCCATTATAGCTTGTTACTTATATAAGTAATCATTTTGACTTTCAATTGGTAGTCTATTTCTTTTCTCGGATGTCAAATACTTGGTCATTTTCTATTAGAGTATCCGATATGTTGCAGATTTATCATACCTAAGTTACGCCGCAAGTCGCCTGCTATGTTTCATACACACTGGCCAAGCAAAATTTGGAACAAACATCACTAAGTATCAGAGTTTGTACGTTACTTCTCAAATTTTCTAACAGAAGAATCTTCTTTAGGAAATTTATTGTGCTTATTCCAGGATGTAGAAATAAGTTTTCTGTTCAGTTTCTCAGAGGGCTTTGTTTGATCGTCTTCTGTTCAGAACATACTACTCATCATAAACCCAGTATATTAACCATCAGGAGACTTCGACCAAATCTGTGTTTTTAATGTACTTGTGAGTATAATATCACAGATCTTGTGATACAGAGGATGATTGCTGTTGCATCCCAAATCTTGTGATGCAGTGGATGATTGCTGTTGCATCCCAGATCTTGTGATGCAGTGGATGATTGCTGTTGCATCCCAGATCTTGTGATGCAGTGGATGATTGCTGTTGCATCCCAGATCTTGTGATGCAGTGGATGATTGCTGTTATATCAAAGATCTTATGGTGTATTCACAAGCACATTAAAAAGATTGACCAAGCCGAAGTCTCCTAATGATTGATATTCTAAGTTTATGATGTGAACAGATGATGCTCGAAACAAAATCCTGTGAAAAGATGACCGGAAAACTTATTTTAGCAGGATAAATTTTCAAAAGATTCTTCTCTTAGAAGGTTCAAAGAGAAGTAAAGTACAAACTCACAGATACTTAAAAAATTGTTTGTAATTGATTGTTGTAAACATAATTTAATTAAATACATTGTATCCTGATTAATTTATTTTCTTCTTTTAATTTAACCCCCCAGGACCAGTTTATATACCTACTTAAATTATATTCCGTCATTAAATACAAGTTTTAAATGATTTGAAAATGTGATAAAAGTTGTTGTAAAAGTAATTAATAAAAGTTGTTAAAGCAAAGTAACGTTAATAAAAGTTGCCAATTAAGGTTAGTGAATAGATAATTAATGCTTTATAAATATTTATAGATCGTAAAATACAAATTCAAATATTTTGCAAGTACAATCTGGAATCCTTCTTCACATCATTGGATTACTTCTAACATTAAATTTTTTGGTCATTTATAGTCGTCAATTACTACTAAAACTACTAAATTTCTATTATTTAATTAATTACATACTACCAAGCTAATAAATAGTCACTTTCTAAATAAAAACTTCTAATGCTGGTGCATCATATTACACTCAATCACAACAAATTCTTTCATTAAAAAGGCACCTTTTATTTGATTTTCTGAGTTTTATATGTTTTAATTTATACTTGGCATTTAGAAGGAAAAAAATGTTTCAGCTTGATTAAATATATAAAAAATTCATATTTTTATAAATAAAAAGTGAATTTTTTAGTACAGTAAACTAATATTTTCTGTGCATAATGTTTAAGACAAAGTTTATCTAATCATTTTTAGACGCTATATAATTTTATGAATGCATAGTTATAATTAAAAAATTGCAATAACTAATTCTAGAAATATAAATTTTGTGAAAATTTATATAATTAGTTATTTTTTAATACTAAAATTAAATAGTGAGATTAAGGTATTCGTACGCTTTGAGGTGAAATATTTGCAATTTTATCTTGAAATTATATTTAATTATGGGTAATGTGACGAAACCTAAAAAAACTTATGTAAAATATAATTAATATGATTAAAAAAAAGGGGTTCGAGTAAAAAATTAAAACGCTGAAATTTGATAAAAACATTGAAATTTTATATTTTCGCAAAACAATAACTCAAATAAAGGTATTTTCCTAATTTGTAATTTGGATAATAATTGTCACCTTATTTTAGTTTTATTAGTAAAAGTATTTAGGTATCTTGATATTTTAAAAATTTCAATTTAGTTTAACATGGACACCACTGTAAACAATGAAATATTTAACATAATTCTAAAAGCATAATTTATATCCCAAATAAGTACATTTATAACATTTTTTTCAAAATTTGAAGACATTTCAGTGAAAAGTTTTTATTATATGATGTTTTGCTACGAGTCATATTGCAATTGATTTTGAGAAAAAGTAAAAAATAACTTTGGAAAACAATTTCTTATATGAAATCCTTTAATTCAAAATTAGTAATCCTTTTAATTATGTATTACACTAATTTAGTTATATAAATACTGATTTGTTTTAATTTGAGATCTTAAAAAATCTTAAAATCTTGTGATATTAAAATTTTCTTACAGTAGTTTAAATTGAATTTAAAAGGTTTTTTAACGTTCAAGTTGAATCGATAACTTTTCATTCTAGATTTTATTATAAAAGTACTTTTTACGCCCAGAACTAAACTTTTAACTATAGAATATCATGCATAATCAATAAAAGTAATGAAACAATTATATCACCACTGCTCTTATCCATTATAATGTTATAAAAATTATATCAAATTATGAATTATAAATTATATTTATAAGGTATAAATAATAACTTCGCAGTTTAAAAAAAGATAAATACTTACTTGACTTGGCTTGGCTTTGAGATTTATGCTTGCGTTAGCTGCTTAATTTCAATGTATCCAACTACTCTTAAGGAGAAGGGGCCTGAATTGCCGAGTGTCTAGCGCTCTGGCACTCGGTACCACAGATTTCGGGTTGGAGTCCAGACAGTGCCGTGGATGTTTGTAGTGGTCCGGAATCCACTTTAAACTGTAGTTCCTGGTATAACATGATCGTAGAGCGTTGCGAGGTTATTGTCCGCGTCCGTAGCTCATCTTCAAAGTACACGCACATCCTGGGTAGTGCTAAGTGAGTAACGTCGGTGCAGCCTTGCCTTAAGGCATCCAAGACAATTTTCTAAGTGTTTGCCAACTGCATTAGAACAAAAAAATCTTGAGAAGAAATCAGAAAAAAGAAATACGAAAAGATACACAAATAAAAACAAAAGATCTTCAGATAATCAGTAGGCTTTGACTGATTCTAAAGAAGCACTAAACGAAGAACAGTAAATTTTAAAAATATAAGCAAAATAATGTTGCCATATTTTAAAGAGGAATAAGAAAGAAAAATACTGTCTGACACAATTTTAATATTATTGAAAAACTCTATAATTATTTGTATTCATTTAGTTAAGCACGAATTCTAGTGGCATCATTGCCCCGCAAAAAACAGCGATGTAAAAACAGCACTTAAGATACAGAAAAATTCACTTTCGGTTCTTTAAATGTTATATTGTATTTGTATGTTATATTGTTCCCTGTTATATTGTATTAAAATAACTATAACTCCTGTTCTTGTCTTCTTCAAGGGCTAGCGCTCTGGCTTTTGGTGTTTCAGGTTCGAATCCTGGCAGTCGCATGGATGTTTGTTAAGGGTTCAGAATCCACGTTAAACTGTAGATCACGGTCTAATTACCCAAAGTGTGCAAAAAAATGACCGTAGAATGACAAACCAAGCCAAATTAATGGCGCAACAGCCCTATGGTGGCTCAAGGGCTTCTGCTTACTGATAGATTTCGAGACAGGAGATGGTTTCTTTTACAGGGTACAGTTGTCAGCCCTACTTACAATGCTCTATGATCATACTGTACCGGGACTTATGGTGGAAATGGATTCCGAATCATTACAAACATCCATGCACCACGGACTCGAACACGAATCCTGTGGCACCAGTGCTAGTCACTCGACCATTAGGCCCAAAACTCCGGTTCTAGATAAGATAAAAATAAAATTCAAATGATTATTTAAACATTTTTTCTAATGCATCTGGCAAACACTTAGCTGTCTTTTATGCGTTAAGCAAAACCCCACACTGACGTTAATCACTTAGCACTGCCCAGGAGGTACGTGTAGCTTGAAGATAAGTTACGTGTAGCTTGAAGATAAGTTAACAATACCCCCGCAACGCTCTACGATCCTGTTAGACCGGTACCTACGGTTTAAAGTGTATTCCGAACCACTACAAACACCCACAGCAGGGGCGGAATTCGAACCCGAAACTTGTGGTACCACTCGGCCATTAGGCCTCACGTCGAATAAATCAATGGCTGTACTTTTCTTTACATTTGTATTAATATTTATATTTGCATTCACTGATATTTGAGAAAAATTACGATTATGATATTTCTTCCCGCAAACATAGCAAAAGACCTCGCACTGTTCTAAATATTTTAAATTAATTCCTTGCAGCTAGCTGCCTAGATGAAAAAAATTCGCTTTTCTCCTAAGCTGTTTTTTCTCCTAATTTGACCTTTGCTCATTCTGTTTTATTACATGCAACTGATTTCATCAACATCTACATTTTTGTAATTATTTTTCATTTTATAATTTTATTAAATAAATAATTCTTTTTAAAAAAAGGGCATTTAATTATCTATTTCGCTTATTAACTCAAAGGACATGAGACCATCGCTATTTTTTCAACATTTTACATTATTAGAGAGTTTTTGCATACCTTATTTTGGACGTCCGTTAGCTTTTTCTCCCTAGCGCGCATGCTCATAGGAAATAGCGCATGCGTATCTGTAATAATGTTTCCTACGAGCATGCGCGCTAGGGAGAAAAAGCTAACGGACGTCCAAAATACGGTGTGCAAAAACTCTCTAATGAAGGAACTAGTGGCCCCTACCCGGTCAAGGATCTCCGTAATAATCTACAATACGAACTGATATTAGAGAGTTTTTGCATGTCGTATTTTTATAATACGTTATTTTTTTCTCCCTAGCGCGCATGCTCATAGGAAATTGCGCACGCGTATCTGTAATAATAGAGAGTTTTTGCATACCGTACGTTAGTTACCGTAGGACGTCCGTTAGCTTTTTCTCCCTAGCGTGCATGCTCATAGGAAATTATGTTTCCTGTGGGCATGCGCGCTAGGGAGAAAAAGCTAACGGACGTCCTACGGTAACTAACGTACGGTATGCAAAAACTCTCTAATGTTTCCTATGAGCATGCACGCTAGGGACAAAAAAATACCGTATTATAAAAATAAGGTGTGCAAAAACTCTCTAATGAAGGAGCTAGTGGCCCCTACCCGGTCAAGGATCTCCGTAATAATCTACAATACGAACTGATATTAGAGAGTTTTTGCATGTCGTATTTTTATAATACGTTATTTTTTCTCCCTAGCGCGCATGCTCATAGGAAATTGCGCACGCGTATCTGTAATAATAGAGAGTTTTTGCATACCGTACGTTAGTTACCGTAGGACGTCCGTTAGTTTTTTCTCCCTAGCGTGCATGCTCATAGGAAATTATGTTTCCTGTGGGCATGCGCGCTAGGGAGAAAAAGCTAACGGACGTCCTACGGTAACTAACGTACGGTATGCAAAAACTCTCTAATGTTTCCTATGAGCATGCACGCTAGGGAGAAAAAAATACCGTATTATAAAAATAAGGTGTGCAAAAACTCTCTATTAATTATAACTATATTGTAAACATAATAAGTTGTAGACAAAAGTATTAGACATAGTATTGTAAGCATAATAACTAGTTAAACAACTAATGTCATATCTCGATCCCGTCTTAATAATTCTGCGAAATTGGCGGACATAATCGAACCTGCAACGACGGGATCAATTCCTGCTCTTTAATATCCAGCCCAATATTAATTAAAGAGCATCGCTCAAAGCAAATGAATGCATCACGGGGAGCCCTTATCGGGAATTCGGGTTCGGTGTTTGTCAACTCCGGGAAAGTTATCGGGCCGACTTTAAAAGACCCGTGTAGCGTTTCTGGTTCGGTTTAATTGTATGGCGGGCGAAAGTGGATAATTGATGGCAGCAGC
Organism: Caerostris darwini; assembly: GCA_021605075.1. Taxonomy (NCBI): domain Eukaryota; kingdom Metazoa; phylum Arthropoda; class Arachnida; order Araneae; family Araneidae; genus Caerostris; species Caerostris darwini. The sequence goes on along the minus strand of BPLQ01002620.1, from coordinate 478,068 downwards.
CTGGATGGTTGCTTGTAACAAAGTGGATGTTAGTCGAGTGTTTTATGGAGGCATGGCGCTTTTAGGGATAAGGGGTAACTTAATCTCGTACGGAGAACACTCTTCTGTAGTAATTTAACATGACGGTATAGTTATTTTTTACTTTACCTGAAGCAGTGTTTAGAAATTCTAGTAATTAAGCAACATGTATTCACGTAATAACTTTTTTTTTAGAATAAGCTATTTAAAATTTTTTTAAAGGTATCCGTACACTTTTAAATTTCGCACAAATTATCTATTTTTTTTAAATTTTAAAGTTATATTAAAGTTCTATCCTTTATGTTTAAATAATCGAGCCAGAATGGCCGAGTGGCTAGTGCTCTGGTTCTCTCTTTTTCAGAATAAGCTATTTAAAAATTTTTTAAAGGTATCCGTACACTTTTAAATTTCGCACAAATTATCTATTTTTTTAATTTTAAAGTTATATTAAAGTTCTATCCTTTATGCTTAAATAACCGAGCCTGAATGGCCGAGTGGCTAGTGCTCTGGTTCTCTCTTTTTCAGAATAAGCTATTTAAAAATTTTTTAAAGGTATCCGTACACTTTTAAATTACGCACAAATTATCTATTTTTTTTAAATTTTAAAGTTATATTAAAGTTCTATCCTTTATGTTTAAATAACCGAGCCTGAATGGCCGAGTGGCTAGTGCTCTGGTTCTCTCTTTTTCAGAATAAGCTACTTAAAAATTTTTTAAATGTATCCGTACACTTTTAAATTTCGTACAAATTATCTATTTTTTTTAATTTTAAAGTTATATTAAAGTTCTATCCTTTATGTTTAAATAACCGAGCCTGAATGGCCGAGTGGCTAGTGCTCTGGTTCTCTCGTTTTTAGAATAAGCTATTTAAAAAATTTTTAAAGCTATCCGTACACTTTTAAATTTCGCACAAATTATCTATTTTTTTTAAATTTTAAAGTTATATTAAAGTTCAATCCTTTATGTTTAAATAACCGAGCGTGAATGGCTGAGTGGCTAGCGCTCTGGCGCTCGATACCACAGGTTTCGGGATCGAGTCCCGGCAGGGCCATGGATGTTTGTAGTGGTTCGGAATCCACTTTAAATCGTAGGTCCCGATCCTAATAGGATTGTAGAGCGTTGTGGGGGCGTTGTTACTCCACGTCCGTATCTTCGAGTTACACGCGCCCCCTGGGTAATGCAAAGTGAGTAACGTCTGTGTAGCGCTTGCCTTAAGGCATCCAAGAGCAAGCTGTCTAAGTGTTTGCCAGCTGCATTGGAACAAAAAAAATGTTTAAATTAATCGGACCTTTAGGACATTTATCCAAGCCAGACTTCTACCTACGGGTACACCATCACAACGTAAGCTGTCCCTTTTCCTCCATTCATGAGTAAACTACTGATGGGATGTACTACATGACGCTGAGGATTAGGTACACTCAATGGGCGTACATGTTCTCACCTCAGTAGTTAAGTTACATGGCAAGAGTTTTCTCTACAAACGACACGCAAATGTGGGATAGCTTTACTTGAAAAGCCTCTCTTGTGTTCACGGGCAGACTCAAGTGAAGCACGAGGTTCCTCATATAAAATTCCTGATAGAGTACAAAATATGTGCTTTCAAGAATTTCATAGGAAAAGGAGTAATTATTGTGATGCGATATATACATGTTAAACATATATAAACAATGATATTTGCTTGAAAATAATAATTAAAGGAATATACTTTTGTAGTCGAAAATTTTCACTTATATGAAAAGTTTCATAGAATATATAGCGATACTATTCAACCTGAATCAGATGTTTTTTCTGTACTAGCAAAAAATTATAAAAATAATTCTGTACATGAAGTCATTAATCATGATTGTATATTTTTTTTAAATATTTACATTTAAAAAATTGATAAAAATATGCACCCAATTCATCTAAGGTATATTAAAAAAATGTTTTATGTGCAGTCGAAATAATTGTTTATGTAAAGCCGAATAGAAAAAAGAACCTTTATAATAAAATTTTAAAAAGACAGAACATGTGTAGACAAAGAAATTCGGTTCCAATTATATTCTAAATATCTATAAAAACCATTTTTTTTGTTGTTCACTTGTTAGTTTGTTACTTAAAGAGAGGGAAAAAAATCTCAGATTTTTATGAATGCAAATCAGTTTGAACCACATTGTTTTAATTTTTTTTTCTCTTACTTCCAATTTGTGACTGCTTTGTTTAATTAATGCCCTACAAGTTTTTCTCTTGAAAAAATTAAATAGATAATTACAATAAAAGGTTCATAATTAATTAGAATAATCACAAAAAAATTAAAATACTACGTGCATTAAAAATTTATCCCAAAATAAAAAACTAGAGGAGTTTCAGTTTAATGCTTTTAATATTTACATATGAATTTAATATTATATTCCTAAAATAAATTTAGAAATATAATTTTTAGTTAAAAATAAAATTGCTTGCAATTAAAATATTTTTCTAAACTGAAAATGAAATGTTTAGGTTCAAAAAATACTTTCCAAAAACTAAATATTTTTACCTAAGACATAAACGTGGAATAGGTGTTTGCAATGTGTATCTCTATTTTTTGAAAAAAAAAACTTAATTGAAAAATTAAACACATATTTACTTCCTTTTATATGTACCTCCTATTTTCTGTAAAGGTTATTGCATATTTTAGTAGTTAACACATATGAGCAACGTTTTATTTTTCTTCTAAGATTTGTATTTAAGCCGTACTTCAAGAAATGTTTGACTTTCTTCGCAATAAAATAATAAATTTTAAAAAAAATTTCAGTAGTTTTTTATTGCAGTTTTACATTTTTTTTAAATAGTTATGCAAGTAATATATATATATATATACATCTGTAACAACAATACTTTTAAATTGCAACAAAGAAATTAACTTTTTTTTTGTTCTAACGCAGTTTCCAAACACTTAGACAATTGTCTTTGATGACTTAAGGCAAGCGCTGCACCGATGTTACTCACTTAGTACTACCCAGGAGGTGAGTGTAGCTTGAAGATCAACTTCGGACGCGGAGTAACAATACCACCGCAACGCTTTACGATCATGTTAGACCGGGACCTACTGTTTAAAGTGGATTCCGAACCACTACAAACATCCATGGCACCTCCGGAACTCGAATCCGAAACATACAATACCATGCGCTAGACACTCGCCATTCAGACCCATAAAGAAAAGAACTTCAAAATACTGTTTTAAAAAAAGGTGTCCCAGAAACACTTATTCGTTAGTACTTTTTAATCTGCATTCTTCAAACTCATTATTGTTAAAAAAAATAACTTTCTCCATAGTTTACAATTTCATACTGTGGTAGTTTTCTCATCCAATTACTTACAAGGAATAGTAAATCACTCCTCTAACGTCTACACTACCACTCCACTTTCTTATGCTACCAGTTAACGGACATCCCGCAATGGGCAATAAATCATCTCAGTAAATCATCAATTTTATACTTATATGTTTATAATGGGCTATAATTCTACCCAGTAAGGTAAAATTTTTGATCGTACTCGGTCAACTTTTGATCGTAATGGCCATATTCTTACAAACAGTCACGAGGTTTTATCACGAGACTCGATTTTTGCCTTATAAAACAAGGTGTACTTCCTGCTAATCTATACCTAATTCGATTTTCTTATGCGTTGCTGGCACTAAACCGAAGGTTATTCTATCTACTCCATGCTATCGGAATACATTGCTAGATGTGTCTTTAATTTCGATCCAATCATGTAGCGAACAGAAATAACATGGTTTGTGATATCTGAAGGTGCTGATTATCCTGAGGATACTATTCTCGACACGTTATAATTGATTTGTTTGGGGTTTTCTAATTCACTTGAGGTTTACGAATTTCCTGGACAACATGTTTTCACATCCTGTCATTGTATATTTTGTACATATGCGTTCATTTTTTTGTCTATCGATATGATTTTCGCTGTTCAAACCTTGTGATACTTGTGTTGACTAAATGATTTTCAGTTTCGTCACTGCAGATTATACGCACTTCAGATCTTGGAAAATTTCTTCTTTTATTTTTATTGGAGTTCTGAATGTAAAGCTCTTTATTATTTTAGCATTGCGAATCTTTGATGATTTGATTATAAAATTTCCGTGTAACGAATAACAATAGTAGCTCTTGCCTTGCAAATTGGTCGTGTTTCTAATTTACTCCTTTGTTTCTTGTGTTGTATTCTTTATATATAGAGAGTTAAATATTCATTTAGGAACATGTCATTTAAAGTATTTAAGTTTTCTCATTGTTGGTCATATAAAGTAATTAAGAAATCATTTATTTTTAAGAAAGTTAACATGTTTTAAAATTATTTCCATTCTTGTATTAAAAATTTCCATGTCAGTATTTAAGAAAAAATAAGAATTAGAAATAAAAAAAAAAATAATACCGAAAAAATGCTTAGTTAATAAAAAAAATATTTTTAATTCATATTAATCTGTTAATTTCTTCCAAATTTGAAAGTAATGCGATAGATATTGTGTTTATCCATAGTTCGTCAGTTCATTCCTTGAATAGATTTTTGTGAAAAAATTATTTTAATTATTCCAGAAAATAAAATCAAGTTATTTTTAACCATTAATAATAATGATTTTAGAAAATTAAATTTAACAAGGAATATAAAATGATCATTTAGATTTATATAGTTACTTTACTTTTTCATTTAGATTTATATAGTTATTAATAATTTAATATAAATTGAATAAAGTTTTTTGGGAGCCTGATACTTTATTTACTAGAGCTCCGATGCTCGGTGGCACCAAGTCCTGGCGGTGACAAAATGTTTGTAATGGATCGTAATCCACTTTAAACAGCAAGTCCCACTCTAATATGGCTGTAGAGCTTTGGACGTAGGGTTGACAAACCTACCTCGTAAAAAGAAAACATCTACTGCCGCCTCAAAATCCGCAGACAGCCGAGTTTCTTGCTCACTCAAATATGCAGACGGCTTTGGCCCATCATGAGGCTGTTGCGCCAATGTAGTAGAAGAAATACTTTTTTTTTTCATAGTTCCAATATGAATGAAAAAAAAATAATAGACAGAATTTTAAATATTTAACAAAATTTTTGCATAAAAAAGAAAACTTCAAAATTATATGCATTATAAAATTTTTTCATTTCTGTCTATACATCGTAAAAGGAATACCAGATTACTAAAAATAAAGTAAAAAATATATATATATATATTGTTCTTAAATAAGTGCTCTATGAAAACATAAAAAATATATTAATTGCCATTCTTAAAATTTACTAGTATGTTTTTTTTCGTATTAAAGTTAAGATAATCAAAAGAATTTTTTATTATATAAGGAAACAATGATAAAACAATTCTGAAATTATAATTTAAATTACTAAAAGATAAGAGTCCTGATGGCCGAGTAACTAACGCTCCGGCTCTCGGTGCCACAGGTTTCGGGTATGAGTCAGGATTGGTGCTATGGATCTCTGTAGTGATTTGAAATCTACTTTAAACAGAAGGTCTTGCTCTAAAATAACTGTAGAGCTTAGGGCTGACAATCTTATCACGAAAAAGAAAATACCTCCTGTCTAGAAATATACTAGCAGGTAGACGGCTTTGGCCAACCATGGGGCTGTTGCGCCCATGAAGAAGAGAAGATAAAGAAGATATTTGTTTTAAACATCTGAACCATCAGTATACTCAGCTCGTGGCTCAATTATAATTCGCACAGGTTACATAAACAGAAGGACTTATATTCAATTTGGCAGGTTGCGTTAGTTTTGATAACTGTTTTAGAAACTCTATGATCATTTGAACGTCTCGCATCGACAATCAGGCTACATGTGGGTGTTTTCTGTGTTTCTTTCCTTATAGCACTTAAATGTAGAGCCTTAATCTAGGGAAAGACTTAGGGTCTTTTCAAAAAGAATTGCCTTTCCTTCATCCGTCATCTATGAGTTGTTCGTAATATACATATGAATGGAATATGAGACCAAATATCTACTACAGCAGCAGAAAATAAACATTGTAAAACCATATACAATACATTATATGCGAACATTAAAAGGAAATAAATAAAATACACTACTTTATATTCAAACACTTTCATCTTCGTCTTTTGAAAGCTATGAGAATCCATAAAAAGAAACATCGAAAAACAATAACCTCCGTCATTAAAACTTCTAAATTTCTTATACGAAACGTTTCGAGATTTAAAATGCGAAAGAAAAAAAATATCTTAAGTAGAAGCTCTCTAAATAGTAACAGGGACTCTGATGTTTAATGGCGCTATCATGCCCCCATTACTTCAGTTGCTATTAACCGCTTTTGTGCTGCGAGGCTTTAATAGGAAGCTTAGAGTGCCATTAGCTCTCAGTCTATTCAGACAGATAACTCCGGTAAAGGATTGTTGGTTGAAACCAGGTGATTAAGTTCTAGATGTCTGTTCTATGAATTAAGGTACTGATATCTGTTGCGACTCGATTCTTTTATGTGAATCCTTTTTTTATTGTCTTCTGTAGCTTTATTTAAGGTGCGAGATAAATAAAGTAGAAGACAAAGTGTTCTTTAGCCGTAAGTAATTTAACAATTGCAGATTTTCGAACTTTTGCATCTTGCTATTGTTCATAAAGATATAAAGATATAAGACTCCGTGCAATTTTTAAAAGTTTTTTATATCCAGGATGGTTATTTTTTTAAATTTCCAATGGCAAGTGTACAGGACAACAGATAATATTAAAAAAAATACAAAGAACAAGATAGAAATAAATGATATCAGTTAATCCATTAAGTCTGGCAATCCAATAACGCTTCCATAAAGAAACAGGAAGCAGTTCAGAACAGGAATCAAGGTGAGACATATCAATTATATCCATTTCTTCCTGGTTCTCCCTGACAATGAGGGCCAGCAGTCAGTTTAATTCTGTGATAATGTTTGCGGAGACAATTGGGACCACAGAAAAACCGCAGCAATCCCACTCATGATAATGGGACAATCCACCTGAGTTCCACAGTAGAACTCTAAGAAACTCACGCTGAGAGCCAGACTGAAGGCCGTGTTTGTAGATCATTTTGCCATATCAGACATTACCCGCAGTGCTGGAGGAGGTAGATCTATGTTGCACTCCAAAAACGTTCCTAGTATATTGCGTTGTGATTAAATATACTGCAAGCATCATTTTGTTTGCTTTAAGAATTTAAAATTAAATAAATTTACATTTTTTGTTCTTGTTTAAATGTGTTTATAAATAAAAAATTGAAGGGATTCGGAGGATACTCATTTCTAGTAATATAAATTTTAAATTTTAAATTGAATATCTTTCATAATTTGGTTGGAATCATGAATAACATATTGGAATTCCGTTCGAAAAACGACAAGAAATACCAAACTGCAATTCTTCGTGTTATGCTGGGGATGGGACTCTAAATTGTAGGCTGGAGAATCTACAGAACTCGAGGAACTCTACTCGAAGAACTTTACAGTCTGAATTTGAGGAAATGTCAGGAGAGTAAAATCTCCTAGATATCGACACGAATATGTACGATGTAATATATGAAGGCACCTTAAAGTTCAACTTTAGTTGAGGCAATGACAACTTATCCTGTAGGATAAATACTAGTTTCCATCGTATACTATAATCTCGTGTCTTAGAATGCTTTCCAATGGGCACCTAGTCCCTTGCTCACTCAGGTTTTCGATCGGCTAGTGTTTACTATGGTATAACATTTTATTATCTGAAGAAAACTCAAATTCAGTCAATGAACTCAGAAACACATAATATCTTTTATCTTATTATTTCAAAAAAAAATCAAAGAATAAATAATTGATAAGATACTTTTTTTAATTATTTATAAATAACATTTTGGTAGAGAAATGGGGTTTTGGAAAGCTTCATGGAATAGTTTATTAGGGAAAATTTGACTAATACTGATGTAAATTCTTTGTTCTTCTTCATTGGCGTAACAACCCCATGGTGCGACAAGGCCGTCTGCCTACTGGCAGATTTCAAAATATTACATGTTTTTTTCTTTTTACGGTGTAGGGTTGTCATCCATACATTCAACACTCTACTGTTATATTAAACCGGCATCTACGGTTTAATATGGATTCCGACCCACTATACACTGAAGTGACAAAAGTCATGGGATAGCAATATGCAAATTTTCAGATGGCAGAAGCATCGCGTAGAACAGGTATAAATGCGCAGTGCTTTCGCAGAGTTTTCATTTCTGTTCAAGTTATTCATGTGAAGGGGTTTTGACGTGATGATGACCGCACGACGGGAATTAACAGACTTTGAACGCGGAATGTTAGTTGGAGCTAGACGCATGGGTCATGCCTTTTCGGAAATCGTTAGGGAATTCAACATTTCCAGATCCACTGTGTCAAGAGTGTGCCGAGAGTATGAAATTTCAGGCATAACATCCCACCATGGACAGCGCAGTGGTCGACCGCCTGCACTTAACGACCGAGACCGGCGACGTCTGCAAAGAGTCGTAAATTCTAACAGACAAGCAACACTGCGTCAAATAACCGCAGAAATCGATGTGGGACGTACAAGGGACTTGTCTGTTAGAACTGTGCGGAGAAATTTGGCTTTCTTGGGCTATTCCAGCAGAAGACCAATTCGAGTGCCTTTACTGACAGAACGACATCGCTTGCAGCGACTTTCGTGGGCACGTGAGCATATCGGTTGGTCCCTAGATGAATGAAAAAACGTGGCCTGGTCCGATGAGTCACGATTTCAGTTGGTAAGAGCTGATGGTAGAGTTTGAGTGTGGCGCAGACCCCACGAAGCCATGGACCCAAACTGTTAGCAAGGCACTGTTTAAGATGGTGGTGGCTCCGTAATGGTGTGGGCTGTTTTTTCATGGCATGGACTTGGTCCTCTGGTGCGACTGGACAGAACATTGACTGGAAATGCTTATGTTCAGCTACTTGGAGATCACTTGCAGCCATTCATGGACTTCATGTACCCAAACAACGATGGGATTTTTATGGATGACAATGCGCCATGTCACCGGGCCACAACTGTTCGCGATTGGTTTGAAGAACATTCTGGACAATTCCAACGAATGATCTGGCCACCTAGATCGCCCGACATGAATCCCATCGAGCATTTATGAGACATCATCGAGAGGTCTGTTCGTGCCCAAAATCCTGCACCATCAACGCTTTCACAATTATGGACGTCTATCGAGACAGCATGGCTCAATATTCCTGCAGAAGACTTCCAACGACTTGTTGAGTCCATGCCACGTCGAGTTGCTGCACTTCGCCGGGCGAAAGGAGGGCCGACACGATATTAAGAGGTATCCCATGACTTTTGTCACTTCAGTGTATATTCTATTAACTGGATTCCGACCCACATATGACGGTGCGCATGGCGCCACCGACACTCGAACCCAAAATCTGTGGCATCGACTACAGAGTACTAGACAATTGGAAATCAGGCCCCTTACTTTAATGCTGGCAAAGTTAAATTTGTACTTTGACTATTTATACTTAATTTCTTTTTACACCATCCAAGCAGAGTCATATTTAAACAAAGTTATTTTAAGTACTATTTACTTTATCTCTAGATTTCTGTTAATTTTTCTGATTAATTTCCAACTAATTCATTTGCTAAAGTTTTCAAATCCCATTTTTAAATAAGCGCAAGTCGAAATATATATCGGACTATAATCTTTTTAAGAATAAGTTTTGTAAAAGTCATGTATTTACGAATATTATAATATAAGAATGGTATTTAAATTAGTAAAGATAAATATTTCATTAAAAAAAGTTAAACAAATAGCAAAAAACAATGATTTCAAACAAAACTCTAAAAGAAAGATTTTTTTTTTTATTTGGAATGTAAGCGTATTTGAAATTTTTTTGTTGAAGAACCAAGCTTCAACAAAAAAATTTATTCTATATAAACGAAATGAACATTCATATCTTGCATTTTTTTTTAAGAAATAACGAACAAATTGCACAATTGAAGAATCCATAAAAGTGAGCCCAAAAAAAAAAAGAAAAGCAATCAGTGAACTGAAACCTTATTTTAGTTGTTTTTTTGTCCAATTATCCCTCCAAAAAACCAATCACAAGTCAATCAACTCTTTTGCTGCTTCTAAGGTTTCATCTAGGGAATGCAATTAAACATTTTTTTTTTTTTACAAATTTCAGAAGTGAATTTTTACAAAAATTGTTAATCATACATTAGATTTTATCGTCTACAGCAAAACTTTTTAATGCACTTTTACAAAAAATAATTTTACTACTTCGAAAAAAAATTTTGTTCTTAAATAAAATTCAATAAATTATTACTAAAAGACACTTGATAAAATTCGAGATTTATTTTTAAGATTTATTGATTAATTTTAGTTTTTGAAGAACCAAAAAAAATTATCAGTAGGTTTATATAAATTATTTATTTTTATGTCAAATAAATAATTTTAATAAACAATCTATATTTCAAGATAAAAATATGATTCTTTTATTAAATAATGGTTCTATCTGATACTAACACAAATGGATACTATCATCAAAACATTCGTAACATTCATTCAAATATTTGTATATTTGTACATTTTTTCAAATATTTGTATATTTGTACATTTTTTCAAATATTTGTATATTTGTACATTTTTTCAAATATTTGTATATTTGTACATTTTTTCAAATATTTGTGTAAATATTTGTATATTTGCACATTTATTCAAATATTTATATAATGTCCTCTTGAATTACATGTATTTGATATTTTACATACAATAATTATGTTAGGAATAAAAAAAATACTTTTTTTATTATTAATTTATTAATCCACTTTAAATTATTGTGAAATTGTATCTCTCACAAAAAGGTTTTGAAAGTATTATATATTATATCAAACAGAAGCATATGAATAAAAGAAAATTTATAATTTAATATTACGTACGCTTTTTAAATATTCTTTTACCATTTATATTTTTATTTACTATGTCTATTTAGGAAACTTCTCTTATAGATTTAGTAATTCAATTTAATATTATTAATAACAGCTTTAAAGACTAATGCTGACTAATATGTTGCTTTGATTCACGTATGTGCTGTTTCTGCTTATGTTATTTGTTTATGCTTGCCTATGTTATTTGTCATTACTATAAAAAACAATGCGTGCACTTATTATGCACTTGTACATCTACTTATATTTATAAAAATTATTTTTTGTTTCTTATGAAAACATTTTACATAATTAAGTTATAATTATTACCTATAAAATTAAAGAACATTTAAATGTTGAAAATAAAAGTTTTAAATAGAGAAGCATTAATTAAAGGCTTTCAATAAACAAATATTCATATATACACTGAAGTGACAAAAGTCATGGGATAGCAATATGCAAATTTTCAGATGGCAGTAGCATCGCGTAGAACAGGTATAAATGCGCAGTGCTCTCGCAGAGCTTTCATTTCTGTTCAAGTTATTCATGTGAAGAGGTTTTGACGTGATGATGACCGCACGACGGGAATTAACAGATTTTGAACGCGGAATGTTAGTTGGAGCTAGATGCATAGGTCATGCCATCTCGGAAATCGTTAGGGAATTCAACATTCTCAGATCCACTGTGTCAAGAGTGTGCCGAGAGTATGAAATTTCAGGCATAACATCCCACCATGGACAGCGCAGTGGTCGACCGCCTGCACTTAACGACCGAGACCGGCGACGTCTGCAAAGAGTCGTAAATTCTAACAGACAAGCAACACTGCGTCAAATAACCGCAGAAATCAATGTGGGACGTACAAGGGACTTGTCTGTTAGAACTGTGCGGAGAAATTTGGCTTTCTTGGGCTATTCCAGCAGAAGACCGATTCGAGTGCCTTTACTGACAGAACGACATCGCTTGCAGCGACTCTCGTGGGCGCGTGAGCATATCGGTTGGTCCCTAGATGAATGGAAAACCGTGGCCTGGTCCGATGAGTCACGATTTCAGTTGGTAAGAGCTGATGGTAGGGTTCGAGTGTGGCGCAGACCCCACGAAGCCATGGACCCAAACTGTCAGCAAGGCACTGTTCAAGCTGGTGGTGGCTCCGTAATGGTGTGGGCTGTTTTTTCATGGCATGGACTTGGTCCTCTGGTGCGACTGGACCGAACATTGACTGGAAATGCTTATGTTCAGCTACTTGGAGATCACTTGGAGCCATTCATGGACTTCATATACCCAAACAACGATGGGATTTTTATGGATGACAATGCGACATGTCACCGGGTCCCAACTGTTCGCGATTGGTTTGAAGAACATTCTGGACAATTCCAACGAATGATCTGGCCACCTAGATCGCCCGACATGAATCCCATCGAGCATTTATGGGACATCATCGAGAGGTCTGTTCGTGCCCAAAATCCTGCACCATCAACGCTTTCACAATTATGGACGTCTATCGAGACAGCATGGCTCAATATTCCTGCAGAAGACTTCCAACGACTTGTTGAGTCCATGCCACGTCGAGTTGCTGCACTTCGCCGGGCGAAAGGAGGGCCGACACGATATTAAGAGGTATCCCATGACTTTTGTCACTTCAGTGTATATATACACTCATGTCCATAAATTAAGGATAATTCTGAATCACACAGAAATTGAACTCTAAAATAAAAATTTCACCTGTAGAATTATCACACACATCTTGAAGAAGAATATGCAAATTACAGGAAACCACCAGATGGCGCGGATAGTACGTCACAAGGACGAGAGTGTAAGAGAGGGGTATATAAGGAATGGTGGCAAAGAAGTAAAATTGTTCACAAGCGCTTTAAAAGCCTTTCAGTGCAATAACCGCATAGTTATGGCACAAAGGAAGCATTTGGATGATTTTTTACGTGGTAGAATTATCAGACGACTGGAATGTGGACGTACCCAGCTGGAAGTATCCGAGGAACTTGGAATCGCCCAGAGTGTCATCTCCAGGCTTTGGCAACGATTCCAAGAGGATGTTAATGTGAGTAGATGTTACAGCACAGGTCGCCCCGAGTTACAACGACGAATGAGGACCGGTATTTAGCAGTTACTGCCAAAAGAAACAGACGGAGCACAGCATCATACCTGTCTCGTCAGCTCTCTTCAGCTACCGGTACGACAGTTTCAAGGCAGACCGTGTACAGATGCTTAGGGCACATTGGTCTATATGCTCGTAGGCCTGTCAGATGTGTTCCCCTTACCACAACTCATTGTCGCCTGCGATTAACCTGGCGTAGAGAGCATGCATTGTGGACACCGCAACAGTGGTCTTGTGTGATGTTTTCCGACGAGCCAAGGTTTAGTTTGCAGTCTGATTCTCGCCGGACTTTCATATGGAAAGCGCCAGGTACCCGTTACCACCAAGAGAACACCATTGAACGACACCGTTACGGTGGTGCAGGATGGCTCGTTTGGGGAGGAATTATTCTTGGTTCCAGAACTGACCTGCATGTTCAGAGTGTAACGATGACAGGCCACATTTATCGGGATGTCATTCTGGAACAACATGTACGTTTGTTTCGGGGTCGCCATGGGTGCTGAATTTCTGTTTATGGATGACAACGCCCGTCCTCACCGTGCAAACATTGTAGACGAATGCCTTCAATTGGAGGATATTACCCGTATGGATTGGACAGCATACTCACCGGACTTGAATCCAATAGAGCATGTGTGGGATATGCTTGGCCGAGGAATTGCAGCCCGTCAACCCCCTCCCACCTGTCAACCGGAACTTCGGAGGGCATTGCTTGATGAGTGGCGTAATATTCCCCAAGATCTGATTGATAATTCGATACTCAGCATGCCTAGGCGTTGTAAGGCCTGTATTGCATCGTCCGGGAGACATACTCCATATTAACCATCATACTAACCATGTTATATTGTTTTTTTTTGTAATTAGTTTCTTTTTTGAAATTTGCTCCAGGGAGTAAAAATCGCAATTTTTATTAATTATGTCAAACATATAGCATCTTTTTTGTTCTTTACCTTTTGTTTAATAAATAGACTTTACACATAAGTCAAATTTGTTTTGCTTCTGTCTCTTTCTTTGCCTGAACTTCATTATCCTTAATTTATGGACATGAGTGTATATATCTCTATATATATATTCGTTTAATATGTAATATTGTAAAAAAAAATTCAAAGTAACGATATAAAAACTATAGTCTAATCCATTAGTGGCCAACCCAAATGATCTTGCGGGCCACTTTGGAAATGCATCATAACTCCGCGGGCAGCAGTTATAATTATATATTAAAATATTAGATTTAGACAAATTATAGACTTTTTTGGAGTGAAAAATTGAATTAATAAGCTATTATTTTTTAACATAATGAGCTATTATTTTTGTGTTTACTATTATTCTTACATGTAAATATAGATAATATAATAATAATGATAATAAACGCTCATTGTAAAGAAATATATAATATTAAAAATGAAATATATAATATATATAATCGAAACAAAAAAAATGAAATCATTAAAAATTTATATTTATTTTACAAGTGCGATATTTGTTTCTCCACTCTATCAATTAGCTTTTGCAAATCGATCTTAATTTGGGTCTTGCAGGTTAGCGTCCGTTATGTTTGAGCGTGTTTTGTGTTTGTTCAATTTTATTTTTGAAAAGATGATTGCACAAGTGTAAGTTGAACCAAAAGCACTAACAACTTCAACTAAGAGTCTGGTTTGCTCTGCCATTAATAATTCACCTGTGCGTATGTAGGGATGTTCACTGCGTCACTAAGGTCACTTAAAGAAACATAGAAACTGTTACATTAGATGTTCCAAGATGCGAGCTCATCATGAGTTCGCAGAATATAATTTAATTATTCTGCAAACTCATAACTGTAAACTCATAAATAAAACAGGCAATATCTGTCATACATTCGCAAGAATATTATTTTAAAATCAAAGTTAATTTTTTGTCATGGTTTCCACAGTTAATTTTTGAATATATGGATGCAGACTTAATGTTTTTTTTTAATACATTGTTTTTAACTATTTCACTAATTTGACTACTATTCACTAATTTCTTTCATTGGCTTTCATGGTCATTATAAAATAAATATATTTTGTAAAAGTAGGATAAATATCACGGGCCGCAAAAATATTCAAGGTGGCCGCGGGTTGGCCACCCCTAGTTTAATTATTGCTTTTTCAATTCCTTCTATTAGCTCACACTCTCCCTATATATAACTTGTTCAAATTTTCAATCGTTCATAAAATACTTTTTATTCCTCCACTGAAGGTCAAATACATTTTTTTTGAACTTGCAGTTGATTGCACTTGATGTTAATACAGTTTTTTCAAATATTAATTCAGTATTTAAATTTAATTGATTAATTTTTAGATTTAAGTTGCATGGATCTACCAATAGATGCCGCCAGATAAACTTTAAAAAAATGAATGAAAATTATTTATAAAGGACTTTCTGCAATACATTGAAAAAAAAGTAGGAATTGACTTAAAAATTTTTTTTTGTATATTACTTGTTATATATTACTTCATCTAGCAAATGAATTACACATTTCTATAATAAAAACAGTTTTTTTATGAACTTATTTGAAAATCTTAATGTTATTACAAACTATACGCATAAAATACTGAAAATAATTCATATATTCTCTCTCCCCAGAAGACGCTGAGCGATGGACGACTGGGCCGTGGCTCTGATTCTGATTGGCGTGAGCGTGTTGGTCACAGCCGGACTGATCGGGATGTGCCGGATGCTGGGCGGATGGACCTACTTATTCGCATTTGTGACAGGCAATAAAGAGGAGCGGACGCAGCTGGCTTCCCACGAAGAGCTGGGATCCAATGGATACATTGTAAGCTCCTCATCAATTCTGTCTCTCTATTTACTTTTTATTGGGTGAGAATCATCTCTCGCACAGCTTGTGTCCGCGGTGCTGAAGTAGCCACAGCAATATCTTTTTCTTCGTCATTTGTCTGCTTTTCTGTTAAGTTATAGTTAGTTGTGAACTTATACCTCACTTACTGCCACTCGATTACTTCTTACGGTGATATCTTACGTTTATTTTTAATCAGACATTTGAATTTAACGGATTACTTTTCATGGAGACATCTCAAATCAGTCGATAACTTCTTATGGAGATGACTAAATCCCTATTTTACTAGGATACATTTGCATCTGTCAAGTTATAGATAATTGTGAACTTATACCTGATTTATTATCACTCTAATGGTGATATCTTAAGTCAATCGTTTATTTTTATGGACACATTTCAAATTACTGGATTACTTTTTATGGAGACATCTGAAATCAGTCGATTACTTCTTATAGAGATGTCTAAAATCCCTCGATTACCAGGATAAATTTGCATCTGTCAAGTTAAAGTTAATTGTGAACTTATACCTCACTTATTAACACTCGATTACTTCTTATAGTGATATCTTAAGTTTGTTTTCGTGGAGGCATTTCAAGTTACTGGATTACTTCTTATGAAGATATCTGAAGTCAGTTGATTACTTCTTATGAAGATTTCTAAAGTCCCTCGATTGCCAGGATACATTTACATCTGTCAAATTACAGTTAGTTGTAAATTTATACCTCCTCAAATTACTTCTTATGAGGATATCTTAAGGTAAACGTATATTTTTATGGACACATTTCAAATTACTGTATTACTTTTTATGGAGACATCTGAAATCAGTCGATTACTTCTTATGGATATGTCTAAAGTCTCTCGATTACCAGGATACATTTGCATTTGTCAAGTTATAGTTAGTTGTGAACTTGTTACTTCTTCAATTACTTCTTATGCTGATACCTTAAGGCACTCGTTTATTTTTATGGACACATTTTTAATTACTGGATTACTTTTTATGGAGACGTCTAAAGGTCCTCGATTACCAGGTTATATATATATCTATCGAGTATATCATCACTAGAAATATACTTTGCAACTGAAGATGTGTGGAAAATACAACATCGAAAACCTACACTAATCACTTGAACGACTATACCAAGCAGTTATTGTAAATATTATCCCTTGAGTTTTGAATCACCTTGCATTATTAAATATTATCGATGCATATGACATACTTAAATTAAAAACCAATTCGTTAAATTTCAATAAAAATTAATACAAATAATATATAACACGAATTTAAAATGAATAATAGCGAATAAAAAATTCTTTTTTTCTAAATATTTGTTAAATTTGTAACAAAAAAAAATTTAAAACTTAATATTTAACAACTGAATACTTTTCTCTAAATATCCCTTTGCAAAAAATGTGAGATGAAATCTAGTAATTGATTTAGAAAAAAAAATGTACAAATCTCTCTCGCAGTAATTATCTCAAAAAAGAAGTCGTCCACTTTTAGTTCGAACTTTATATTTGTCCCGCGAGAGAACTAGAATTCAATCTGGTTCCTCTTTCTATTGACAGTGATCCTCCCCTTATAAGTCCCCCTACCTGAAATCTCCTGCCCCTGACTTAATCGATTTCCACGTGTAGTGCTGGCATTCCAATAAATCGCGAAGAAACAATTTGATCCCCTTTTCAATTGTCTGCATCCGACGCTGTCTGCTTTTTTTTTTTTTTGAGAAGAAAGATTAAAAGAGCAGAGATGAAACAATATTCTCTCGGACAATTTCAAGTATTGAATTCTAGAGTAATTACAAGGAAACTTAGAAAGTTGCTTGATTCTTTTTTTTTGTGTTGTTAATTTTATCTGTTAGAGTTTATTACTTCAGTAAAAAATATTTTGAGATTATTTCAATGATCTAACTCTTCAGAAAAAAAAAATCATAGATAGTTTGATATTTATAAAAAAAAATTGTAAATAAAAAATTTTTGTTTCATTTTTTTTTTTTTATCTTTGTTAAGATATTGTAATTTATACAGTGCAAAATTCTTTGGAAAGAAAATATCTATTTTTCAAAGAATCTTTTGATTCTAAGCTTTTAACAGCTTCTAGATTGGTTTGGTTTGTCGCTCTGCGGTCATTTTGTGCACACTTTCAGCTAATTAAACCAGAGCCGACAGTTTAGCGTGAATTCCGAAATACTAACAAACACCCATGTCACAGCCAGGATTCGAAGTCAGTGGATTACTTCTTCTGGAGATGTCTAAAGTCCATCGATTACCAGTATACATTTGCGTCTCTCTAGTTATAGTTAGTTGTGAACTTATACACTAGGATCATGGTGATATCTTAAGGCAATCGTTTATCTTTAGGGACTCATTTCAAATTACTGGATTACTTTTCACGCACAGATCTGAAATCAGTCGATTACTTCTTCTAAAATCACCCGATTACCACGATAAATTCTCTCGAATATACGTCGTCACTGCAAATATGTCAAATATACATAACATCTTTGATCTTAATACCTACTCCAATCCTTGAAAGACTCTATTAAGCAATTATTGTAAATTATGAGTTTTGAATCACCCTGTATTATTAAATATTATAGATGCATATGATGTACTTGAATTAAAAATAAATTTTATTAAATTACAATAAAAATTAATATAAATAATATATAACATTAATGTAAAATGCATAATAGCGAATAAAAAAATTCTTTTTTTCTAAATATTTGTTAAATTAGTAATATAAAAAAACTCAAAACTTAAACTTAATACTTTTCTTTTAATATCCCTTTGCAAAAAAATGTGAGATGAAATCTAGTAATTGATTCAGAAAAAAAATACACGAAGCTCTCTAGCAGTAATTATTTCAAAAGAAGAAGTCGTCATTTTTGCGTCGAACTTTATATTGGTCCCGCGAAATTCTTTTTTCTAAATATTTGTTAAAATAGTAACATAAAAAATTTAAAACATAATACTTAACTTAAATTTAAAGCTTTTCTTTAAATATCCCTTTGCAAAAAGTGTGAGATGAAATCTAGTAATTGATTCAGAAAAAAAATACACGAAGCTCTCTAGCAGTAATTATTTCAAAAGAAGAAGTCGTCATTTTTACGTCGAACTTTATATTGGTCCCGCGAAATTCTTTTTTCTAAATATTTGTTAAAATAGTAACATAAAAAATTTAAAACATAATACTTAACTTAAATTTAAAGCTTTTCTTTAAATATCCCTTTGCAAAAAGTGTGAGATGAAATCTAGTATCTCTCGCAGTAATTATCTCAAAAGAAGAAATCGTCCATTTTTAGTTCGAACTTTATATTTGTCCCGCGAGAGAACTCGAATTCAATCTGTCCCTGTCAATCTATTCAATCAATTCGTCAATCTTGTCAATCAATTCGCTATCAATCTGTCAATCTGTTATCAATAAGTCCCCCCACCTGAAATCTTCTGCCCCTAACTTAATCGATTCCCACGTGTAGTGCCATTCTAATAAATCGCGAAGAAACAATTTGATCCCGTTCAATCTTTTACATCCGACGCTGTCTGCTTTTTTTGAGAAGAAAGATTAAAAGAGCAGAGATGAAACAATATGCTCTCTCAGACTCAGACAATTTCAAGTATTGAATTCTAGAGTAATTACAAGGAAACATAGAAAGTTGCTTTTTTCGGTTTTTTGTGTTGTTAACTTTATCTGTTAGAGTTTATTGCTGCAGTAAAAAATATTTTACTCTTTTGAGATTTTTTCAATGATATAACTCTTATGAATCAATATAAAAAAATGGGTAAATAAAAATTTTTTATTTCAATTTTTCTTTTTTTTACCTTTGTTAAGATATTGTAATTTGCACAGTGCAAAATTCTTTGGAAATAAACTATCTATTTTTCACGGAATCTTTTGATTCCAAGCTTTTAACAGCTTTTAGATTGGATTGGTTTGTCGCATTACGGTCATTGTGTGCACACTTTGAACTAATTAGACCGGAACCTATAATTTAACGTGGATTTTGAATCGCTAATAAACATCCATGCCCCCTCCGGGATTCGAAGATAGCTTCTATCTTTATTATTATTTATTGTCTCATGCTAAGCACTTAGTTATTTCTAGAAGTTTCTCCAAATTGGTCGCCACCAAATGATTCCAAATTTACCAAAATTATCGGCAAAGTTATCAAATTTGTTAATAACCTAGTTTTAGACTTGCGCTTTGCACATTTACTGTATCTCTATAAAATAAAATCATTTTTCATTGTAAATCACATAAATTGAACAATATGTTTGTTACATTCCTGACATAGAGATAGAGTTTTCAACTAGACACTGCATTTGGAATGAAATTGTTTTCTGTTCAGAAACCCAATACTCTAATTGCTAGGCTCTACTGACCTGTAGAATCGAATATTAAAGCTGGAATTTTATGTTCTTTTATTCACTTGTGTTTAAATACTGTACTCACAGTAATACTTCAATCCTTTCTTTTTTTTTGTTCAAATGCAGCCGGCAAACACTTAGACAGCTTGGTCTTGGATGCCTTAAGGCAAGCGCTGCACAGACGTACTCACTTGGAACATAAGCCACGGACGCGGAGTAACAATGCCCCCGCAACGCTCTACGATCCTTTTAGGACCTCATAAATATCTGCTATTTTATTTTACGTGGAGTTTTGGATGTCTATAATGAAGCCATGAAGGCAATAAAATCCTTAATATTTATAATTAATGTTTTAAAAGATAGTGCACAAGATTTTTAATTTTATGCATTTAATAGAAGAATACATGTATTGTTTTCACGAAAATGATACTTTTAAAGATAAGAATTAGTTTGAACGCTTTATATAATATAAGATAGCAAATTATAGACTGAATTAAAAAGGCTATAGATCATGTTGTGTACCAAGGCCATCTGTCTACTGGCAGATTACAAGATGAGAGATGTTTTTATTTTTATGGGGTAGGGTTGTCTACGGCTTAAAGTGGATTCCAAACCACTACAAACATCCATGGCACCGCCGGGACTCGAACCCGAAACCTGTGGTATCAAGCGCCAGAGCGCTAGCCACTCGGCCATTCAGGCACCCAATCCTTTCTTATTAATGTTAAATAAACTTTTTGTTCTAAATTAAGAATGACATGTTTCCGGTTTAATAAAAAAGGTTGCTCTTATACATTTTGAGTACTGAAAAGAACACCAGTATCGGCCATTCCCTACTTCATGTATCAGTGCCGAAGTTCTTTAAAGAAGTGATCGTAAATTCCGCTCGTAAAAAAAAAAAGTGACTTCAGACAATAAACTTGGATCGTAAACGTGAATCTTAGGAGGGGAAAAACAAACCTAATTGCATATTTCTGAAGTCTATGGGCCTGGCGATTCACTCGCGATTTTTAAAAGACTTAAGACTGATTTATTTAAATTCCTTAAGCGTAAGGAAAAACCAGAGTTCAAATTTTCTTTAAACTTTAATATGATTATGGGATCGCCTTTTTACGAGTAAATCTGTGTTTTATATTGTTGTAAAAATTTTATGGCTCTGATTTTATTAAAAAGAAAGAAAAAAAATGTGTTTTCTCTGACATGGAATGGCAGTTTTATAAGTGAACAGATTTCACTCGCCGTACTGTATTTCTATTCCAGACGAAGGAAATATTTAGTAAGAGTAGAAACAATGCAATACATTACAATAAAATTTTTAATAATGATTAATTACTTATTTTCTGTAAGTCTACATTTTCTTCTTTTTTTTCTTTTCATATTAACTGGAGTATTTCCGAATATTTATACAGTACAGTCCCGTTTAGCCCATTAGTGAGTCTAAAAATTTAACAGAGTTACTGAATGAACTCGGCTTCGGCCCTTTTTTTCTCCCATTCTGAAATTCAGCCTATGAACTTTACAGCCCACCTGTTATTTACAAAAGTTAGACGTAGTAAATTAATGAAGTTTTTAAAAATAAGGAATCATTTATATATTTAGATATTTTTTCTGTCAGTTATATAAATAATAAATGTCAGATGAAAATTGATTTAGGAAAAAAAAATGAACGAAGCTCTCTTGCAGTAATTATCTCAAAAGAAGAAGTCATCCATTTTTACGTCGAACTTTATATTTGTCCCGCGAGAGAACCAGAATTCAATCTGGTTCTTTCCATTGACCCGCCCCCTGTAAGTTCCCCTCCCTTCCAACCGGAAATCTCCTGCCCCTGACTTAATCGATTTCCACGTGTAGTGCTGGCATTCCAATAAATCGCGAAGAAACAATTTGATCCCGTTCAATCTTCTGCATCTGTCTTCTTTTTTTGAGAAAGATTAAACGAGCAGAGATGAAACAATATTCTCTCAGACAATTTCAAGTATTAAATTCTAGAGTAATTACAAAGGAACTTAGAAAGTTGTTTGGTTCCGTTTTTTTGTGTTGTTAATTTTATCTGTTAGAATTTATTACTTCGTTAAAAAATATTTTACTTTTTTGAGATTATTTCAGTGATGTAACCCTTCTGAATAAATTTAAAAAAAATATAAATAAGTTGATATTTATAAAAAATTGGTAAATAAAAAATATTTATTTGAATTTTTTTTACCTTTGTTAAGATATTGTAATTTGCATAGTACAAAATTCTTTGAAAAGAAAATATTTATTTTTCATGGAATATTCTTGTAATCTTCTTTCATTAATCTTATTTTTCATGAAATCTTAAAAGCTTTTAACAGCTTCTAGGAGCTTATCTTTATTGTTAATTATTATCTCGAGATAAGCACTTAGTTATTTCTAGAAGTTTCACCAAATTGGTTGCCACCAAATGAATCCAAAAGTTACCAAAATTATAGGCAAAGTTATCAATTTTGGTAATAACCTAGTTTTAGACTTGTGCTTCCACATTTGGCGTATTTCTATAGAATAAAATCATTTTTCATAGTAAATCAAATAAGTTAAATATTTTAAACAATAAGTACTACTGTGTCCACAAAGTAAGAACAGTTTTCAACTTAAATTTCCCGGGCACATGGTATTTCAATTTTTTATTTCTTTTTTAGGTTGTTGGCACTGAAATTTTACGCCAAAATATTCATTAGTGTTTGAGTTATGTGAGATGCTAAAACTTTCCGGCGATTTTTGTGAGAAGCTACCGTTCACCGTTTTGAGTCGATTGAAGAGACATTTAAAAAATCGGTGGAATCAGTTTTAGCATCTCACAAAACCAAGCGTAACTCAAGCACTAATGAATATTTTGGCGTCCGATTCCACACAGATGTCAAGGATAGTGCCAACATCTTAAAAAAGAAAAAAAAATTGAAATACCATATGCCCGAGAAATTTAAATTGAAAATTGGTCTTAGTTTTTGGACACAGGAGTAATTACAGAAATTTGAAGCAGTAAGTTAATGAGGATTTTAAAAATAAGGAATCATTTATAGATTTAGACATTTTTCCTGTGAATTAAATAAATGATTAACAAAGTTGAATTTTGACAGCCAAATAAAATACGCTGATATTTTTTCGCCTGACTAGTGGCTCAGGGGCAACTTGACGCGTTGGTCGGCATTAAGCCTGAGATTCAATCCGCTGGCGGCTTTGTTGCAGACACTGTTTCAAAACCGAAGGAAATTCGATGGTGTTTGCGACATTCAGCATCTTGCTCTTTAGTCGAACTACCTGGTGGGATTTTTCGTGTTTTCTCCCATACGATACACAAATGCGAGGTGCTATCCTTTCCCTACCATCCATGATGTCTGTGCTCATGAGTATATTCTCATCCATGAATGTGTATTCATCGGATGTCCGTCCCTCATTGCAGGACAGACACAGACACATATATTTAATGCATAACACTTTCAATTTACCTTGTATGAACCTTCCAATCTCGTTGGCATATAAATAAAACTTCGGAGAAACAATATCTTTATCTGTTAATGCTTTTTAACGAAATTAATCCATACTTGAGTTACATTGGAAAAAAAAATCTTGGAGACTTTATCTATGAATTTCAGCTATTGGTTAGTTTTATTTTTTTAAATACCTCCCCAAATTCTATATATTTTTCAAAGCAATGTCTTAAGAACGCCATCTGTGTGAATTGGACATTCGTGTTGTACATTGACGAATGAATATTACAATTGGATCATGAGTGGGGCTTTTTTCTCCATGAGACTTCCAAAATAAAAATAAATCTCAGATGCTTACAAAATAACATAATTAAAGCAAATTTTTGTTATTAAATCAGTGGTGACGTAAGCTTTGAATATTTAAAATAATACTTAATATTACTAATTTATAGGAATTACAGTGAACAGTTAAAATTTACTTTGATGTTTTGGTGTAAATAAAGAAACTATACAGAATAATGAAAAAATAGTATATTTTTTTTAAAAGAATTAATTATCTTCTTCAGAATTCTGTTAAAGAAGTACAAAAAGAAATAGAAAGAGTTCAAAATATACAAAACAAGAACTGAAAGAAAGCTTTATATGAAATATTTGGATCTCAAACAATGGATACATAAAAAAATTACACTAAGAAATATACTACATATACAACTTCCTATCTGCAAAGGAAATAAAAGATGTTCTGAAGAAGAATAGTTTATATTAGCATTATAAATGAAATTCAATCGAAAACCTTTTTGAATTAAAAAAAGACTTATCATAATGTATTAGGTCCTATTGTACTGCCATCAAAACCGATGCAGACCTAAATTGATTTATAAAGTAGTGAGCTCATTTACCAATAAAAAAAATCCACATTGAAAAATATATTATATATATTTTCTATAAAATATATTATATATCTATAAATATATTATATATCTATTAATCCACATTGAAAAATATTTTTAATTTAATACCAAGCTTTATTGACTCAAAAACAAAAAAATAATAATACAAATATATATGACTTTTAATAGTAACTTAATTTAATATAAAATTAATAAAGATACTTTTACAGAAGTTAAATAAGTCAAAAAGTTTAACATCCCTTGACAACTAAATTTAACATAGTACAACGAAATAAATTATTTAAAATACTTTTATTACAAAAAAAAATTATATTTTTTACTAAGCCTGTCAGAAACTTTTTTTTTTCAGGAAGTCAATGTCAATTACCGTTTAAAGCATTCTTCCGTGATGTATTATGTATGAAATAAAATGCAGGCAAAAAAATTACATCCATGCATTTATTGACGTAAGAACCGTTCAACTCAAAGTGTTATCATAATATATATTTTTCCAATAAAATATTTATAGTTTCGTAAAATTTCATCGAAAGGAGATATTTACGACACTTTATGTTATTTTACTTTTTTTAACGCTCAAAAGGTGTCCGGATTTTTGATATTTTAATATTATAAAGGAAACTGCTCTTCAAATGCATTTGGCATATTAAGTTATTCTAATGCTTCCATTTAAGGATTATTCTTTATTTGAACGTAAATGGAACGGAAAAACATTTTTACATTAATGTTATAAAAAGGGTGTTTTTCAATCATTTACGTACATTTTACAATAAAACACTTTATCTTTTTATGGACTCATAATAATAGTTTCAGAAATAATGTGTGTTCTATATGTGTATCGGTAACAGTGGTTATATACATTTTTTATGCAAATTTTAGAAGCTTTTAGTTAATCATTTGCATAAATTGTGACAATTGCTAGTATTTGTCTTAAAGCTAGGTCGTATGATTTACTTTTCTCGTCTAAAGAATATTTGAAATTGATATCGAAACACATTCAACAATTATTCTGACAAAATAGTCTTGCAATCAAAACATTTTACTTATGATTTTAGCGTTTTCTCGATATAGCACGAATAAAACAGGAATAAAAGTCCTTTTGTCTTTAATGCATTGAAGGAGTTTTTTAAAAAAATTATTGGTAGAGTAGTGGTATTTTTCATTGTTTGGTTACACTACTTTTCGCACGCGTTCTTCGGTTTTGAAACGTTTTTGTATGCTTTGAATTTTCCGTCCGTACTGAAATAAGCCAGTAGAAGTTATGTTCGCTAACTATGCTCGCTGCTCAAGCATTCAAATGTGAATTGGACTCAGGAGTGAAGCGGCTCACAGGCCGTGTATTGAAAAGCCCTGATTTAAAAGTGAAAAAAAATAAGCAATTTACTCTTATTCAATTTTAAATATATTTGTTTTAGAGATATTGCTTTTTAACTGAAATTTGATAATGTTATAAGGAAATAACGTAAGTAATTTGCAATAACTTTTTTGGCAACGCAGTCAACCTGGATCCATCGTTTCTTGCTTGACTCAAAACTCGATCAATTGCTTGCCTAGAACTAGATCCCGATTCTTTAAATCCCAATGTTAAATAATCAATTAAAACGACTCGTAACAATTTTTCTTAATAATTTCCGTTTGGTTTCTAGGATACACGATATTGTCCCCATTGGTATATTTGGTGACTAAGTTTCGTCCTGCGCTGGATTTGATTAAGTTATGGATGACGAGTCTAATTCATCATTTAAACTTAGACAAAATTAAACTGATACATTCTTGACCAAGGCAAGAGTGATTTGTAACAATTGTAAGAGGACCTTTCTTCCAGTACTTCAGTGAACTTTGTGATAGAGAGCCCAATAAGTAATATATTTTAAATAATAAATAAGTAACATATCTTACGAAACTAATAAAAAAGTTTTAATGAAAGAGGAGATTGTGAGGAATATGATGATGATGATGACTATAGTGAATTGCAAAATGAAAATTTCGAAGACAATAGTGAACTAGAAAATGATGATATCGAAATATTACCAAGATTTTAAAGACGCACCAGTGGCTTATGGAGCAGTTATACTGAATGTTCTAATGAAGAATTGTCGGAGGAATGGATTTGGATCGAAAAAGAAAATCTCACTAACATAAAATGATTTTGTAAAATATCTGGGACCAATTCTGTGTGTTGGAAATAAATGCTAATCCTAAAGCTTCAGATGTGTTAAAATAAGTTGTCACATCTATCATTAAAATCCTTTTTAGCAAGGGCCTGAATGGCCGAGTGGCTAGCGCTCTGGCGCTCGGTACCACAGGTTTCGGGTTCGAGTCCCGGCGGTGCCATGGATGTTTGTAGTGGTTCGGAATCCACTTTAAACCGTAGGTCCCGGTCTAACACGATCGTAGAGCGTTGTGGAGAATGACATATTAAAAATAAGGAAAAACTCACTGTTCATATATATAGTGATTAGGGGGATTATAGTCCTTGTTGCTTCCCATCGCCATATACCACTTCATTCATCATACCTTTTTTAGCAAGATTTTAATGTTGATAATAAATAAGAATTGACACACTAAACTATTTTTTTCCCCAAGGATTGTAACATTTTCGAATGATTGATGTGGAAAATGTCGTTTACGGGAACAACCTAGACAAGCTTTATTTACATTGTGCAAGCAGCAAGTGTAGCAACAGCATTGCTGAATTAAAACTAGCAATATAGGAACAATGCATTAAGTGTTACAGTGATACTGATAAGTTATTGCCCATAACGGAGATTTTTTTTAGAATTTTCTTTATTCATAATTATAGAAAATAATGCTTGTTAACAATACACCTTCTATATAAAGATAGTATTAATATTTATAGCCGATTCTAGTTAAACCCTTCTTTCTCATGCTTTGCTATACAAGATGACGGTTTAATGACTTTTTATTATTATTATTAAAAACTAAACCGTCACCATTGATGGCGAATCATACGAAAGGTGGTTTATTCAGGGTTGAAATATGATCAATGTTTGAAATCTGTGATCATTTATTTATTGATTACTATGTTTAACACAAACTGGTAGATAATTTATCAGTACATATTTTTATTATATTGTATCACCAAGCATTGGTTATATCAATTTTTTTTCAGGCCTATCCTCCAAGGTCCGACCCTATACGGCCTCAGTTCATCCCCCAGAAAAGCTTCTCTGACAGCCTGAAGTCAGTGGAGATCTTGGGGGTGCCATCCCACTCCGTGCCACCCATACCTCCGCCGCCGGCCTCCGAACACCACTCCCGGAGGTTCTCCCTGGACATTGCCCGCAGGGCCAGTTTGGACACCGAACTACCGGATATTCTGTGTGAGTTTCGATCGTTTACTTCAGGGATGGGCAATCTAAGGCCCCTCGGGCCAACTCCGGCTCGCCGGAAGATTCTATCCGGCCCGCGGATAGAATTTTAATTTGCCGGTCCGAGGCAAATTAAAAGAAATATATGTATCCATATTATACATCCGTCTCCTTTTCTACTTAGATTAAAAATTATTTCATTAAAAAAATTATTATTTTTATCTCCTTTCCCAAGATGAAGATATGAAGATAGATAGTTTGAAAAACTGCATTTTGAGTTCGAACACAAATTTCAAGATTTCAGTGCCATTCAAACAAAATTGGACAAACAATTATTTTTACATTAAACAATTATTTTTACAATTATTAAAACAATTATTTTTACCATGCCTTTCAAGGTAAATTGTGAAGCAGTGAGGTCAGATTTTCAGGTTGGATTCATTGAGTTGCAATCTAACAAACATCTCAAGCAGTTGTTTCTAAATATGCCAAAGTTAGAGTTTTACAAATCATTATCCCAAGTAAGTTTTCCAAATTTAATATCTCACGGCCAGAAAATCAGTTCTATGTCTGCTTCATCTTATATACGTGAACAAGTGCTTTCAACTATGCAACTTAGAAAAAATTATTTCTGACAGATGAGCATCCTTAGAATCAGTATATCTCACTTCGAACCTCACTACAAGGAACTTATAAAAATGAAATCGCAATTTCATTCATCTCATAAACATATTTAAATTGTATACTTGTATACAGTTTTTAAAATTTTAGAAACATTTATTTTGACCCGTCAAAATTTTTTGTTTCGATATTTGGTTCGCGGGCCGTAGTTTGCCCATCCCTGGTTTAGTTGTTCACAACAGATGGCAGTGCTGCTTTTCCTTTGGGCCCACCGCATTTGGCGCTTTCTCCTGCTCCATTAGAGAGCAGACATGTGCTATTTATAGAGTTGGGTTTCAAGTTTCGGGATTTGCCAGACAGAGACTGATTAAAATAAATTGGTGCAATTTATTTCTTTATTAATGCACTTTCAAAGAGGACAAAGCTGTCTTAGGTTTCTAGTTATGGATAATTCTAGGTATTTTTTATTCACTTATTTTTTGCTTGTTTTTGCAAATGTTAAATGAATAAAAATTAGAAAGAAAATGGAAAGAAATTTAGATAAAAAAAATTATTTAGACAAGTAAATGCAATTATAATAGTATTGAATTTATTCTCTAACTAATTGTTATAATAATTTAGGATGGCATATGGGGAGTAAACTTAATTTGAGGACTTGTGTAAATATATCAATAAAAAAATTAAAAAATGATAATGAATCATAAATAATAATAAACATATTTTGCTTTATTGTTAGCGATGTAAAAGCATGCAAGAAAAGTGTTGAAAGTTAATTTGATGATTAAACTTAATCTAATGACTTATGTAAATATATCAATAAAAAATTAAAAAATAATAATGAAGCATATAAATGATATAAATAATAATAAACATATTGTGCTTTATTAGATAGCCATGTAAAAAGCATGCAGAAAAAGTGAAAGTTCATTTGAGGATTAAACTTAATTTTATGACTTGTATAAATATATTAATAAAAATTAAAAAATAATAATGAAGCATAAATAATAATAAACATATTCTGCTTTATTAGACAGCGATGCAAAAGCATACAAGAAAAGTGAAAATTCATTTAAAATCTTAATGAAACAATTTTGTTAAACCTAATAAATCTGTGAATCCCCCACTTCAAATAACACTGCGTTTTATAAAATCCTTTATCTGGTTCTCTGCACAATACCAATATCTTACTTTTTTTTTTTCGTTGATAGAAATTTCTCATCGTACGTTGAACTGCTGTAACAATTCAACAAAAGAGAACAAAATAAAACTTTAATTTATTGTTAATAAATTAATGACCATTTTATGAGCAATTTTTTTTGTGTGTATTTAAACTTACTTCAGGATATCTGTTTGCAGTTGTAAAATATTCAGGTAAATTATTTAACAAAATTCGTAGATTAAATTTAGAATTTCTATTATTTCAGAAAGATATAAGAATCTTTTTTAACCTAATTTTTAAATTTTAAATGTGAAGAAAAAATAATGTTGTTACATTTTAGTAGATATCAGCATCATTTTACCAAAAGACTATAGTGCCTCATATGCAAATTCTGAACATTGATGATAATAAGAAGAAATCTTATATTTTCAAAGCAAAACAGTTCTATCCAGCTAAATTTCGCTCAAAATTATTAATTAAAAACGCATAATTAAATATTACGAACACTAGAAGATGAATTATTTGATTCCCCCCGCACCATTTTTTTAGAGATCTTTCTAACAAACAATTCTCGCACAAATTTCATTTTTTCACGGATAGAATAAAATTCCTATAAAAATATATATCATATTTTTCGAATACTGTACGTTTCTATTCTGCATCAATGATAAAGCAGATATGTTGTGTGACTATGGAAAGAAGGGTACATAGACATGGAAATTTCTCAACGTTTTTTGACTTATATCGATCCAGGATGTTTGTCCTATGATGTCATTTTCACTTGCTGGGACATTTTCGTGTCTTGAATGTTACTAGCATATGCCTATATACACGCACACGCACGCACACAAACACACACACTCAGATATCTAAATATTTAAATGGAGTATCTCAAAAATATCTTCTTAAAATTTAAAGGCCTCTATATTGGACAAAAATAAACATTTTTTTGCAATAATGGTACGAAAAAGATGCATTGAGGTGGTAAAAGGTTCTGAAAACGTTTTGCAAGCGTTATTCCTTTTCATCACAAATTTTTGCAGTATGCATTACTGTTGATGATCACTACTTTGAGCACCTACTGTAAAAAGTTTAATGAATAAAAAAAAATTTAATGTTTAAGCGTTACTGTTGATGATCGCTATTTTGAGCACCTACTGTAAAAAGTTTAATCATTAAAATGCTTGTTTTTCTTGACTTAACCCGCCTTTTTTCGCTTACCTGTTGTTCATATTTTCCTTACCTGCTGGCATTTATACGTGCTATTTCTGCCCAAATAATATGCATATTTTAGTCCCTCTACTTGCCTTTACATTTTTTACACACACGCACACACACATTATTTATATATATATTATATATATAAATAATTCAGTTGAGGGTTACATGGGATTATTTTTTTTTGAAAATTTCCGTGAGTGTCATACATGGTTAGTTAAAAAATTTTAAGAATCGTAGGAAAAATTTAATTTTTTTTTGATCGAAAAAAAGTCGTAAAACTGACAAATTAGAAAAATAATAATTAAAATATCAAAGAATAAAAAATAAGATTAAATAAAAGCGTTAAAAGTAGAATAGAAAAAAAAAGTAGAAAAGAAAGTAGGTTGGCGAAAATTAATAACGCCTTTGATAAACCATTAAAAACAGTTTTAAAACATTTAAAAATTAAGGATCGAGTGATTTAAAGTGTGTTTCCACCGAATATTAACATTTTATGTTGTAGACCACCAGCCAATCGGAAAATTGAGAAGGTAGAAGATTAGGCTTTCTATTGGTGATACGTGAGATTTAAGTATCTAGGAGAAATTCACCTCTAATGTCTAATGTGTTAGATTTCTGAACAGGGACATATAGGTTTGAACCTCGATAGACACTAACGAATAATTTTTCCCTCAACTTTTCTACCTCAGATATAAACTCCAATTCCTCCATAGAATTTAAAATAGTAAAGAAAAATACTAACATGCTCAAATTACAACTCTGAAATTTATTAATTTCAAATAATTGCCGTACAAATGAATAACATTGAGACACTGTTATAGTGAATAACACTGAAATAGTGTTCTTATAAAAAACAAGTAGCATAAAAAAAAAATTCCTACTTAGGTCAACAAAGAAAAATTCTATTTTAGTTACTTTTTATATAAGAGAAAATTTTTTCTCCCATATAAAATTGAAATTAATTAATTAAATTTAATTAATGAATTAATATTTGAAAGAACTGTATTAACATCCAGTGTCATCCACTACAAGTTAAAAAAAAATTTATTTGAACTTGAGTGAGTGAATAAAAAGTATGTTATTAAGGATTGAAAATTTGAACAAGATATATATAGGGAGAGTGTGAGCTAATAGAAGGAATTGAAAAAAAAGGAGGATCTTCAAGTTTAGCGCGCTTTGAACCAATGTGAGAGAAAGCGCAGAGAGAAAAACAAATTTTTCTTTATATTTTTCAGTGTCATAATTATTAATAATGCTTTCTTATATGTTGTGTTTATTGTATGTTTTTCTTTCTCCCTTTCAAAGCAGTCGAAGGAGGTTCCAATGCTAAACTCCAGAGAGCCATGTCGTGTGATAGCGTATGCTCTGACACCTCTGTGGTTCTCGATACACTGGAGTCCCCGCAGAACAACGGAGAGCTGGAAGTATCTCTGGAGTATTCCATGTAAGTCACGAATTGCTTTTTTTTTAAATTTTGTGTTGAATATGTTGATAGCATTTGCGTTTAATAAAAATATGCTCATGGCCACAGTAATTAATGCACCAAACAGTAATTGCCAGAATTAAATGAAATTTTAAAATTGGGTTTATGGTGTTGATATAAATAAGCGATTATAAAACAGTCATTTATTACAGGAAAACTAATAAATAAATACAAGACCTCGTCTGGTCACATATATGTTTTGGGTTGTTTGGAAATTAGTTTCATTTTTTTCCAACAAAGGACTTATTTGTATTTTTTCACTCTTAAGACACATTGCTACTATAAATTTTGACAGTTACGGTGCCCAAAAAATAAGACAAATTTTTTTTTTCAAAAACTCTTTATTTATTCATCCAAATTTATTTCATCGCCTTCAAAGTAATCCCCTCCGGGCACAATGCACTTATGCCAACTTTTTTTCCAATCCTCAATGTATGCTAAAAAGTTATCGACAGGGATGGCCTTCAAAGCGCGCAGCAATTCACGTTGAATCTCTTCAACTGACTCAAAACGGTATTCCAGGAGTGGTCTTTTGAGTTTAGAGAATAGCCAGAAGTCGCACGGTGTGGATACGGTGGTTGTGGAACGTTGGATTTCATGGTTATATATGGGTTTCCTTTTATATATATAAAATAGGAGAAATATAAGGGATTAATGGGGAAGTATAGGGATATAGGGGAAATATGGATTTCATTTTGAGCGAAAAAGTCACAAGGAATCAACGCAGTGTTAGCTGACGCATTCAGTGTTTTCGGTATCAATCGAGATTTAACGCTTTTCGGGCCCAAAATGGAATTGACCGATCCTTTTGAAATTCCAACATCATCAGCAAGGTCTGTAACTGTAAATCGACGGTTTGCAAGCACAAAATCTTTAATGTTTTTGTATGTGAGCTTCGTCGGTTGAGGTTGATGGTCGACCAGAGGGCTCTTCGTCTTCAACGCATTCTCTGCCTTCTTTGAACTCTTTACACCACTTCTATATGTTTCTTTCCGATATAGGAATGCTCACCGAATTCCTTCTGCAACATTCTATACGTTTCCGCAAACAAAATTGAATGCAAGTTCTTTGCTCAATTAATTCAGACATTTCAAAAATCCCCGCAATCAGTTTTATCATCTCACAAAGCCAAGCGTAACTCAAACATTAATGAATATTTTGGCGTCAAATTTCACACAGATGTCAAGGACAGTGCTAGAAACATAAAAAAGAAGAAAAAATTCGAATTCCATAATGCCTGGGAATTTTAAACTGAAAATTGGTCTTACTTTTTAGACACAGTAGTAGCAAGGCTTGTTTGTGAAAAAGTTTGTTTGAATCTGTGTGATAGTTTTTGCTTGGTGTCCTATCAAATATAGGAAGTAGAAAGTGGCATTTTCGGCCTATTTCACTTTTTTTTTATTATCGAAAAATTAAAAATGCTGTTCAAACGAGAAAAAAAATTATTCGATGTGTATAGAGAATTACTGACAGAACGCGAACGCCAAAACTGGTTAGAAAAATTTTGTTGGAGCAATTTTAATGTTGAAGATGAACTACTTTCTGGAAGGTCAATTATAGCTGAAGAAGAAAAATTAAACGCATTGATTGATACAAACCGTCGAATAAAAACTAGCGAGATCGCTGAAAGATTCAAATTATCGAATCTGGCCTTTCATGATCACATGCCACGCGTTGGTTTAATTTAAAACTCGGCATATGGGTTCCACATGCCCTTATAAAAAGAAATTTGCTCCGTCGCATTGATGTCTGTGATTTGTTTTTCAACCGTCAGAAAAATCTATCCATTATCCATTATCCATATTTATCCATTTTTGAAGAGAATCATCACTGAAGGCAAGTAATGGGTTGTGCAATGTTAAATGTAAGAGATCATGGCTAATAAAGATGAACTAAAGATAAAGATGAAAAAAAAAAAAAGCTGATTCAGCCAATTTAGGAGGATTTCGAAGGAATTCGGTTTTTTTTTAAACTTCTACTGGACACATGAACTTCCATGAACAATTCTGAAATGTATTATCATCAACTGGACATTATTGAAGGTAGCACTATATAGGTAATTTCTAGGAGAATAGTATTTTTATAGGTATTTTCAAACAAAAAAGGTCATCAATAGAAAAAGTATAATGTTCCACTACGATAATGCGAGACCTCATACAAGTTTGGTAACTGGCCAAAAGCTTTTACAGCTTGGATAGGATGCATAACGACACCCTATCATATTTTATAGATATAATCTTTTCGGGTTATTACTTGTTTTGGTCTCTACAAAATATTTTAGATGGCAAAATCTTTATTTCAAATAAGGACGTCAAAATTACTTGAATCATTTTTTTGCCAACAAAGATCAGAATTTTTATGAGGGTGGAATCATGTTACCACCGGACCAAAATGGAGAAATATATAGTTCTATAAAATATTTATACATTGTAACGAATGGAGAATATATATTCCTCTTCATCAAAAAAAAAAAAAAAGGAATTACTTTTTGAACAACTTTATAGAAGACACGATGCAATGTTGTCATCTATCGAATTATACACGTTTTTGTATGAAGCTCTAGGACATGACATTTGCTCTAAATATTGCTCTAGATCTAAATCTTACTCTGTTCAGCTTGTTGATCCGGGTCATCCTATAAATTTTTAAAATTCAAATAGGTGATACCGTAGACGAAGGTGTACTAAGGATGTATAGGTATCTATAGGTAATCATGTGGGATATTTGTCTTGAGTGTTTTAGCATTATCTTGGAAAATGTTATCTGATACCTTGTTATGAGAAGAAATATGGGAAAGATGTCACGAACGTCATTGTTGGGCTTTTATGGTGATGTGGATTATTATTAAAAGAGATCGAGTACTATATGCAACGTGTCACCAAACCAAACTACCAGATGGGCGCAGTGTATAATTTCAAATAGAAGCAGCATTGAAGCATTCATCATGAGGCCTCCAAACACAGACACATTTTTCAAATTGAATCGAGATAAGTTATTGAAGACGACTGGCCTTCACTCCATTAAAGTTCGTTTCTGCTGAGCTTTGTGTGTGTTAGTGCTTTTCAGACGATAAGGGTTTTTCTCATGGTTATTAATTGTCCGATGACACTGACTATAGGTGCCGCAGGAATTTCACCTCCTACAAGGCTGAAAATTTGAAAACGTGAAAAAATGCAGGTCCAGTAAAATGCAACAAATTATCAATAAAATGAAAATCTAAAACATTATTCTAAAACATACTAACATTATATAGTAACATTTCTTCGGGTGAAGTTTTCTATTTGAATTAAAATATATAACATCCAGTGGATTCTGAAGATGTCCGAAACATTGAAAGTTCGATCTGCAAGATATATGGAAAGGAGCCCTTTTAGTTTTACTAACCATTTTAGCTTGACCAACTTTGAACACAAATTAATTTCCATTAAAGTGGTCTTTGATATTTTAAGTGATTATTTAAGAGATAGGCAGTGATGCACTTACAGTTTTCCGCTTGTGGATAAATTTTGGCATAGTTCTAGAAATATTTCCTATTTGATTGTGGGTGAATTTCCTTAATTTCTAGGAAGAATTTTAATAAGATGAATCATTTTAACTTCAAAATGGAAATTTTTCATGTTTTCTATTTTTTTGCCAGGGCACCGTGTGTGTGAACTTGCTTTCATCTATTGGTCACAACATCTCTTTAAGGTAATGTCAGTGAGACTGAGGTGTTTGGCAATTCGCCAAGCTGGTGACTCAATCTTTATCATCTCCATGATGCTTACTCTCTTACACCTTGAAGAACTAAATACCTCAGGGTGAAATATGAGCTAGACGCGTATCAATGTCCTTTACTGATCTTAGGTAATGGGCAAACAGGCTGAAATTTTACTCATTTGAACGTGTGTTTTGAAAAAAATCTTCATACTAAATTTCGTGGATGTCCTACAATTATTTCTTGGTGCTTTAATTTTTATGGTAATGTGTAAAGTGTCCAACAAGCTCAAAATATAAAAATGGAATAAAATATATATATCTATATATATATATATAATCAGAATATTTGAGCATCGAACTACATGAAATTTAAAAATAAATCTGTTACCAATCTGCTTTAAAAACAAAAACAAAAAAGTTTTTATCTATTAATATGCAAAAACAATAATTAAGAAATAAATCAAATCATTATGCTAATTAATCAAAATATTATGCTTTAATCATAACATTACAACGCTTATAAAACAATTTCAAATTTGATAAACTGCTGAGCTAGCAGAGCAGCTAACGGGAAAAACGATAAGCTCCACTAGAAATGAACTCACTCATTAATGAGCTCCACTCATTACTTCAGAAATTTTGGATTAAATGGCAATTGCGGCAACATATGAGTTCATTAATATCCAGAAAGTCCAGCCAGAATTCATTATTGGAGTTTTCACTTTGATTTTTTCATGAAACAAATAAATATGTGATAACTACCTCTAAAAGAAGAAAAACCACTAGAAAATAATCCCTTACTACCCTTTCCTGAACTTTTTCTGGTGTACTAAAGTGCGAAAAAGTTACACATTTATAATAACAATAATAATAAATATGACGATTAATGTTTTATAAGTTTGTGATAAAATGAATAATTTTATATTTATCATAAAAGGATGCATAATTCTTTCAGGGTAAAATTCAAAACATAGGATGTGTTTTACAGTATATAAAAATTCGTTTCATAGTGAAGTACACAAAATCTATCCAAACATTCTTTCACAGACATTTGTATACATATGAAACAAATTTTAGATTTTGATGAATGAGAAATTCGCATTATAAAAGGAAATACTAGATTTTAAAAGAGTTAAATTAGTTTTTATCAAAATTAAAGATAAATTAATTAATAAAATTAAGAATAAACAGCAAAAAAAATAATAATAATAACATGTATCGTTACACTTTTAAAAATGTATAATCATATTTATAAGGGCTTTAAATAAGGTAAGTTTTACTTATAGAAAAAATATTATTTTCTTATTAATTAAATTTTTGAATTTTAAATTAGCAGAGAGAAAAATCAGTGTTCATAAATTATATCGAACTAACTCCCCGGTTCTACAGTCCATGTTTGACACTGACCGTCCTCCTACTGGCAAATTTCGAGACAGGAGATGTTTTGTTTTTACGTGGTAGTGTCGTCAGCCTTACGCCCAACTCTCTATAGTCATATTAAGCCTGAACCTACTTTTTAAAGTGAATTCCGACCACTAGAAACACCCAAAGCACCGCCGGGAATTGAACCCGAAACCTGTGGACCAAGAGTCGTAATAAGTTATAAATATAATTTATTTTTTAGCATATTTTAATAAAATCATTAAAAGAAATAATCAAAAATAAATTCCTATTATCAATAGGAATATTATTATCATTAGCAGTACTTAATTTATTTTAGCTATATAATTTAAGTTAATAAACTCATTACACATTGTCTAGTTTGAATGCATTTTAATGGAAATTAATAGCTGATTTTTCGTATTACTTTTTGAAATCAAAACTCTTTTTTTAATATATGGATAGTATTGATTATTTTTTATTCAATACGAAAGAAATGACGCAAAATCTCGGGTTTCAGAAAAAAAAAATTGTTGTCTGGCATGTGACGAGACTTCAGATAAACTTAATTTTAATTCAGTTGATAGTAAATATTTTTGATCGGGATAAAATTTCGCCGGCGCAAACACTTTCATCACAGTTGGTAAACTTGCGAAGAATTTCAAAATCTATTGACTTTTGGAAGTGTAGGAGCTTTGCAAAAAAAATTTTTTTTGTGGAGTAAGTTCTTGGGGAAGAGATAAAATGTCTCTAATTTAAATAAGAATATTTTCCAAACTAAAAAGCTTTCTTTATTACCATATATCAGCATTTTGAATTATTTATTTCAATACTATAAATCCCGACTAGTGACTCTGTGGTAAAGGGGAGCGCTGGTGAGCATTAGGGTTGAGAATCAATCCACTGGAGGCTTCGTTGCAGACACTGCTTCAAAACATGAGGTACTCGATGGCATTTGTCATGTTCAGCTTTTTTCCCCATTAGTCGGATTACCTGATGGGAGTATTTCCGGGTTTTTTCCCGTACAATACTCAAATGCGTGGTAGTTCCCCGTAAAAGTAATCCTGGAAGGTACAAATAATATGTTGTTGTTCTACTGCAGTTGGCAATACATGCAGTTAATCCTTATTCCATAAGCAAGGGCATACAGCTACTAAATGAGTAAGTATTTAAACTACCCAGGGGGACACTTGTAGCTTGAAGATATGCTACGGACGCGAGTAACACCACCCCCACAACGCTCTACGATCCTACTAGCACCGGGACCTATGGTTTAAAGTGGATTCCGAATCATTACAAACGTCCAAGGAAGGTACAAATAATATATATATAATTTGATAATTTGTTAGCTGTATTATGACATAGCTGTATGCAACAAATAGCTGTAGCTGTAGCCATAGCTGTATGCAACAAAAATTTTAATATTCAAATTCAGCCCGAGTCATGGCAACATGCGCAGCATAAATTCTTAAAATTTAAAAAGTTCAGCTCACTTTAGATAAATATTTTTTTAAGTTTAGCAATCAGATTATTATTATTTTTAAGGGGATTATTATTTAGATATTTCAGTCATGGTCTTATCAAATATTAAATAATAGCAATACATTTCAAAATACTATAAAGTATAATGTGATTAATTTTAAAATGTAATATAATAACACAAGAGGCATTAGTAAACTTCTTTTAAGCAGTGCAAATATAAATATATATTAATTAAGCAAATAGCATTTAAAGATTTATTTAAAACTTTAATAAATCTAGAATGGGAGAAATTCAGATACATGTAATTAAATTCATCTGTTTCAAACTATCCATTAAAGCGTCTATTTTGCAGAAAACCCACAAATATTTGTAACAAAATAATCGGAAAAAAAATTATCCATTTGAAAATTTTTAAAAAAGGAAGGATGTTTGTAGTGATTCGGAATCCACTTTAAACCGTAGGTCCCGGTCTAATAGGATCGCAGAGCGTTGCGGTGGTAGTGTTACTCGCATCCGTAGCATATCTTCAAGCTATACATACATACCCCCTGGGTAGTGTTAAATAAATAACATCGGTGCAGCCCTTGCTTATGGCATAAATATAACTAAGTATTTGGCAGCTACATTAGAAAAAAAATATTTAATTGATATTATTATATTTTAATAATATATAATCATCATTATCCTCTGAATTAAATTACAATCTAAGTAAAATCATTTCAGCTATTATGACCATTAATATGAATTTATATTATTTATATCTATCAAATTTAATTTATTTATATCTATTCCTTAGTATATAACATTTATGACTTGAAAAATGATTTGAATTTTTAAAGACAGATCTTGATTTTGTTAAAGAAAATAGTTTCAACTGTAAGTCTGAAAATCGCACGAGACATATATTAAGAAAGTGCAATATAAAATCTCCGTAAAAATTATTTTATAGTCTATTTTAAAGTGATAATCGAAAGAAAAACTTTTTTTCTCTTTTTAAAAATTGATGGTTGGAACATAGAAACCTATAGAAATATCATTAAAGGTGATATATCTTTTTCTATCTATTCAATTTTGGAAAACTTTCAAAATTTGACTCCAGAACAAAAATTATTAAATTTTCGAAATGCTTTACTAAATTGAAATTATATACGTATAAATATAAACGTCTACGTATAAAATTATATACGTTAGTAGGATATTGTTTTATAATCTTTGAAATTAGTTAGCATTCTTATAAATATAGCACTTCTACATTTAAAAAGTTGTTGTTTTTAAAAATTTTGTTATTATTTTTCCAGTAAAATAACTTGAATTTATTTACAAATATAATAATAATAATATAAAAATTATAATAATATAAAAAAATATATAACTGATAATAATAAAAAGAAATATATCAAAATAAATAAATAAACATTTATAAATAAGAACAGCAATTTTTAAATATTTTCTTCAATTTTGTTATCATTAATAAAAAAAGGAATTTTAAATACATTTAAAATGCTATAAAACACAAAAATAAATAACCCAAACATATGATGTAATACACATTCCTCTATTGCTACAAATAACCTATTCTAGACACGTCTCACACTCCAGGATATTCTACAAGAAACCGATTCAAAGTACCCTACAAGAATAGAAAAAAGGCTTCCAAGGAATTTCGGTATTACCTCAACAAATATGTAGCCCCAAGAATAGAAATCCCACTCTCCGCGTATATTACTCGGACAGGAATGGCAACACTTTTGATACGAAGGAATGTCACGTGCTGTGTGTGCTCATCTGTCCGTGTTTCGCCCCAGATAAGAAAGAGTTGACAGCCCCTCTGCGAAACTCAAACACGCTACAATTGCTGCAAGCTGTCGGCAGCACAGCAGTATCGCCTTCTCTCTGATATCAGAAATCAATGCTTGGCTTCTTCAACTTATTTTCTTAATACATTGAAGATTTTGGGAAAAAAAACATTTTTCTTGTTATTTTTCCAGCAAAATAAATTGAATTTGTTCACAAATATTAAAAAAAAAATACAGTAGAACCTTTTTAAGTCGAAAACCTCCACAACTCGAAAAAAAGTTTTGTTCCCTTCCCTTCAAGCCCCCAAACCCACATTACTCGAAATTTCAACCCTCTATAAGTCGAAATAATGAGTCAATCCCGACAAGCCATTTTGGTATATATTTTCCCTCTGTAACTCGAAAAAAAAATTGGACCTCTGTATCTCGAACATTAGCAATGTTTGATTTTACACCCCGATCATTTGAAACTAATTACCTCTATAGCTCGAAGAAATTTTTTTTTCTTTCTTTCTAATGCAGCTGGCAAACACAGACACCTTGGTGTTGAATGCCTTAAGGCAAGTGCTGCACAGACGTACTCACTTTGCATTACCCAGGGGGCGCGTGTAACTTGAAGATAAGCCACGGACGCGGAGTAACAATGCCCCGCAACGCTCTACGATCTTATTAGACTGGGACCTACTTTTTAAAGTGGATTCCGAACCACTACAAGCAACCATGGCACCGCCGGGACT
The DNA here is from genome assembly GCA_021605075.1 of Caerostris darwini. Taxonomy (NCBI): domain Eukaryota; kingdom Metazoa; phylum Arthropoda; class Arachnida; order Araneae; family Araneidae; genus Caerostris; species Caerostris darwini. The sequence goes on along the minus strand of BPLQ01002620.1, from coordinate 436,611 downwards.
CGAACCCGAAACCTGTGGTACCGAGGGCCAGAGCGCTAGCCACTCGGCCATTCAGGCCCCGCTCGAAGAAAAATAAGTTACCTATTTTAAGGGTTTGCCGACAATGCACGCCATTGTTTACTAGAAAACAATGTATGAGTATACAGTAAATAGCATAACCAATTCTATGACATATGCTTATTATAATTCTTATTATTGCTATTGATTTCATTCGAATTCTAGCGATAGATAGATAATGATCGAATTGTCGAAAGCAAATAAATAAACTGACTTTTTTAATACATAATATTTTTAATTTTAAGGTTGTTTCGGAATTATTTCGATTTTTTATTGTAGTACATAATATGACTTTTAAGTTGCAAATAAACATGTTTATTACCTCTGTATCTAATTTTTATTTAGTTTACCAAACTCAAAATAAGTCAGAAATAATCTAAACTTCTACAAGTCGAATATTTTCTTACAAAATCCGCGTAAGTCGAATTATTTGGCGTCTCCCTTGAAGTTCGACTTACAGAGGTTCTACTGTCTAATCATAATAATAGTAATAATATTAAAAAATGTATAAAAATAAATAAATAAACCTTTATATATATAAAAAAAGGCTATTAACAATTTTTAAATATTTTCTACAAATCTCAGAGCTGAAAAAATAACTAAAACATTTTGAAAATAAATATTTATACTATGCTATTGCTATAGAAGCAATATATTTTTAATACATTAAAGGTTTTGAAAAAAAAAAAAAAAACGATGTTATTATTTTTCAAGCAAAATAATTAATATTTTTATATAATATAAAAAAATAATTTTAAAAAAAAGTAATAATCATAAATTATGTATAAAAAATAACATAAAATAATAATATATATAAATAATATTTATAATAATTTAATTTTTAATAATATAATAAAATATAACAAATATGTAAAAATAATCTCCTAGCTGAAAAAACATAAAACATTTTGAAAATATATATATATAATATAATAATCTTTTATAAATTAGAAAAATACGATTAGCAATTTTTAAATATTTCCTATAATTCTCAGAGCTGAAAAAATATCTAAAATATTGTGAAAATAAAATATATACTTTGAAAATAGTTGTTTGCAAGCAATATATTTTTAATACATTGAAAATTTTGAAAAAAAAAACTGTTATTAGTTTTCCAGCAAAATAACTTCAATTTATTCACAAATATAAAAAAAATAATCTATATAAATAATATTTAGTATTTATAATAATTTTATTTTTAATAATTATTTTATAATAATGTACATAAAATAATATAAAAAAAAATACATATAAAAATATATATAAAATAACCTCATAGCTGAAAAAATATCTAAAATATTTTGAAAATGAATATGTATATTTTGAAAAAAAAAAAGGTGTTATTATTTTTCCAGCAAAGTAAATAAAAATTTATTCACAAATATAAAAGATGATATATAAAAATTATAATTATAAATAAAAATAATAATATATATAAATAATATTTAATATTTATAATAATTTTGTTTTTAGTAATATTTATTTTATTATAATATATATATATATATATATATATATATATATATAACCTCATAACTGAAAAAATATCTAAAACATTTTTCAAAAATATGTATATTTTGAAAATGTTATTATTTTTCAAACAAAATAACATGAATTTATTCATAAATGTAAAAAAATAATAAATAAAAATAATAACGATAATATAAAAAATAGATAAAAATAAATGAAAAGCATTTATAAATAAGAAAAATACGATTAGCAATTTTTAAATATTTTCTGTAAATCTCAGAGCTAAAAAAATATCTAAAATATTTTGAAAATAAATATGCATAACTTGAAAATAATAGTTTGCAAGCAATATATCTAAAATATTTATTCTTCTTTAGCAATGAAATATAATTTACTGGTTGATATATCATAAAATCTAATATAAAATAAATTTGAATTTATTCTGGAGGCTCATAGTATTAGATACATTTGTATGTAGGCCAACGGCCGTACCATGCTGAATATACCGGTTCTCGTTAGATCACCGAAGTTAAGCATCATTGGGCGCGGTCAGTACTCGGGTGGGTGACCACCTGGGAACACTGCGTGCCGTTGGCAAATTTGGGACCTGAATGGCCGAGTGTCTAGCGCTCTGGCGCTCGGTGCCACAGGTTTCGGGTTCGAATCCCGGCGGTGCCATGGATGTTTGTAGCGGTTCGGAATCCACTTTAAGCCGTAGGTCCCGGTCTTCTATGACTGTAAGAGCGTCCCGGAGCAAAAGTCAGGCTTCTACCTACGGGGTGCTCCATCACAACAGAAGCTGCTTCCTTCCCCTTCAATCATGAGTCCATATCGGCTCGTGGGCTTGGCCAGCCAAGTGGGATAAGAAACAACAACAACAACAACATTTGTATGTTATTTCTATAGAAAGAGTTATAATTCTTATTCCTCAATTTTAGTGAAAGATGTTAGTGAAGATGATGTTAGTGTCTTTTCAACTTAAATCTAATATATTTTCTTATTAATGACAAAATTTAAATCTTTATTGACTGAAATTATTACAAATGAAAAGTATTCATACTGTGTAGAAAATAAAAGTTGTGGTACTTCCCACATAGAGATTTATTGAAAAATTAATGTAATGTTGAATATAATTAGAACCTTTTCATTGAATAAAAAGAGATACGTAAAAATTGATTTGGATAAAAATTAAGAATAATATTTAATAAACATTGAAAAACACAAATTCACTCTTTTTGTTATACAAACCGGAAATTCGAATTATTCTCATTATTATAATTTATATATGCAAATGGGCCTGAATGGCCGAGTGGCTAGCTGGCGCTCGGTACCACAGGTTTCGGGTTCGAGTCCCGGCGGGGCCATGGATGTGTGTAGTGGTTCGGAATCCACTTTAAACCGTAGGTCCCGGTCTCATAGGATCGTAGAGCGTTGCGGAGCATTGTTACTCTGCGTCCGTGGCTTATCTTCAAGTTACACGCGCGCTCTGGGTTATGCAAAGTGAGTAACGTCTGTGCAGCGCTTGCCTTAAGGTCACCCAAGACGTCCATGTCTGTTTGCCAGCTGTATTAGAAAATATATGCAAATACAAATTGTTTGCTTATTGTGATTAATCCTCACTGTCCGGTAGAGCGGGATGGACACCCCATTCGTAGTCGATCAGTCTGTTGTACTTCAATACTTTCAGAAACGAAGAGATTCGATAGTCATTGTGTTAAAAGCACATCGCATCATTAGTCAGCCCACTTAGTATGAATTTTTTGGGTTTTCTTCCGCACAACAAGCACAGACGGACAGTTAAACCTCATAAACCTCCTGGAATGCAATGCAGGGCCTGATGGCCGGTTGACTAGCGCTCTGGCTCTCAATGCCACAGGTTTCGGGTTCGAGTCCCGGCGGTGCCATGGATGTTTGTAGTGGTGCGGAATCCACTTTAAGCCATAGTCCTGGTCTAATATGACTGTTGGGAGTAGGGCTGACAACCTTACATTGTAAAAAAGTCAGCGTCACGCAGCTAAGTCAAACTTCTACTTACGGGTGCTCCATCACAACAGAAGCAGCCTTCTTTCACTTCTACCATGAGAACACACAGGTTCGTGGGCTTGGTCTAGATGTTGCTGTCTACGAAGTGGGATAAGGAACAACAACAATGCAATACCCTCTTCTCATCGCCCGTCGGTAGGCCCTTCGCGGCATGCATAAATGAAAAACCAGCTTTACTAACAACAACAACAAAAAAAAAACCTCTTATAAAGCAAATTTATTTTCCTTTAATTTCATTTCATCATCATTACGATAACAGTAAATTTACTTTAATCTACAAGTTATCACGAAAGCATATTATTTCCCCGAAATAACTCCACTGAACATTAAAATAAATCTGCATGATTTTTATCGCATCAAAGTATATCTCTCACACATTGCGTTTTATTCGAAACTGTCACAAATATTCGCAAAAAAAAGTAGACCTCAAAATGAAAATTTCCCCTGATAAGGGATATCGGCCCATCACTTCCTTTCACTCAAACACACGTGATATCGCGTTTTGGAGCTTGTCCAAGAGAGAGACTATAAAAATCACTTACTGCAGGGAGGAGGAGGGAAATTGGATGCAATTACTTACAATTGTCTCGAAGGCAATAGTTCGGGGGGATTGCCTTTTTAAGTGGTATATTTATTCAAATAAATTAAGCAACCAAACTGCCCCGTCAAAGAAAGCACGCATACTTTTAGTGGTGCTTAATTTTTTCATGCTATATGTTGGGTGTTTTATTGTATGTGTTTATACATTAGATTTTTTTTTTCATCCGAAATCTGGTAAATATAAATTAGTTGAGCAATTTCATAACTGAATATTTTGCTAAATATTGATTATAAGATGACAGTTTACTGATAAATCAGTAGTATTGCATTCTAAGTTTTCAGATAAATAGCTTTCTAAATCTACGTATCAGTTAAGTGCATTTAGTATTTTTCCATCATTTAGTAGCAGTTTTTTTAATTTTCTTCCATACAACAAGCATATTCAGGCAAATAATCCTAATAAACCTCCTGGAATGCAATGCAGGGCTAGATGGCCAAGTGACTATCACTCTGGTTCTCGGTGCCACAGGTTTCGAACATGCCATGGAGGTTGTAGTGGTACGGAATCCACTTTAAGCCATAGGTACCGGTCTAATATGACTGTTGGACGTAGGGCTGACAACCGTACCCCGTAAAAAAGTCAGCGTCATGGAGCCAAGTGAGACTTCTACCTACTGATGCTCCATCACAACAGAAGCTGCCCCCTTTCCCTTCAGCCATGTGACCACACGTATTCGTGGACTTGGTCTAGGTGTTGCTGTCTACGAAGTGGAATACCAAATAACAACAATACAATGCCCTCTCTTCATCACCCGTCGGTGGGCTGTTCAGGAGATGCATAAATGGAAAACCAACTTTACTGATGTTCAACAACCAAAAAAAAAAAAAAAAAAAAAAAAAAAACCCCTCTTATAAAGGAAATGATTTATTTTCCTTTAATATCCTTTCATCATCATTACGATAACATTAAATTTACTTTAATCTACAAGTTATCACGAAAATATATTTTTTCCCCGAAATAACTCCACTGAACATTAAATAAATCTGCATGATTTTTATCGCATCAAAGTATATCTCTCGCACATTGCGTTTTATTCGAAACTGCCACAAATATTCGCAAAAAAAGTAGACCCCAAAATGGAAATTTCCCCTGATAAGGGATATCGGCCCATCACTTCCTTTCACTCAGACACGTGATATCGCGTTCTGGAGCTTGTCCAAGAAAGAGACCATAAAAATCACTTACTGCAGGGAAATTGGATGCAATTACTTACAATTTTCTTGAAGGCAATAGTTGGGGTGAATTGCCTACTTAAGTGGTATATTTATTCAAATAAATTAAGTAACCAAACTGCCCCGTCAAAGAAAGCATGCATACTTTTAGTGGTGCTTAATTTTTTCACGCTATATAGTATGTTGGGTGTTTTATTACATGTGTTTAAACATAAGATTTTTTTAATACGAAATCTGGTAAATACAAATTAGTTGAGCAATTTCGTAACTGAATATTTTGCGAAATATTGATTATAAGTTACCAGTTTGGGCCTGAATGGCCGAGTGTGTAGCATTCGGTGTCACAGGTTTCGGGTTCGAGTCCCGGTGGTGCCATGAATATTCTGTAGTGGTTCGGAATCCACTTTAAGCCGTAGGTCCCGGTCTCCTATGACTGTAAGAGCGTCACGGAGCAGGAATCAGACTTCTACCTACGGGTGCTCCATCAGAAATGAAGCTGCACCCCTCTTCTCTCCCTATATGAGGGATACGACAGCAACAACAAGATACCAGTTTAATGATAAATCAGTGGTATTGCATCCTAAATTTTCACGTAGATAGTTTTCTAAATCTACGTATCAGTTAAAGATATTTAGTGTTTTTCCAACAATCTTTTAGTGTTATCGTTTTTACTTCACCAAAACAATCCGCCAAACTAAAAACATTTCGTATAAAATTTCTCTTACCTTTCCAATTCAGCCAACTGTACTGTCAATGAGATATCCAAAAGGATGGAATCAAATATTTCCTAATACTACTTTTATTTACACATTACAATGAATCACGATATGACACACAAGAATAATAGAAATACAGACACAAAAAACCCGCGTCTACCACGGATGACTACCAACAAAAGAATTCTAAAATCCAAGAAGAAAGATTCTTTCACCGAAGTACGGTTACAGCTAAGTGGAGTGGTAAAGAGTTCACGTGATAAATAATTCAAAAAGCTCTAGATTGACAGCATTTTCAACGATCAGGACGATGGAGATGTATAAAGAAATATGTCTGCTGTTGTATGAAATTCATTTCACTATGCAACGAAATCACCAATTTTCGCGATAAAATTATTCATATCCTGTACTGAAATTAAGGATCAGCACTGTACTTAGCTTTATTAATATATGAAGTTTAGTTAGTTTTAGCTCCCAAACATATGAAATTTAGTTTGGTTTATTGCTCTACGGCACACTTTAGGGTAATTAGAATGAATTAATGAATCATGCTAAAAATTATGCATTTGAAATAGAATCCTTATTGAAAATTTTTGATTCTACTGATTACATCAGCTAAATCTTCTATTTAAGCGTATACAATTAAATTAACACATATATAATGAAAGATAAAATTTTACTTAACATCATTGTTACAGTTTACACATTATATCTATTGTAAGTAAAAATTTGAATACGAAAATGCTTTGGTGTTCTAATACATAAAAACTATGCTTACATCTAATCATATTTTTAAACATGCTTTCGTCTTTCTCTTTGATTAAATCTTGTGTCATTTCTCTGGGCATTATTTCACATGAAAAAAAAAGCACCCCGTGCATGCAGATTGCGTATCAGCAACTGAAATCTCTTGTTCTTCCAGGAAAACGGAAGAGCTTATCGTCCTGATCATGCGAGCTCGGAACCTGATGGCATTCGACTCTTCTGCTGCGAAGGTGGACAGCTACATTCGAGTCAGCCTGCTCCCCGATGAATCTTCCATCATGCAGACAGCGGTAATTAATTTTCTTCTGCCTATTTGTCACCGTGCTGTTTATGTGTGCTTGCAAAAATTAATGGATTCAGCTACTTTTATAATTAGATTAGTGATGAATGGTGCTTAATTTATAGACAGCCATTAAGGTTTACGACAAGTATTCTAGCATGCATTTCATTATTGTTTAGTTATGTATAAGTAAAAGAATTTTTTTCTTAGAATGAATATGAAATAAAGTTCTACATCTTTTTTACGGACAATAGCTTGAAACTATAAACAGTTTATCTGTTAGCTTTTTTAATGTGGATTTTATGGTTTCCAATGGATTTTGTAGTTTTGTTCCAATAGTTTTTGTGTTTTGTTCCAATAGACATCATTTTTGCTTAGTTATGTACATAAAGTACAAGAATTTTTTTCTTAGAATGAAAATGAAATAAAGTTCTACATTTTTTTAAGGACAATAGCTTGCAGCTATCTGCAGTTTATCTGTTAGCTTTTTTAGTGAACGTTTCCTGGTTTTCAATGGATTTTGTAGTTTTGTTATAATAGATAGCTTTGTTCAATTTCAAAATAGATTATCTTCAAGCGTTACACAATTGTACCTAGTTTTAATTTATGCTTAACCTACAACTTTTTAAATTTCAGTTTTGCAGACAGCAGTAATTAATTTGGTTCTACCTATTTGTCACCGCTCTGTTTATGTGTGCTTGCAAAAATTAATGGATTCAGCTACTTTTATAATTAGATTAGTGATGAATGGTGCATAATTTATAGACAGCCATTAAGGTTTACGACATGTATTGTAGTATAGTATATATTTTATTTATGTATAACACATCATTTTTGTTTTGTTATGTATATAAAGCACAAGAATTTTTTTTCTTAGAATGAGTACGAAACAAAGTTGTACCTTTTTTTTTTTGAGAACAGTAGCTTGAACCTGTAAACAGTTAGTTTATCTGTAGTTTTTTTTTATAATTGCATGGTATGTGGGTTTCATGGTTTTCAATGGATTTTGTAGTTCTGTTCCATTTGATAGTTTCTTTCAACTTCAAAACCGATTATCTTTAAGTGATACAAAACTTTTACCTAGTTTTTATTTATGTTTAGCCTACAACTTCTCAAATTTCAGTTTTTTTTGTTGCTTACTTATTTTATAGCTTTTATTATATGATCTCAACATCAATAATCAGCATATTTTTTTTATATCAATAAGATTTATTGAAAAAAAATGCCAAATGTTAAGTTAGTTATATTTAATCGCAGTTTATCATTTCACTTCTCTTTTTTCTTTCTTTTCGCAGTTACGGTTGGCAACAATGTGCACAAAACTTTTATTTCATATTCATTTGAAATTCCTTAATATCAAAATAAATAAAATAAATGCAAATTAAGAATTAATTAATTAATTAATTACAAATATGAGAACATCTTAAATAAATAAAAATCAAACAATAAATACAAAAGATATTAAATTGTATTATGAATCCCAAACATGAATAGGAGCACTCAAAGAACTACGATGACATTTCCTGTTCTTACGAATATGGTAACAATAACATAGCTGACGTTTCTGAACTAAATAGTTTAAAATCTAGTTTTGGTAAGAACAATTACAACTTTGTAACAAAGTTAAAAAATATTTAATGTAAAAATTTTGCTTAGTAAAAAAAGATAATTGAATTCCTATAGAAAGGCATTCAATTTAATACAAAGTAGATAATTTCCAATCTAAGTAGTAAAATATTGATGTTGTTGTAAAGTATTGATTTAAATGCATTGTTATAGTATATTAAAATAATACGAAAAGTTACATTTTTTATTATCTAAAAATAATTAATTAGCAATTTTTCGTAATTTTTATCTAGGAACCAAATTAAAAATTAATAATTTCAAAGAAAAATAATTTAACGTCTAACTGTTATAATTTTTAATTAAAATATATACATAAATTGAAAATTATCTTGATTTATGTATAAAGAGATGTAAATGCCAGTATTTTTCTTCATATACTTATAAAACCTATCAAATACTAACATGCATTTGTGAATAGGTCTGATGTGTTGATGCATATTTCATGTATCTATCACAATTAAAAACTCCCTTCATAGAGCTCAAAAGATATAATTTTCATATGTTGAATGCATTAAGTGCCTGAATTTACATTAAACCAATGAATATCTTATAGGCATATTAAATTGACAATAATATCATAACAGAGAAAAAAGTTTCGTTAAAATGAATGAAGTTCTTTAAAAGGAATTAATTGCCTCCTTTCATATCTCAAGTAAAGGATTTTAATTATTTTCAGTCAAAAGCGAAAACAAATAATAAAATATAAATATCTTTTGAAAAGAATTCAATTCACTGAATTTCATTAAGTGTAACAATAGATTTGAATTTCGACTAAAGAAGTCCAATTAAATTCTTTGCATAATCAGACAGAAATTCAAAATTGTTTTGAATAATAAAATTTTAAAAAATTTTGAAAATGTTATTAGAATAAAGAAAAAAATATTTTTTATATTCTTTTTTACTTATAACTCATTTCAAAATAGATATAAAAACAGAATAATTTTCCCAAAATTGTATGTTGAGCCTAAAGTAAATTCTCAGGGTATGTTTTTGTTGAATTTTTATAAATTATTTTTTTATCATACCAACTAATTACAATACTATTTGTTTTAAAGCATAGAAGGTGATAAAACTTTTTTTTAATTTTCTTAGACAACAGTTAATATACACTCAATTCTGTTTTTACATGAACATCATTTACACGATTTTGATTTAACACAAATTAGAAAAAAATTTAATTCTTTTTCCAAACAACTTATTTTGATTCAACATTATCGACCAAAATTCTGAGAAAAAAATTTTGCTTCACTTTTATTTTTATAACTGCCACATTGAAGATGAAGAATGTAATGCGATTTCCATTTGTGGGAATTCCCCGAATTTTATAACCTCAGTCTGCTTTGTCTGCATTTTGAGATTGGCGTTCAAAATGAAAAGTACCTTTTTGATGTTTAAAGACCTGAAATATTTTTCGGTTGCCCTTACAAAATGTCACATAATTCACCTACAACAAAAGCTGGATAAAGTACAACGTCTGTAGGAAAGCATTTTGGACTACATGAAATTATAACAAGAACTATCAAGAAAAATGAGGTTGTTATTAGAAAGTCAATATGTTCTGGACAAAGTTAAGTGCTAATTCATCATCATACACAAGAAATATTGTGAAAGAGAAAATGGAAAAAACTCTAGTAACGTGGATAGAAGATAAATCGCAAAAAAAAAAGAGTACCAATAGACGGAAATGCCATAAACAAATAGCGTTAAGAACGTATAGATAGATTAACGAAATGGAACCAGGCACTTCATCTGAGTTAAACAAAGAGTGTGAATTTTCTGCAAGTACAGGTAGGATGGCATGTTTTCTCAAAAGACATGCTTATCACAATATAAAAATTAAAGGTAAAACTGCATCTATGAATGAATTGGCTGCTAAAGAATTTTGCTAAAATAATTGAATAAAATAATTGTTCATAATAATTGTTAAAATAATTTAAGTTGGAGGCAATCTAACTGCAGTAATATTGCAGTTTTATGCAAAAGTATGCATTTATTGTCAGAAAGAGACAACAAACAAAATCTTTTTATGTATAACTCATATTATTTTGCCTAATTTTTGTGTTCATAAATTAGTGACACGCTTTTTTTCTTTTTCAAATGATAATTTACTTTGTATGATGCATGTGCAATCTTTATAAAATAAAATATTTAAGATTCTAACATGAAAACTTACTGTTTATTGTATTATTTTTGCTGATTTCTTAGAATGGAACCAATCTTCTATTTTTCCATAGATGCAATACATTTTTTACGCATATTCTTCGGGAACGTATATATTGTGTAAAAGCCAATTAATCATATCTTAATTTAATCAAATTTCTGTGAAAGGTAAATTATTATACTTTGTTTGAACAGTGATAAGAATAGTTTCAAATTATTGTAGCAAAAGAATGCTACACGAATATTGTGTTCGTATCATGCATGCTATTACAACAAATGTTTTTGAATTAAAAACCTTGTTGACAATTTGTATCCTAAAATGTCTATTTCTTTTATTCCCAGTTGCACCGAGGTAACAATGAACCTGTGTATAACGAGAGATTTGTGTTCAGGGCCCCCAAGAACACTGTTCCGGAGAGAGTTTTGAAATGCATTGCTTATACTTGCGACAAGTCCAGCAACACAATGCTAGGACAAATCGAAATGAAGCTTTCCAGCGTGGATTTGAGGAGCGTCTACAATGCTTGGCTTCCACTCATAGACTCCAAGAGAGTAAGTGCATTAAAACATTTTTTAAAAATCATCATTTCATTATAGCTTTTATAATAGAATTTTTTCCCTTAATTTCATAGTCATTATATTTTAATGTAAAATAAACTTACTTCATTATTTTTTTTTTAATTTAGATTTATTTTCTTCAAAAGTTTTATTTATTTATTTATCAAAATGAAATGCTCCCTTTCTGTGGCTGTTCAGCCGTACGACGCCGAGCCTCCCAGTAGCGTGCTGTAATGTCATCAGACACATCGACAAGTTCAGTGCAGTTCCTCAGGTGATCAGCTTCCATATTGGCGATCCGACATAATGAGCAGATCCCATCCGATGTCAAACTAAAGGCTCGTTCCCACCGAAGCGTGAAGCGCTGAAGATTCACGCGGCAGGCAAGAAAATTTATTCGACCCCTTCACAGCGAAACGTCAGAAATAGCATTACGCCTAGTGAAGTTCCGCTTCGAGTTGAAAGTGGGTCAACTCGAAGCGGTGGATTTCAAGCCGGTTTCAGGCGAACGGGGTGAAGCTAGCGACTGGTCAACGCTTCAAGCTTAAACGCCTCACGCCTCAGTGTGAACGAGTCTTTAACACGGTGGAGGTGCATAACCGGTTATAAGGTGGGAAAGCATGAGACGGCCTCGACGCATTCCAGGTGCATAAGAGTACTGCCCCCTGTGGCAAGGCAGTGAGCAGTTCAGCTAGTTGTTTGAGGCTCGATATAGGCGATCACAGTAGCAGATTTTGCTTTACACAGGGTGCACCACCAGCTATTTCCTTTTTACTGTTTTACACTCCACTTTCTTCAAAAGCAAACGTAACAGTTTAATCAACTTAAAACTTTACTGCTACATTAAGAAAGAATATATGAAACGTGAGAAATAGGCAGAGAAAAATCCCACATAAAAATAATAATTTAGTAGTCCGATTTGTGGCTCAGTGGAAATGTCCTCCGCTGGTGAGCCTTAGGGCGGAGGTTCAATCCGCTGGCAACTTTGATGTAGACACTGTTTCAAAACACGAAGAACCTCGATAGCATTTGTGATGTTCAGTATCTTGCCTCGTTCGTTGGACTACCTAATGGGAGTTGATGTTTGATGCAACTTTGATGTAGACACTGTTTCACCTAAAATTCCTCCCGGAAGCCACTGCCCTTCATCGTCACAGAGCCAAGTCAGACTTCGAGACAGGTCTCCAGCCCAACAAAAGCAGCCCTCTCTCTTTACCTCCTTCCATGATACCACATGGGTTCTAGTACTTGATCTATATGTTGCTGTTTACCAAGGGTAAGAAAGGAAAAAAAATGTAATTGAATTCACCTTCATAGTATTAATTATTTAAATTCATGCAATTGAAAAGAAGCTAATATAATATTATGTTACAAAACTTTTACATTCTTACCGGCAATAATCAGCATTATGCTCACGAGTAATAAACAAGTCAAAGAAAACTCAGCGAACGAAGCTAATTTAATTTTCTTGTCAAAAACATTTCACTTGAAGCTGAAATTCCATTAACTCCACTGTCTGCTCCTGACAAAAAGTCTACGTTCTATAAGCCTGGCTCGTGAGGAGTCGCTTAAAAAAGAAGTAACAAGAACAAACATTTCTCATCAGAGAAACTTTAGTACGTAGAATGAGGTGAAGATTTCAATGCTTCCTTCTTTGTTGGATGTTTCCTAATATAAACCCAACCCTAATAGATTTCCGGTTAATGCAAATTACTCGCAGTCCTCAATCAAGGACTGTAACATCTTGAGGAGGGGAAGCTGCATAAAAGCTTTTCAAGTTTCCCATTAGCGATAACGTAATAACGTTTTCTTGACAGTTTTCTCTTCAAGATAAGGCTCAGATAAAAGATGGCGGGTGTTTACTTTTTTAATTGATTTCTTCCCTTTCTACAGGTTCTAAACATTGCTAATGTCAGTAAGTTTGGAAAAAAAGGACAGTAAAGGTTCATCAAGGTTTATAAAATCTTTCAAGATTAGATATTTTAGTAAAAGATATGCATTTTTATTAATTTAGTTATCATGTAATTTTTATAAATATCTTCTAAGAAAAACTTTTAATTAAATATTATTTAAAAACAAATTTTAATAGTGAGACTTTTTAGTAAGAACGCGAAATTTTATGCGAGTGGACAAGTTCGATTCAAGTAAAAACGGGGTTAAATAGAAGAATGTGTACATTGAAGAAAGTGTACCAAGATGAATCACCTTGAATCTTGGAGTACATGGAGAAATCTTCTGGATTTTCTCCTATAATTTCCGCTGCCTGATGGCCAATAGGCTAGCGCTCTGGAATTTAATATCACGGTCTTCATGTCTGAATCCTGAAGGTGGCATGGATATTTGTTAGCGATCCGGAATCCACGTTAAAAACGGCAAACTAAATATATTGGTTTGAATAATACAAATTTAAATACTCAATATTCTGAAAATATTTTTGATTATATGAATCGTAAATTTTCACACTATTTATAGATACGAGTTAAATAAAAAATATTTTTTTTGTTTATAGAATAATTACTAGATTAACATAACTACATAATTGAATTTATCTTTAGTAATAGTTATTTATATCAATGAAACTCAATAGAAACTAATATAATATTATATTACAAGACTTTTACATTCTTACCGACAATAATCAGCGTTATGCTCACGAGTAATATACAAGTCAAATAAAACTCAGCGAACGAAGCTAATTTAATTTTCTCGTCAAAAACATTTCACTTGAAGTTGGAAATTCCATTAACTCCTCTGTCTGCTCCTGACAAAAAGGCTACGTTCTATCAGCCTCTCTCGTGAGGAGTCGCTTCAAAAAAAAATAGCAAGAACAAACATTTCTCATCAGAGAAACTTTACGTAGAATGAGGTGAAGATTTCGTTGCTTCCTTCTTTGTTGGATGTTTCCTAATATAAACCCAACCCTAATAGATTTCCGGTTAATGCAAATTATTCGCAGTCCTCAATCAAGGACTGTAACATCTTCAGGAGGGAAGCAGCATAAAAGCTTTTCAAGTTTCCCATTAGCGATAACGTAATAACGTTTTCTTGACAGTTTTCTCTTCAAGATAAGGCTGCTGAGATAAAAGATGGCGGGTGTTTACTTTTTTAATTGATTTCTTTCCTTTCTACAGGTTCTAAACATTGCGGATGCCAGTAAGTTGGGGAAAAAAGAATAGTAAAGGTTTATCGAGGTTTATGAAATCTTTAAAGTTTATATATTTTAGTAAAATATATGCATTTTTTAAAATTTAGTTATCATGTAATTTTTGTAAATATCTTCTAAGAAAAAGTTTTTTCTCAAATCGATTTATTTAAGGAAAACTTTTAGTTAAATATTATTTAAAATTAAATTAAATAATATTTAATTAGTTAATAATTTAATGATATGACTTTCTGGTCTTCTTCATGTGCTCAACAGCCCCATGGTGAAAACCGTCTGCCTACTGGCAGATTTCGAGACAGGAAATGTTTTCTTTTTAGAGGGTATGGTTGTCAGCCCTTAATAGTCATATGAGACCGGGACCTACGGTTTAAGATGGATTTCGAACCGCTACAAACATTTATGGCACCACTGGGACTGGAACCCGAAGCCGTGGCACCGAGTACCAGATCGCTAATCACTTGGCCTTCGGCCCCTGATTTTCTGGTAGCACGCGATATATTATGCGAGTGGACAAGTCTGATTGCCACAAATGGTATGAGTTGCAGATCTTGGTTTAAAAATAGAGTTAACTAGAATAATGTGTATCTTGAGTCGATTTTGACCACGTGGAGGAATTTTCTGGGTTTTTTTTCTATAATTTCTTGTAAGATATAAATAATAGGTAGTTGGTAGTTGTTCTTGAAAGCCCAGCAGGTGGTTATTTACTACATTTATAAGAATGAAAGTGTATACACCGAAGTAATTATGTATTAAAAAAGAAAAATGTCTAATTTTTATTAATTAGCATTATTATTTACTTTTCGTAAGTCATTTTTTATATATGTTAAAAGAAAGGATTTATTTGAATACGATTTAAATGATACTGAATATGATTTTATTCGAATTTATTGAAATGATTTATTTTTGTAAATTAATTGTTATCATATATAAATATTAAATAATTAAATATTCATGCATAAAAGTTAATATGTTATTGGATTGGATTGGATTGACGGATAGAATATGATATAAATGATACGGGATATGATTTATTAGAATGCGATTTAATTGATATTGAATATGATTTTATTTAAATTTGTTTAAATGAGTTATTTTTGTAAATTAATTGTTATCATATATAAATATTAAATAATTAAATATTCATGCATAAAAGTTAATATTTTATTGGATACGATATAAATGATACGGGATATGATTTATTAGAATGTGATTTAATTGATATTGAATATGATTTTATTTAAATTTGTTTAAATGAGTTATTTTTGTAAATTAATTGTTATCATATATAAATATTAAATAATTAAATATTCATGCATAAAAGTTAATATTTTATTGGATTGGATTGTGATTGATGGATAGAATACGATATAAATGATACGGGATATGATTTATTAGAATGCGATTTAATTGATATTGAATATGATTTTATTTAAATTTATTGAAATGATTTATTTTTGTAAATTAATTGTTATTATATATAAATATTAAATAATTAAATATTCATGCATGAAAGTTAATATTTTATTGGATTGGATTGGATTGATGGATAGAATACGATATAAATGATACGGGATATGATTTATTAGAATGCGATTTAATTGATATTGAATATGATTTTATTTAAATTTGTTTAAATGATTTATTTTTGTAAATTAATTGTTATCATATATAAATATTAAATAATTAAATATTCATGCATAAAAGTTAATATTTTATTGGATTGGATTGATTGATGGATAGAATACGATATAAATGATACGGGATATGATTTATTAGAATGCGATTTAATTGATATTGAATATGATTTTATTTAAATTTATTGAAATGATTTATTTTTGTAAATTAATTGTTATTATATATAAATATTAAATAATTAAATATTCATGCATGAAAGTTAATATTTTATTGGATTGGATTGGATTGATGGATAGAATACGATATAAATGATACGGGATATGATTTATTAGAATGCGATTTAATTGATATTGAATATGATTTTATTTAAATTTGTTTAAATGATTTATTTTTGTAAATTAATTGTTATCATATATAAATATTAAATAATTAAATATTCATGCATAAAAGTTAATATTTTATTGGATTGATTGGATTGATGGATAGAATACGATATAAATGATACGGGATATGATTTATTAGAATGCGATTTAATTGATATTGAATATGATTTTATTTAAATTTGTTTAAATGATTTATTTTTGTTAATTAATTGTTATCATATATAAATATTAAATAATTAAATATTCATGCATAAAAGTTAATATTTTATTGGATTGGATTGGATTGGATTGATGGATAGAATACGATATAAATGATACGGAATATGATTTATTAGAATGCGATTTAATTGATATTGAATATGATTTTATTTAAATTTGTTTAAATGATTTATTTTTGTAAATTAATTGTTATTATATATAAATATTAAATAATTAAATATCCATGCATAAAAGTTAATATTTTATTGGATTGGATTGGATTGATGGATAGAATACAATATAAATGATACGGGGTATGATTTATTAGAATGCGATTTAATTGATATTGAATATGATTTTATCTAAATTTGTATAAATGATTTATTTTTGTAAATTAATTGTTATTATATATAAATATTAAATAATTACATATTCATGCATAAAAGTTAATATTTTATTGGATTGGATTGGATTGATGGATAGAATACGATATAAATGATACGGCATATGATTTATTAGAATGCGATTTAATTGATATTGAATATGATTTTATTTAAATTTGTTTAAATGAGTTATTTTTGTAAATTAATTGTTATCATATATAAATATTAAATAATTAAATATTCATGCATAAAAGTTAATATTTTATTGGATTGGATTGGATTGATGGATAGAATACGATATAAATGATACGGGATATGATTTATTAGAATGCGATTTAATTGATATTGAATATGATTTTATTTAAATTTGTTTAAATGATTTATTTTTGTAAATTAATTGTTATTATATATAAATATTAAATAATTAAATATTCATGCATAAAAGTTAATATTTTATTGGATTTGATTGGATTGATGGATAGAATACGATATAAATGATACGGCATATGATTTATTAGAATGCGATTTAATTGATATTGAATATGATTTTATTTAAATTTGTTTAAATGAGTTATTTTTGTAAATTAATTGTTATCATATATAAATATTAAATAATTAAATATTCATGCATAAAAGTTAATATTTTATTGGATTGGATTGTGATTGATGGATAGAATACGATATAAATGATACGGGATATGATTTATTAGAATGCGATTTAATTGATATTGAATATGATTTTATTTAAATTTATTGAAATGATTTATTTTTTGTAAATTAATTGTTATTATATATAAATATTAAGTAATTACATATTCATGCATAAAAGTTAATATTTTATTGGATTGGATTGGATTGATGGATAGAATACGATATAAATGATACGGGATATGATTTATTAGAATGCGATTTAATTGATATTGAATATGATTTTATCTAAATTTGTATAAATGATTTATTTTTGTAAATTAATTGTTATTATATATAAATATTAAATAATTACATATTCATGCATAAAAGTTAATATTTTATTGGATTGGATTGGATTGATGGATAGAATACGATATAAATGATACGGGATATGATTTATTAGAATGCGATTTAATTGATATTGAATATGATTTTATTTAAATTTGTTTAAATGAGTTATTTTTGTAAATTAATTGTTATCATATATAAATATTAAATAATTAAATATTCATGCATAAAAGTTAATATTTTATTGGATTGGATTGTGATTGATGGATAGAATACGATATAAATGATACGGGATATGATTTATTAGAATGCGATTTAATTGATATTGAATATGATTTTATTTAAATTTATTGAAATGATTTATTTTTGTAAATTAATTGTTATTATATATAAATATTAAATAATTACATATTCATGCATAAAAGTTAATATTTTATTGGATTGGATTGGATTGATGGATAGAATACGATATAAATGATACGGGATATGATTTATTAGAATGCGATTTAATTGATATTGAATATGATTTTATTTAAATTTATTGAAATGATTTATTTTTGTAAATTAATTGTTATTATATATAAATATTAAATAATTACATATTCATGCATAAAAGTTAATATTTTATTGGATTGGATTGGATTGATGGATAGAATACGATATAAATGATACGGGGTATGATTTATTAGAATGCGATTTAATTGATATTGAATATGATTTTATCTAAATTTGTATAAATGATTTATTTTTGTAAATTAATTGTTATTATATATAAATATTAAATAATTACATATTCATGCATAAAAGTTAATATTTTATTGGATTGGATTGGATTGATGGATAGAATACGATATAAATGATACGGGATATGATTTATTAGAATGCGATTTAATTGATATTGAATATGATTTTATTTAAATTTGTTTAAATGAGTTATTTTTGTAAATTAATTGTTATCATATATAAATATTAAATAATTAAATATTCATGCATAAAAGTTAATATTTTATTGGATTGGATTGGATTGATGGATAGAATACGATATAAATGATACGGGATATGATTTATTAGAATGCGATTTAATTGATATTGAATATGATTTTATTTAAATTTGTTTAAATGATTTATTTTTGTAAATTAATTGTTATTATATATAAATATTAAATAATTAAATATTCATGCATAAAAGTTAATATTTTATTGGATTTGATTGGATTGATGGATAGAATACGATATAAATGATACGGCATATGATTTATTAGAATGCGATTTAATTGATATTGAATATGATTTTATTTAAATTTGTTTAAATGAGTTATTTTTGTAAATTAATTGTTATCATATATAAATATTAAATAATTAAATATTCATGCATAAAAGTTAATATTTTATTGGATTGGATTGTGATTGATGGATAGAATACGATATAAATGATACGGGATATGATTTATTAGAATGCGATTTAATTGATATTGAATATGATTTTATTTAAATTTATTGAAATGATTTATTTTTGTAAATTAATTGTTATTATATATAAATATTAAATAATTAAATATTCATGCATGAAAGTTAATATTTTATTGGATTGGATTGGATTGGATTGATGGATAGAATACGATATAAATGATACGGGATATGATTTATTAGAATGCGATTTAATTGATATTGAATATGATTTTATTGGAATTTATTTAAATGATTTATTTTTGTAAATTAATTGTTATTATATATAAATATTAAATAATTAAATATTCATGCATAAAAGTTAATATTTTATTGGATTGGATTGTGATTGATGGATAGAATACGATATAAATGATACGGGATATGATTTATTAGAATATGATTTAATTGATATTGAATATGATTTTATTTAAATTTGTTTAAATGATTTATTTTTGTAAATTAATTGCAATCATATATAAATATTAAATAAATATTGATGCATAAAAATTAAATATTTTGAAGCTAATAACTCAAAAATCGTGAGTTCTTGTTTCTTGTGAGAATTAATAGAACAAAAAGGAAACAGTCCCGCATCTGATAAATAAGGAAGGAAATTATGTTGACATACCAATAATATTGAAGATACGTGTTCATTTGTTGTTTCCCTTTCAGAAGCCCGTTGGATGCGGAGAGCTGTT
The DNA here is from genome assembly GCA_021605075.1 of Caerostris darwini. Lineage (NCBI taxonomy): Eukaryota > Metazoa > Arthropoda > Arachnida > Araneae > Araneidae > Caerostris > Caerostris darwini. The sequence goes on along the minus strand of BPLQ01002620.1, from coordinate 416,276 downwards.
GTTCTCTTTGAGTTATCTTCCCACGGCCGAACGCCTGACAGTTGTTTTGGTAAAAGCAAGGAACCTGGTCTGGACAGAGGAAAAAGATTCTGCCGGTAAATTGCTTTTTTTTCATAGCTATTGACCTTACATGCTTCTTATTTGATCGAGAACATTAATAACCTAATAGTATGATTCTTGCCACTTCATTATGAACAAATATTATATATACTAGAACCAAAAATAGACAGGCCCGAAGATTCGTGGCTCAGTAGCAACACGTGCCGCTGGTGAACATTATTGTTGAGGTTCAGCCCGCTGGCAGCTTTGTTGTACGCACGGTTTCAAAAAAAAAAAAAAAAAAAAAAAAAAAAAAAAAAAACCGAGGTGGCTCGATGGCGTTTGGGATATTCAGCATTTTGCCTCTTTAGTCGGACTAACTAGCGAAAGTTTTCCGGTTTTCTCCCATACGATATTCAAATGCGGATCCCCATAAAAGTCCTCTCGGAACATACTGCACCCCCCCGCCCCTTCTTTTTCAGCGAAATGGAGCAAAGTCAGACTTCTACCTACGGGTGCTCCATCACAATAGGAGCTGCCCCCCCCTTCCATGAGAACACAGAGGTTTATGGACTTGCTCTAGATGTTGCTGTCAACCAAGTGGGAAAAGAAACAATAAAAATCGACAGACCCATGAATTTATTAATGAGTTTTTAATAAATTAAAGCGCAAGCAAATGAGTCAATTCTTGCACTAAAAATGAAATCAAAATGCTCAATGACAACGTACGGTATGCAAAAACTCTCTAATAATAAATAAGCACGCCGACACCTTTTATACACCAATTTCAGTACTGAACTTTTTAACATAATTTTTTTCAATTCCTGCACAACTTTCATAATGAAATGAAATCTTGAAATTTCAACTTCTTTATAATGCATTGACATGTTCTTTAAGAAACTCTAGTTTGGCTTGATAAGCCTAACATGTCGACGCCTGTCCGCTACTTTTCTCACTAAATTTCAAATCGTCATTTTGGATAAGTTTATTTCTAATTTCAAATTTCTTTCCAAACTCACTACGCACCACAACATAAGATGAAGTTTTAAAATAATGTTCGACGATAAAATTCCTCCCTTTTAACGACAGCAATGAAAAATGACTTTTTTTAAGCACTCCTTAGCAGAATTAAAATTAATGCATATGGTTGGACATCTGGCACTTAATTATCTTTAGAACAGAAACTGAACTATATTTTCACTTGTATTACAAGTATGGGATTCGTTTGCTAAAAAAATATATTAGCAAATTCATAGTTATATCGTATTTTGAATCCTCCAGTCTGTTCAGGCAACCTCGGTGTAAAATGATTATTATGCTATTCATAAACTCTATGTTATGCGAATTTGTTATTGTTGTTGTTTCTTATCCCACTTGGCTGGCCAAGCCCACGAGCCCATACGTACTCATGATTGAAGGGGAAGGAAGCAGCTTCTGTTGTGATGGAGCACCCGTAGGTAGAAGTCTGACTTTGGCTCCGTGACGCTCTTACAGTCATAGGAGACCGGGACCTACAGCTTAAAGTGGATTCCGAACCACTACAAACATCCATGGCACCGCCGGGATTCGAACCCGAAACCTGTGACTCCGAACACCAGAGCGCTAGACACTCGGCCATTCAGGTCCCAAATTTGTGAATGCCAACGGCACGCAGTGCTCCCAGGTGGTCACCCACCCAAGTACTGACCGCGCCCAATGATGCTTGACTTCGGTGATCTAACGAGAACCGGTATATTCAGCATGGTAAGGCCGTTGGCTATGCGAATTTGTATTGCACAAAACAAAAAAATTATTAAAAGTAAAACAGAGTTATGTTAAAAGGATATAAAACAGAAACAGTACGGTATTTTGAATTCAAATTGGTTACTATAATACTATATTTTCAATTAAACTATAAGAGAAAGTGTTGAGACTGTGCCATTACCGTTAATACTGAGTACTATATTTTTTTTCTACATTTGCAATAAGTAAATATCGAAGTAACCACTTGACTACGAGTCCCGCCGGTGCCATGGATGTTTGTAGTGGTTCGGAATCCACTAAAAACAGTAAGTCCCTGTCAGACATGACCGTAGAGCGTTGCGAGGGTATTGTTATTCCGCGTCCTTGGCTTATCTTCAACTTAACGCACCACATGGGTAGTGCTAAGTGAGTAATGTCGGTGCAGCCCTTGCACAGCATAAAAGAAAACTGTCTAAGCATTTGCCAGCTGCATTAGACAAAAAATTTTCTACATTTTATTTTATCTTTTATCATTCTAATTTTTAACTGTAACATCTGACAATATTTTGACCATGATACAATATTAACTCAATAGAATTTTTTTTATTCTTGCTTTTATTGTCTTTTTAAAAATAACTCGGTTATCTACAAAGGACCACGTTATTACAAGGTCATAAGAGAAGGCGATTCTACTTTCAATGCAAAAATGCAAGCCAATCATTTAAATTCTTCAAATTAAAAAAGATGAACTCAAGATAATTCTTTTTCCTTAAGAAAAATGTTTTTTTTTCTTCTAATGCAGCTGGCAAATAGACCGTGATCTTCGCCATAAGGGCTGCACCTATGTTACTCACTTTGCATTACCCAGGGGGCGCGTGTCACTTGAAGATAAGCGACGGACGCGGAATAACAATGCCCCCACAGCGCTCTACGATCCTATTAAGACCGCGACCTACGGCTTAAAGTGTATTCCGAACCACTACAAACACCCATGGCAAAGCCGGGATTTGAACCCGATACCTATGGTATCGAACGCCAAAGCGCTAGCCATTCAGCCATCAGGCCCTCCTTAAAAAAAAAAATAAAGAAAAAAGAAATAAAATAAAATAAGCAGTTCATTTCGGCAGTTAAAACTAACGTGATATATATGCGTTCTGAACAAGATTTTTATAGTTGGTAATTGCATGTTTGAATTGGAAAATTCAAAATTGTGCCATTAACAACCACCAATAAAACATAAAGAAAAGGACACTGATGATCATTTTGATTGGTAGAGAAACAAAACAAATAGTTGCTATAGAAACAAACGAATAGTGAAATAGTTTTGGAAAACTAATACTCGAAATTTAAATATTTGTGTTCTATCCTTTCATCTCATATATAAAAAGTTTTTTTTTTTAATTTTCCAATGCCATTCATCATCGTTAAATTCTACAGAAAATTCTAATTTTATTTTACACAAGTTTTAATTTTAATTAAAAAATTGTGTTGGAAAGGTTTTTAAAATTACAGTAGAGTCCGTATTATTTGAGTTAATATGAGCCAAACTCATCTCGGATAAATCGAATTTATATAAATATCCTCTAAATAAGAAGGTGAAATATTATTAATTTTTATGGTACTACATAGTTTTCAGTTCAGGCAGGTAAAGAGGCTACACTTCCTATGCTTTCATAACAATGCGGAGTGACGTTGTTCATTTGAAAAAGTCCTTGATATTTTGAAGTTTGGGGAATAATAAAAATTCTCTTACTGCATTGTTACGCCATTGTATAAGTGTTATAAGAATAATAGGTATAGCCTCTTCTTGCTGCTCAATGTATTCAAGTTATCAATAGAATTGAGTTCTTCTGAATGTGTCATTTCCTTCTGATTGACATCGTTTTCATCAAAAGATAGTGGTTTTCAATCATGTCTTCAATCACTTCATCTGTAATTTCTTGCTGTTTATCCACTCTGGAATATTTTCTTCAGCAAACCTTTTACAAGAAGTGCCAGACTAAACAAAAATTCGTCATCATCAGATTTATTTTCATCATTCGGTTGCTCTGGTGCTATAAGCTTCCACCAGGATTTCTGTAGATTTTATGGTTAATTTCTTTCCAGGTTTCGGCAGTTCAATATATTAAATTCTTCAGTGTAATCTGAAAATGTTCAAAATATAAAAAAAAGGCCGAAAAAATCTTAAGGGAAACCTTAAAAAATAAACCTTCTGTTAAAGATTATAGCACCAGAGCAACCGAATTATGACAATAAATCTGATGATGACGAATTTTTGTTTAGTCTGGCACTTCTTGTAAAAAGTTTGCTGAAGAAAATATTCCAGAGTGGATAAACAGCAATAAATTACAGATGAAGTGATTGAAGACATGATTGAAAACCCCGCACTTTTGATCAAAACGATACTCATCATCAGAAAATGACACATTCAGAAGGTCTAAATTCTAATGAAAAAACAACTGAATATATCGAGCAGCAAGAAGAGGCTACACCTATAATTCTTATAATACTTATACAATGAAGTAACAATGCAGTAAGAGAATGTTTATCATTCCACAAACTTCAAAATATCAAGGACTTCTTCAAATGAACAACGTCACTCCCCATTTTTATGAAAGCACCGGAAGTTGCAAATCGTAAAGACATCAAGTATATCTAGTACCACAAAAAGTAACAATATTTCATCTTCTTATTTAGAGAATATTTATATGAATCCGAATTATCATTGTTTTTTCTTTCAGTAAGTAACTCGGTTAAATTGGAAACTCAGTCAAGCGGAGCTAAAAAAAAACGGGACTCTACTTTATAAAAAATGGAGCTCGGAAATCCTCCAATTAAGATTAAAAAATAAATATAAAATTAAACACTAGCACAAAATAAGTAATTAATCATGAATTTATTAAAATATATTTCATTGTTTCTGCTCTTACTAAATATTCCTTGCATCTGGAATAGAAATAAAATCTCTTTCACGAATAAAACTGCCATTCCATGTCAGAGAAAAAGCAATTTTTTTCTTCTTCTTTTTAATAAAATCAGAGCCATAAATTTTTTACAACAATATAAAACACAGATTTACTCGTAAAAATGCGATCCCATAATCATATTAAAGTTTAAATTAAATTTGAATTCTAGTTTTTTCTTACGCTTAAGGAATTTAAATAAATCAGTCTTAAGTCTTTTAAAAATTGCGAGTGAATCGCAAGGCCCGTAGACTTCAGAAATATGCAATTAGGTTTGTTTTTCCCCTCCTAAGATTCACGTTTACGATCCAAGTTTATTGTCTGAAGTCACTTTTTTTTTTTACGAGCGGAATTTACGACCACTTCTTTAAAGAACTTCGGCACTGATGCATGAAGTAGGGAATGGCCGATACTGGTGTTCTTTCCAGTACACAAAATGTAAAAGAGCAACATTTTTTAGTATGCCGGAAACATATCATTCTTAATTTAGAACAAAAAAAGTTCAGCAAAAGTTTTATTTAACATTAATAAGGAAAGATTGAAGTATTGCTCTGGCTACAATATTTAAACATAAGTAAATAAAAAAATAACAAAATGCAAGCTTTAATATTTGATTCTACAGGTCAGTAGGCCCTCATGTTGGTTTTCTGAACTGAAGTAATTTTATTCCAAATACGGTATCCAATTGAAAGCTTTATCTTTATGTCAGGAATGTAAAACGATAGATCCACAGGCTTTCCAACGGGTTCGTTGCAAACTCCAGATGCCATCCTAAATTATGTTTCGCTAAATCGTGTGGGTATAGCGTACGTTTCCCTCTTTGTGGTACACCCTGGATAAAGCTGAATCTGTTACATATCTATTAGCTGCCTGATGGCCAATTAGTTAACGCTCTGGCTTTAGTACCCAAACTTCAGGTTCAAATTCTGGCGGTGGCATGGATGTTTGTTAGTGGTTTGGAATCCAAGTTAAGATGTAGGTCCCTGTCTAATTAGCCCAAAGTGTAAAGTGTACACAGTAGAGTGACAAACCAAACCGAACATATCAACCCTTAATGGTATAACAGCCGGTAAATTAACATACGACATCAAATACAACATCGATATAAAGAAAAACTCTGCTTTTATGTAGCTAATTTCTTATTTTGTGAGCAGATATTATTCTTCTTCATTGGCGCAACTGCCCTTTGGTGGGTCAAGGCTGTCTGCTTCCTGGCAGATTTCGAAACATGGCATGTTTTTTATTTTACGGAGTAGGGTAGCGGAGGGTAGGGAGTACGCAGTAGCCCTACTCTCTACGGTCATATTAAACTGGAATCTGAATGGCCTAGTTTCCAGCGCTCTGGTGCCACAGGTTTCAGGCTCGAGTCCCGGCCGTACCATGCATGTTTGTAGTGGTTAGGGATCCACTTTGAACAGTTGGTCCCGGTCTTATATGATTGTCAGATCGTCACGGAGCCCAGACAGACTTCTCTCACCCACATCATTCCCAAACTCTATAGGAACAACTCAGCTCTAGGCACAGTGATGTGGTGTGGTGTGGTGCAGTAGTAGTCATATTAGACTGGGACCTACGGTTTAAAGTCAGGTTTAATATTTATTTGATTCCGAACCACTACAAACATCCAGGGCCCCGCCGAGACTCGAACTCGAAACCTATGTCACTTAGAGCCAAAGCACTAGTCACTCGGCAATCAAGCCCTGTGAGTACATATCTTTTCCACAAATTTAAAATTATGTAAAATTTTTTTTTTGTTTGCTTATATATTCACCCTTATTGAAAAAGAACTTATGATAAACACACAAATTAAATGCATAAATTTGCGCATCTATTTATCCTGTTTTGGATACTTAACTAAAAAAAATATTCATTATCATAATTATTAAGTAATTTTCATTATTATTTCATAATTATTATTAAATAAGAACAACCTTCAAAAATTCTCATATCAAAGTTTAAAATCATACACTTTAAAAGTCTCATAAAAAATGCAATAAACAAAAAATATATAAAAAAAAAATTATTAAGGATTATTATTAAATAGGAATGCTTTTTGTTTATTTTGATATTTATTTGTATATTTTTGCCCGACACGTGGCAACGTGCGTTCTGGTGAGCATTGGGGAAAAGATTCAACCTGCTGGATAAGATTCAACCTTTTATTATAGACACTGTTTCAAAAATCGAGAATACTCGATGGCGTTTGTGATGCTCAGCACGTTAGCCAGACTACCTGGTGGGAGTTTTCTAGGTTTTTTCCGATACTATGCGCAATGGCGAGGTAGTTTTCCCTAAAATCCCTGCCGTCGTTCTTCAACGAGACGGAGGCAAATCAGATTTCTACCTACAGGTGCTCCATCACAATAGAAGTTGCCTCCCTCCCTTCTTCCATGAGACCACAAGGGGTTCATGGGCTTGGTCTAAAATGTTGCTATCGATTAAACAAAGCGAGATAAGAAGAATTTATATACAAATTATTTTTGTTTTGGATTACAAATTTACTTTTGATTCCTCTGCCATTTTTTTTTTTTTTTTTTTTTTTTTTTTTTTTTGCAAATAAAAGTAGTAATAATAATCTTTTCATCATAAATTTTTGGAATAATTATAAAATATTCATTAAATTTATTAATAAATATTTAGTGCAATTAAACTGAGCTTTTAAAAACATCTGATACATAGCAAGAAAAATTACCCTGCTTGCTTTTTCTTTTTATGCATATCTGTATATTTTTAATATTCGAGTAATATTTTGTCTCGATTTTTTAGATCCGTTTGTGAAAATTTACTTGCTTCAGAAGGGTAAGAAAATTAGCAAGAAGAAGACGTCAGTCAAGAAGGGTGACCCGAATCCAGTTTTCAATGAAGCCATGATTTTCTCAGTCCCAGCTGCTGCTTTACAGGTGCTGTCTCACTTCCTTGAATTAGAAAAATTCTCATACTAGAAAATTACATTTTTATATTTGGTTAATTTCTAACATATGAAACGTTGGATAAAAATAAAAATACTTGAATACACTGAAATACAACGACTTAAAAATACTTAAGAGGAACCATTAATGTAATTTTGATATGAACTGGAATATATCTTAATCAGAGCATCTCATCATTTAAGATCTAATCAAAATCTAATCTAAGCATAATTAAATGCTTATTAATTACAATCAAAAGAAATAAAACTGATTGATTAGAATTAGAATCAAACCACTTAAAAATTAATTAATCTTCGTGGAAATATTCCAAATTTACAGAACTAATATAATGTTTATAAATAATTAGTATTAACAACAGTAAGGACTTTAAATTAATTTAGATAACCCACAATTCTTAAAAATACAAATAAACATTCAATAGAAAAAATGTTTTAGGAGAATTCAATATACAAGAACACTTAATGGTTTGCGTAGGAAACAAAAACGTAAAATAGTACACTAACTTTTCATAAATAGAAAAAAAAATTATTTTATTTGAATCGAAACATTTTTATGTGAACCATATATTTCTGGATGTTTTATGTGCATCTCTTATTTCCTGAGAGTTTCAAAAAATATTTTTTTTCCTGCAACGAATTGTTCATTTCACAAAAACAAAAAAAAATCAGAAATGTCTCATGTGCTTCTACATGAATGTGCACACCTAACATTAAGTCACGTCCACTCAGAATATGAGTCATTCTCTCAAAATAATTACCAGTGTCGATCAAATCAGTGTGGACAGAATCCTCGGAGTGAGTAAATTGTCACAGTCCCACTCCAACCAAAATAGGGTTTTCCTGCACAACAAAGGAATTTCTTTCAAGTGCTACTAAGCAATTTTTGACCAGCTGTCACTAGCAGCGAGAGATAACATGTCTTGTTTCTGGCCATCAGACATGCATTCGGAGCAAGAACGACTCGTCTCCCTTTCGAACACTGCTAAGAGAGTACAGTTCGAATCCATAAAGGCTCGTTTCCACCAAGGCGAGAGACGTGAAGATTCAAGAGGCAAGCGACAAAATTTTTTCGACCCCTTCACAGCGAAACGTCAGAAATAGCATTACGCCTAGTGAAAAACCGCTTCGAGTTGAAAGTTGGGCAACTCCAAGCGGCGATCTGCAAACCGGTTTCAGGCGACCGCAGTGAGGCTAGTGATTGGTCACATTTTTTCGCTTGCATCTTGTCGCCTTGGTGAGCACGAGCCTTTAGCCGCGTCAATAGCAGTTCTAGTCAGAAACAAGGAGAATCAATGGTGTTGGGACAACCTGTTTAACTTGCTTTACCTAGACATATATATATATGTCTACATATATATATATATATATATATATATATATATTTGTGTGTGTGTGGCATAGAGTTGACTCATAATAAAGGATTAAACATTAAGGTACAATCACAAAAATATTTAATTACGACATACACACACAAAACAAATAGTTAACGCAACGTAAAACACATCCTCGAATCCTCGTTCCCCGACACCTTTTTACTGTATCGGCACCGGAGTTTACGCTTCTTTAGGAAATCAAGCGCCATCTGGATAAAGTTGTTAGCTGGATGATGCCATCTAGTAGGGAAGGAGGTGTCGAATGCATGATATATTACACACATATATATAGAAGGCGGCGGTGAGTGTGTGTAGTGTGCATGCACATTCAGAAAGTCAGACCTGTTCATGCGAGCCATTTCAGAAGTAAAACGACAAAAAGTTGTACTTGTTATTTTATAAAGTATTGTTAAACAATAACAATGACAGTTTTTTCGCTCTAACTTTCAGACAAATTTTTTTAAACCTCAAATCATTGTTAAACAAAAAAACAATGATCTGGCCCTTTTACTTTGATTATTATAATGCAATCTTCAGTTAGTCAATTGATTAATCCTTCATCCAATGGTAAATTAATATCATACTGATCAATTCATAACAAATGTAGTAAAAAATATTAATAGTAAAAAGCAAAAAAAAAAGTATTGCTTAAAATAATATAAAACGTAGTTTAAATTATCTTATATGCAACTATCCAACACGACAATATGGTTTATTGCTACAAAATAGATATCGCGATAGGTTTACCACATAACTTTTCCCAGCAAACATGATTTATCGAAATTTGAACGCTTAATATTTACTTATTTATTTTTTCCTGTTTCAGAACATACAGTTACGTCTCACTCTAGCTGAATATCAAGTGGAGGGAAAGACTCCAGCAGTGGGCCACGTCTTCGTGGGTCCACACTGCTCCGGAAAACAGTTGTCTCACTGGAACCAGATGATATCTGCCCCCAGAAAACCCATCGCCATGTGGCACCCTTTGAAGAAAAGGGAAGGGTAACCTATTAGTATCCAGCGATAATATTCCTGTTAAAGTGTTTCATTGATATTGAATGTGTTGATACGAAGCCTCCAGCAAAAAAAGGCTTTTCTCTTCCATGTAATAATACATCTGTTGCAGTGGCTTTTTGCAACATTTCGGCTGAAATTTATAAAAATTAGCAAAAGTGTTTGAAACAAAAAAATAGCTTATATTTTTTTAATATTAGTTCAGATAAAAAGGAATTTTACAATGCTATTGGATACTTGAAGTCTTAAAAATAAATTTAGTTGAATTTGATTATAGGATTAGTATAAATTGTAATGAAATTGTATAACATACTTTTATGCAAGATAAAATTTAAGAATTTAAGAAATACCCCTGCTCGCTGAAGCAATACAAAATGTGAAAATGTTCTGCCATAGTTATTCTATTTACCATTCATGCTGCATTTTCAGCTTTTACCTTTTATGAGGATTTTATGCAACATATTAACTTAAATAGTAAAATACTAAGAATTTTTCTGAAAGTTTTATCATCAAAATTATTCGAATTTTTATTCATAGCTTAATGGATTAAATTTAACAAGATTTTTCTTCTTAATGCAGAATTTGTGAATTCGTGCAAAGGTAATTAAATCTCAAATTCAAAATCAAATGAAATCTTAAATATCGCTAGTTAAAACATATGAGAATATTTAAAAAATTAACTATACAAATTTATTGTTTTTCTTATATGTATTGCAGTTTAAAAAATAAACTATTCCTTTTGCATTTCGAAAGGAAGTTAATACGCAATACTTCCTATAATAAATTAAAATATTTTCAACTTATAAAATCATTGCAAGAAAGATTAAATGTGTTTTTAAATCCTTACGATTAAATGTGGTTAACAAAAGCGTAGTCATAACACAAAGACAGTGATAACCCAACACATCTTTTTAATTTTGCAGAAATCTCGATTATATAACAAAAAAAAGAAAAGAAAAACGACTTTTGTTGAAAAATGAACATTATAAAATACATATACAAAATGGAGTTTAGCCCATTACTCGTAGCAGTTTTATAAATTCATTTGTTTGGGCACTAAATCAGAGATCAATCAACATATCAAAAATTTATCAATAACTAAATCAATATTTCAAAAATTTATTTGGTAATATCCAAATGCCGTACAAGCCTCTTTCAAATTTTTGAAAAATGCCAATATCCAATAAGCAGGAGTATCAAATCTATGCTATTTTTGTCATATAACATACTTCTGAAGAACTAATTTTAAAAAAAAATCGTGCATGTATAATTTAATGATGAAGCGAACTAAAAGTTTATTAATGACATCTTGATGATTTTCAACGTTGTGATATGCAGTGGGTTAAACTCCATACCAAGCAAAACCTCATAAATGAATAAAAATAGTGATATAAAAATGTAGTTTTAAGAGCATTACTAATAAAAGTAAAAAATTGACTACATTAATTTTCTTACTATTCTTAAAATTTTTGCATTAAGTGTAATAGATGTTTATGACAAAGATGATTTCCGACAAAAAATAATCTAACAATGTTTAGAATGTAAAGCGAGCAGAGGTAAAATTAAAAAAATATTTAAAAAAAAAAAAAAGTGAAATTAATTTTTTTCGCAGTTAAAAGTAACATCAAGATTCTTTTAAACTATCCACTTAAAAGAAATCATTCATATATCAATGATTTTTTTAACAAAATAATATCGTTAGAATTCATTAATTTAATTCATCAAAAGATTATAAATGGAAAAATTCAAAAGAAATTTAATTATAATGCTTGCTGTATTGATGTTGTGTGTGTTCATCTGTATAATTGTCCAAGCTTTAAATATGTGCATTTTTCCTTTAAATAGCTTTTGATGCATAATTTTAAGGTGTCCATAAGAAATTTAAATTTTAGAGTTCATTTAAAAAATTTCAAAAGATGTAAAATTTAATATGACTGTATAACTGAAAAAGTATGATTTTAATTATAAATTTGTAATATATATATACTAAAAAACAAATTCATTTCATACATTTTGATAGACAATAGCTTTTAATATAATTTAATGCAAATATGTTAAAAAAAATTAAATTATTGCCCATCTCATAGATAGTATTACATTCATTGGATAAGTGCCAAATATGCTATGCTATGTCTTTATTAGAATGATACAACCCCATGAGTCATAAATACAAAATAATAAATTATTCAATAAAACATTTATCAATTCACATAATTTTAGTTGAAAATATTACAATAGCACATTTTTAAAACCATTTTTTTTTTATTCATTTTATGGACACCTGCATTATTTTACATGCAAGTGAATATGTGTTAAAAATATATTGTGTCTTGTTGAAAATGTATACATATATATGGAATTTGTGTTGTGCTGTTTACATATTCACATAATTAAGTGTATTCTTGCACTCAATGTTAAACATAATCGAAATGGTGTATTTCATGTTAATATTTGTTGCATGATATTATCTCTAGTCATTTAGTGTGCTAAATAATGTGGAAAAATGTGTATTGTGAACTTAGTAGCACTTGAAAGAAATGGATAATAACTTAATCTGAAAAAATTTAAATGAAATATATTATCAGCAAAATAATTAAAACTTAAATAAAAAAAGGTTTAAAATTTATGAACTTGATTGTTTAATATATAAAAAGCCCTAATTATAAAAGGAAATTTAGATTAAACTAAAGACTTTTTTTTAAACCAAGTTCGAATATCTTCTATAATGTAACAAATTAACAAAAAAAAAAAAATCAATACAAAAATTGTTTACAGATTAATCAAATTATTTACCATTTACAACATTTGACATTTTAAATAGTTACAACAGCAAATAAATAAAAAATGTTTTTCTATCAACAGCATCATAATTAAAAGATAGAAAATGTATATACTACATATCAATAAATCTATCAAAATATAAAAATGTTATTGTTCATCGTTGCAATGAAATGTGTATACATTATTTATGCTATTGTAATTAAATTGCACCTTAAAAGGAATACTGACTATTTTATCAGAGAAATTTAAATATTAAAAAAGAAACTACCAAAGGATTCAACTTATTTAAATATTTATTTACATAAAATACTATGTAGCCTTTTCAATTGAATATTTCATGTAAGTATAATAAACTGAACAAAATCCATTTAATCTACAACATTTTATAGAAAAAAAAGTTCATTCTAAAATTTAATCTGAATTACTTGTACACAAGAAAGAACTTACAAAAACTCACAAGCCCACTGTCTTTCAGATAGATACTAAAAATACCGTAGGAAATGTGTAGAATTTGATGGAAATACTTTTCTATATAAAATATTTCTTTAACATTGATTTAAATAAGTTAAACAAGACTGTTTGACAAAATTTAAACTATACCATTTAATAATTCTGAGCATTTATAAAGGAAATAAAAATTATTAGAATAGATATTTCACATACAATTTTCAAAATGATTAACTTTAAGTTTTATCTAAAAATCACTGTGAAGTTGTCTGCAATGTTCGAAAAATTTATCCAACTAGCTCAATTAATTGTATTAATTTTTCATTATAAAAACAGTCAAATTTAGTGATAATAAAAATAAGAAATTTTGCACTTTCTGCTTCTAAATTACAGCACAGAAAATAAAATATTCTAAAATAACTAAAAGCAATTCATAATTTTCCCATTTTAAATACTTTATTTCTTAGACTATTTGTGTTCTATCGAAACCAAAAAATTTTGAAAAATTTATTTATATATAAAAAAAAAAAAGCGTAAAATTCATCCAGTTTCATTTATAAGAAAAATTGTTCAGTCATTTTTTAAATTCAAATAAATTTAAACCATTTTAACTTTTTAGAGCTTCAAGAAAATAAAACTTAACTTGTTTTTTAAGTAATAATATAATTCAAATTTAAAACTAAATATTGATCCTATTCATGCCATGTATTTATTAAATAGCAAACTTACAAGATAAAATGCCAATGCCTTTTAAGATGCTTAAAACAAAAAAACATTACTTCCTATCAAAGAAAGCACAATATTCTAGTATAGGAAACAAAATATTTATTTGTAACCAATATTTATATACTTGTAAAATGAAATGACTATTATAGATTGGGTATTCATAGAGAGGAAAATTTAATTTATATATATATAAAAGTTATTAAGAGTGTTGTAACCGTTCAGAGTTTTAAAAAAGAGAGCAGAAAAAAAAAAAGGCTTTGCCTTGCCTTCATAATTTAATGTTTCATAACAGTATGTCTTTTATAAATCTCTAAATTTGTATGTTGTATGTAATGTGGAAAAATAAATGTTTGATGATCAATATTGTTAAGTAATTATTTTCTTCTTTTACACAAATTACATTTAATTATCAAACACCTCATAAATTATTGTGAAAAGATAGTTCTAATAAATTTAATTCAACATCATTGAAAACCACATTCATATATATTTTATCTAAAATCAAAACATTTTGTCAAATTCTTTAAAATAATTTGCATTAATTTAACAATAAGTACTTTTGTTAAATTAATGTATATTAATTATGACTTTATTTAAATATTACTTGATTTGTATTCATACAGATAAGAAACTCTTAAATAATTATTTGGGAAATTATTAATATAAATAACGAACATATTTTTCCATCATAGAATACTGATCTTTTTAAGTAAAATTTAAGAAATTCATTATAAATTTATGTAAATTCAGAATGATATAAACACCTTGTAATTTTGAAGAAATAATCTCGAAAACACAAAATTGTAGAAACTTTTTTAATTTTTTACAAAATAGAATATTACAAATGAAAAATTGCAAAATTGTCCCCGCAATTGATCTTGTTTCAGCAGCATTTTCAAATTGTGACAAGTTAAGTAGTCTGGAATGAAAATTATATAAATCATAAGAAAAGAGTCAAGATGTAAAAATTGAAAGATGTTTTTAGTACATTGTATTGACATAAATGATATAAAAATGAAACTCAATAAAATAATTCAAGACACAATGTTCTAATACCTCATATAATACAGAATTACTAAATAAAAAATAGACAAGTAAGGAAATAAAAGAGGAAAGCAAAATATAAAAACCTAACTAAAATATTATGTCATACTGAGAATTTTTAATGACAGCATTAACAATACAAGAAGAAAAAAAAACTTATAAATGGTATATTGTTATAACATCAAATGCTAGAATAAGAAAATTATAACTTAAGTCAAAACATTTAGTGAGCAAATTCTATTCTATTCTGCATAAGTACAGAATTTCAAAATCAGAATAGTAATTTTTTAGGAATAATATATAATGATTAGATTTGATTAAATACACATGTAATGAATAAAACTTGTAATAAATATCTAGTCAATAATACCCTTAGAAAGCTTGTAAATTTCGCAATATCTGTTTTTTTTTTTATTGAAATAAAGATGACAAATAGATTTGAACAAATAAATATACTAACTACCACAAGATAAATTACCAGAATATTTGTACTTGGCAAAATATATCACTTTTTCAAGTAAGCGAAATAAAAATAGAGTTGTATAGGTATGGGGGAAAAAACAAAACATATTTTATTATAAGCCACATCTTTCTTTATTTAATACTAACTATTTACTGGATATATTTCCTGTATTTTGTTAGATATGAGAATGTAATGCGAGTATGTACAATACGAAATAACGTAGTAGGAAAATAACACAGTGTAAAATTGGCTTGACCACTTTCCTTAGTAGGCATTTTTAGGGCAAATAGGAAATACTTATAGAATAAAAATAAAATTTTTAAATGAATTGAAACTGTTATATTCAATAATTAGAACAGAACTATAATCCTGCTATTTAATAAAAAGATCCCCTGCATAGCTAAAACCCTACTATCTAAATTATTTGTTGAGGAAGGGAGAATACTTGAGGCTAGCTAGTATCCTAGAAGGAAGACTCTCCTACCACACTGACCTTTTAACTATTTCCTCTTTTTTTCAAATTAGCTGACCGATGGCCTATCAATTAATTGTTGACTTGGTTGCTTGATGTTAGTTGTTAATCATTGTTTGATTATAGAAATTCGTCATTTTTTTGTTTTTATTCATGGAAATAAAATGTTCATGAATATATCAATCACCTTAAATTTATAGCACACTTTATTTTTTTATATTTTGTATTAATTTCTAATAACAGATA
Organism: Caerostris darwini; assembly: GCA_021605075.1. Classification (NCBI taxonomy): domain Eukaryota; kingdom Metazoa; phylum Arthropoda; class Arachnida; order Araneae; family Araneidae; genus Caerostris; species Caerostris darwini. Next base: position 400,057 of record BPLQ01002620.1, on the reverse strand, counting down.
TTGATAAAAAATAACTAATACAAAATTTTTCAAGGTTTTGACAACTTTTAGTTTTGGTAAATTTTACATGTGAAAAAAAGTGCATTGGAATCAATAAGAAATCTCAATTATGAATTAGTACAGAAAAAAAAAAAAAAAAAAAAAAAAAAAAAAGAATACATTTGGGGGAAAAAAAAATAATAAAATGAAGTACTTTCATTTCTTATACAATATCAAGACTTGAATATTTTTTTGTTAATACATATTAAAATAATTTAGCAATATAATATTATAATGAAGAGCAAGGATGCAGAAAATGTTGCATGATATTCTCCTGAATGCTCCCACAAATAGCAAAATAATAAAGACCCAATTTCTCCAAAATTATTTCAGAAAGAATGAACAAAGCAAATTTGCCTGTGGTTATACCATACAATAAAATATTTTGTTTTATAACAAACTTAATATTAGTAGGCAAATTAATCATGCATTATATATTAGAAGTGCTGAAAATTATCTATGTGTATAAACTATAAACTGGTGATATTTTGTTATGACATACAATATAATTAGCATTTTTTTCGAAAATTAAAATGTATTAGTAATAATAAATTACTATTAAATGATATACTACAAATCACAGGATAAATCACTACATTCTTATTCCCGTGTCTGATGATGATTGCCTTGCCTGCAATTTCTATATTTCAAATTAAAAGGTGTTATATTTGTTAATTCCTTAAAAAATACCAGGATGTTCTAAGAAATATATATAGTTCATACAAGAACAACCTATTATATTTTTTTACTATGATGAAGACCTATATTAATAAGCAAAAGTCTTATTCAAAACAGTCAGTCAAGAGTTTATATTAAATATTTACAGAGGTGCAAAGTCAAAAGAGAACATTCAATACATTTTCTATAGGCAAATAGGTATGAAAGGTATTGATCCATTGATTGTAAATATGTTTTACAAATGTTAAATGTTGAGATATTTTTTCACTCTGAAAATTATATTTTCATATATTAATTAAATAAATTCATATTTTCTTTGTATGTCTAAGTCCAAATTTATCAGCAGTGCAATGAAACAATGATAAATTTATAGATCAGTATGCTTGTGTACCTATACCAATATTTACTACATTCGCATAAAAAAGTGAATGGCCAATAATTTCAGGGAAGTGAGCAAAAATTGCTCAGATACTTGAAGATTACATTTATAATGAGGTGAATATTGTATTATAAAGAGATGCTAATTAGATTTTGCAAATTTAGAAACATTATCTTTTGATATATACAGTACTAATAATTGTGGTGTTTGATCAGGAATTACTATGGATGACAATAACTAATCAATCTCAAAAATGAAGTAAAATAACATGAATGTTGCCTTCTTTAAAACTAAATACATAACATCAATAACACAGGAAAATTTCAAGACCAAAAATTCTTATTTATTTATTGCTAATATATAAATGAAACTATATGTTAATGCAAACCTTTTAAAAAGTCTGATAAAAACATCAAAATTAAGAGGGTTAGAAAAATAAAAACCCTAAATGTTTCAGAAAATTCCAAAATTTGTTATTGTATACAAGTTAAAAATATTACTGCTGCTGCTTTATGGCACAAAGGCAATTTTGGCCAAGCTGCACCAAACTATGAGCAATATTTAACAGTAAAAGCAACTAAGATTCTTGTTTCATAAAACTATTTAAAATTGTATTACTTATACATATTTCATGACATCAAATTGATAAAAAAAGGTTATGTAAATTTGAAACTTCACATATCACAAGATTAAAAATTGATAATTATAATTCAACACAAAAAGAATACAATTCCAATTCTTCTCATTATATTCTATCAGAGGAACTCTCTGGTGACATGGATGACAATACTATGTTGAAGATAATATTTGAAATCATTTCTAAGTACAGTATTTTTTTAAATTTCTGCTTGTTTTTATGCATTATCTTTTTCATTTTTTGTTAAATTTTCTTTTGACTTTAACATCGGTTTTTTTTAAAGAAATAACAATCCGAGTTGTTGGCATAAAATATTTAGTATGCTTGTATTGGGATGAAGATAATGACTTTTATTTTACTAATGGGCAAATTATTTTTGCAATACTGCTATCAATCATAATGGAAGCAAAACATGTCAGCCAAATTATTACACTACTCTATTATTGCAATTATTACTGCTTTGAGATGTGTTCTCATTGATGCTGCTTTATCTCACTTTATTCAAATGTTTTCTTTCCATTTTTTTTTTTTTTTTTTTTTTTTAAATAATCTAAACAAATTTGCAGAATTAAAAATGAGTCCTCCTTAAAAAACCACTCCAAAATTTAAAATTGTTTAAAATCACCGAAAAATTCGAAACTCCAGGAATCCAAACTTCTTTCTAAAATACTATAAGCATTGCCGACACTCTCTGGTAACCAAAAGAATAACAACAAAAGGAGTACATTTGAACACGAAAGAAAGAGACAAAACTACAGATCAATCAATCAAGCATTTTAACATTTAAGCGATAGTTTAGAACACAAAAAAACTACTAGTACTTGAAATGAAAAGTGAAAATGAGATAACACAAGGAAAAACATATGGAGCACTCCATAGTTGACAGGGTTACAAGACTTTTCGTAGAAATTGTAGAATTACTGCTTAATAAGCGTCTTCAGATATAATAACAATGAGTAAGACAGAACTCTATATCCAAAAGCATTATGAAGTTTGTTTCGTGCTGCTACACATTTTATGCATCGAAACAAAATGTGTTCCACTGTTTTCGGAGTTTTGTAGATCAAACATAATGGAAATACTCTTTTTCTCTACATTGTTTCAGCATAAAAAGATACAAACTGGGAAACAAGTTTTCTAGCATCAAGTTTTCACAAGTTTCTTGTTATTTTATCCTTTAACTGCCACTAATAGTAGTTTTACTTATTTATACATTTAGGTTCTAATTTACAATCTTTATATAAGTGAATGAGTAAAAAATGATTTGTCTTGCCATAAGCTAGCATTTTTAAAATAAAATCATTGATCACAAAATAAAATCAATGTAATCAGAACATAAAATAAATTTGTATATATATTTTTAAATTTTCATTTCAACAGAACAAATTTTATGTAAGTAGACATATAAAAAGATATATTATAATTAAAAGTTTATTACTTGGATTATCTGCATTAGATATTGTTTTTAAAATGAACAATTAAAGTATGGCACATTTAAATGAATCACAATTCAGAAATAAGCTAAGAAAGTAATTACAGATAGAAAAAAAAGATAGTATAAAAATGAGGAGATTTATTTTCAAAGAATAATAATATTCACATTCTATCACTAAAGAACTAACTGAAAGAGGTAAATTTAAAGAAGAATATTTATTTTATATTATCAATAGAGGATTTAAAGAGAAATTACTTTTTAAGTCTAAAAAATTATTTTTTCTTCTTACAATACAGTGGACAAATAAGTTTAAATAAGAACATTTTTAAAATGTGCAGTTAAGAACAAATCAAGTCTATAAATAAATGCATAAAGTATGTAATTTCATTCAAAATTTTTAAGCAGAAATATTCATTACTTTATTTATAAAACATATTTACATGAAAAATGAATTAAAATTTCAGTTTTATAAAAATAATACGTACCTTTTAAACATAAATTCCAACCCACAGTAAAAGAAACAGGACTCCAAATCCCAAGAAAACAGCAGCTACAAGTGATATAAGCAGTTCTTTGAACATATCACGAGTAAATTTTGTTGATGTCACTTCATAACTACACACGATAAGGAAATCAACATAAAATGCATCAATTTCTTTTTATGACAAAAATTGGTTAATAAGAATATTAAAAGTGTTATGAGCATTTATATATAGTAAGAAAGTTATCAATAATATTAATGAAACAAAAAGAAAACTAATTTCAATACACATATAACTTCAATTAAAAATAAACCTTGCCGGTTGAAAAAAAATGACTAATTAATAAAAAAGATGTCTTATAAATAAAAGTAAATCAGTGGAAATGACCGATAGAATAATGTTAAAAAAAAAAAAGAAACTTTTTGAAACACTTGCATTTAAAAAAAATATTTAAAAATTGCATTATCTACCGCAATATATTACAGTAATTTTTAAACAGATAAAACATTTAAAAATATGGATACAAAATATCAACATATTACCATACATAAAAATAGAAAATTCTGACATGATAAAAATGCACAAAATTCTATATTCTGGCCTTCATAAAGTTAATTAATAAAAAGTTAAAGTTAAGTAGAAGAAAATCAATTTAAGACATTTTACCAATTCACACAGATGCAACTACACAGTTTCAATCTTCCTCCCATAAGTATAAGGGTAGATGCTTTTTTTACTTGCTGGTTTTTAGTCAGTATCAGTGCTAATTTAGTTTTTGTCAGTGTCAGTATCAGTGGACGATTTTGCTTCTTTTAAGCTTTCATATGCTGCTTTACTTATATAGTATCATGCTCTATGCTTGCTTTTATCAACATTACAGATGCAACACTTTATCATACTACATGAATGCACAGTTGGATAATTACATTCATACGCCATTAATCAAAGATTTCACACAATCCATATAATGAAAAATTCCCTTATTCATTTCAAAATGAAAATTTTTTTTTATAAAGTTTTAAATTAATAATGCTTAAGAAAATTATAGCAGTACTAAATTTGACTAGCACACACACAAAGAAAAAGAAAACTGTTTCAGCACTATTCTTTCCTCCTCTGCTTAAAACATTTGGGAATAATACAACTGATTGCACTAATGCTGGCTTCAAAAGCTCCAAAACCATGTGTAGGAAAAAAGTGTAAAAAATTATATACAATTCTTTTACATTTATTACAGACATGCAAATATGACCTAACATTGCTAGGTTTCAGAAAATAAAACTAATAATATATTTCTGAAGAACCAAAGGGAAGATTGATCAAAACAAAAGTCCCATTATACAATTCTTTTCTTTATGCAACATCTGCAAAAATTTCAATGTATCAAAAGAATCAAACAAAATTAAGTAAATAAAACCCAAACCAAAAATAATTAAATAATCATTATTCTGCCTCTTGTTACCAATTTTGCCCAAAATATGAATTAAAAAATCCATACATCAATTACAAATTTCAATTCCACCAAATACCAAATTCCAGCCAATTTCTGCTATTAAAAACTGGTCAGCAAAAATTACAACAGTGGAATCTGCTAAAAGGATTTATAATAATCTCATTCTCATGGTATAATCTTATTATTTTTTTTTTTACCAATTATTTAATATAAAAAATATATATATACTTATGAAATTTAAAAAATAATGGAATGAACATCCTAAAAAAATCGATTAAAACAGTATTTTACATTTCTTACAAGCAAAAAATACTGGGAATTTTAACAAAATAATGAATCAATCTTGAAACCAAAGACAGCATATGTCATGAAATACATTATTCATGACATTGCAAAAGTAATAAACATTGATAAGGGCTAAACAAATGAAAAGAATTAAAAAGAGCAAAAATTGATCTTGCCAAAAGTTGCATTAGGGTTGTTATTACCCCATCTATCAGCTTATCGCTCTTATTGTTATGAAATTCTAAAAAGTTGCTATATTCTTGAAATAAAGCTGGTTTGGTTTGGTGTTGCTATGATCATTAACTTGGCAAGATTGGGCTTCAGATGTAGAAAAATGATAGTGTGACCTCGCCACATGCATGCATGGTACAAAATGCTATTGTCAACAATTTTACAATTTTCCCCAATAGCCCATTTGTATCATTAAACTGAAAAATATATATAGAAATCAAAAACACATACTGACAATTAACAAATTGTCTTTAATTTGATATCAATCTGCTAACGTACAATATGGTAATCTTTTCATTATCCAGGTTTCAATAACAAAAGAATTCAACTATAATTAACCTTACAGTTCACAACCATAATTATATTACTTATATTTAGCCTCTCAAAACATATTATAATTCATTAAAAAAAAACTATTTAATTCTTATTACAAAACTAAGAGCAACAATCGTAATCTAAACAACAAAATTATATGAAAAAGAAAATATGGCCCTTATTATTTCAATTCTTATAAAGTAAATTCAAAACAATACAATATTTGAAGGAAAACATACTTGCTTAATATTTACAAAATAATACATGTTTAACATTAAAAATCTTTGTGCAAATACCTATGAGAATAACAAAACACAAAAATGGGATTCAATTTTTAAAATGCTGTTTAGGTTCTTCGAGTCAGTGTTCTTAAATTCAAAATGAAGTTAAAACCAAATGTTATGGAATCCAACAATTCACCTAACTTCAGAATATTAAAAAGGATACACAAAAAACCATGCCATGAAGAATAGTCCAATTCCTAGTAGTACTAATGTGAGGTGAGGATATACAGCCGGATTAACAGGGCTGACATAGCGACTCATATTTTCAATACCAATCTATAAAAGAAATTTGTACAACAGTATCAGTATTAAAATTAAGAATTCTGATTATTGCAAAGGATGAGCAAATAAAACAAATATAACCACATTGAAAGTTTAGATTTAAAGTTAAATCTTAAAAAAAATATTGAAATAATCAATACTATAATGCTATTCAAATAAATTATTAAAGAATTACAATTATTGCCTTATATATATCTTTTTATTCAATTTTAACTAATGAAAGGATGAAGAATTGTTTAATATTTTCATAAAAAATACTCAACACAACTTATAAATAAATAAAACAAACACTTGCAGACAAAATATTTTAATATTATTTGAAAATCAGTGTTTAATTTTATCAATTTTAAATTTATCTAAACTTCATTAATTAGGATCAGATAAATTCACATAAAAATGTTTAATTTTATATCTGGTATCTTTGAATTTAAAGTTAACTTAAAAAAAAATTTCAGATAATAATGTTAAAATATAAACCTTTTCTATGATTCCCCTCCCCCCCTCCCCAAATATGCACAACTACATGATTGCATGAATAATTGACAATGAAGTTTTTCCCATTTATGTTAACTTTGCTAACAGATACACATTAATAACTATACATCAACTATAACAGAGGTGGCTAACCCGCGGCCCGCCTTGAATGTTTTTTCGGCTTGTGAAATTTATTACACTTTTACAAAATATATTTATTTTATAATGGTCAAAGAAGTGAAAACCACTGTATTAAAAAAATGCATTATGTGTGCTTCTATATATTCAAAGATTAACTGTCAAAATTATGAGAAAAAATTAACTTTGATTTAAAAAAAATATTCTTGTGAATATATGACAGATATTGCCTGTTTTATTTATGAGTTTGCAGAATAATTAAATTATATTCTGCAAACTCAAGATGTGCATCCTGGAACATCTAATATATCAGGTTCTATGTTTCACTTTAAGTGACCATCCCTATATACACACAGTTTATTGTTGATAGTAGAGCAAATCAGACTCTTAATTGCAGTTGTTAGTGCTTTTGGTTCAACTTAACCAACCACCCTGCGAATATTTTTTTTTTTTTTTTCTAAAATGAAATTGACCGAACACAAAACACATGCACACATAATGTACGCTAACCTGCAACACCCATCCCAAAGTGCAAATACCCAAATTGAGATCGATTTGCAAAAGCTAAGTGAAAGAGTGGAGAAACTAATATTGCACTAGTAAAATAAATATTTTTTAACGATTTATTTTTTTTATTTCATTTACATTTATATATTCTTTATATTTTATTTTTAGTGTTATACATTCCTTTACAATATGTGTTTCATATCATTATTATTATATTATTTATGTTTACATGTAAGAATAATAGCAAACACAAAAATAATGACTCATTATGTTTCAATTTTTCATTGCAAATAAATGTCTATAGTGGGTCTAAATCTTATATGGGGATATATAATTTTACATGCGGCCCACAAAGTTATAATGCATTTTCAAAGTGGTATGCAAGATCATTTGAGTTGGCCACCCCTGAACCATAACCTCATTATTACATTCTATGTTTTATCACATAGCACGTTGAAGTTAAAATGCTCAATTTAACCATTGTTAAACAATCAATTATTCTTGAACAGTAAAATTGTAACAGATTTTGATTTTCTTGTAATTTCATACTCACCATTTAAACACTCAGATTAAAAAAAAAAATGAATTAAAGGAAACCTTTGCTTTTGTAAAAATTGACTACATTGTCAAAATAGACACACTATCAACTTCATAAATGAATATAAATCATTGCTATAAAAATGATTTTATTTTTAAGATTTCTAAAAAGGTGTAGAATTTTACCTTTATAAATTCATATATATTAGCTTTGTACGGTTAAATTAAATCTATTGTAATAATTTAATGATTTTGTAATCAGCTAATATTTAATTTCTAACTCTAATCATCATTTTCTAATATTTAATTTATCTGTATGCACTTAATAAGCAAGGTCTTAAGTAGTAAGGTCTCTTTTTATAGACTTTTTTTTTTGTATTAATTTTTTTCAACAATTTATTTTTACTAACTGGTTGTTCTTGGCAATGAGTTTTATAAAACTAACAAAACAAATAGAGCAAAAAGTAAAGTAATAGTGTGTCTGTTTTCACTGCTAAAATGATTTAACTTCTCCTACTTATATTAAATTTATTATCCATGTTATTATTCAATATCAGAATGAAGACCACATTTTCAAACATAAGGAATGTAGCAATATATAATTAATGAATAAATACATAAATTTAGTGTTATTAAACACACAAATAAGGAGAAATATCCCCCTAATTTCGGCCCTTTAAAAATAGCAAGGTATTTTTCGTAAACAAGCTTTGACATTAAAATTTATTGTAAGAATTAAGGCAAAATAGATGAAAGGTTTAATTTCATATACGAAGATATATTTAATAAAAGTGATTTGTAACAAATATACTAACTGATAAATCCAAATGAGATGCCATGATGATCGTTTTGTTTTCAGTCTTGTTTGTATTAATCAGATTTTTAATAATCGACACGACACGTAAACCGGGAATGCCATTTACAAAACCTTTTTATTATATGGAATTTTTTTCTTAAGGCATTAATGATATTAAATTATTATAATATTCTGCAGAATTAAAAGTTTGCAATTTCATCAAGAAACAAATTTTTTTACAGAGAAATATTTAAAATTTCAACATTTTTATATGAAATTCACAGTTAACAAAATCGCATATAAAATATAACAACTCAACTCCATCGAATAGTACCACGATCGTTTCTATACCAATCATTTCATTGTACTACGTCTGGCTCACCGCTGTTCAATTTTCTTTTTTACATTTGTCTAATAAATTGATTAAGTCGGCCAGAGAATAACTTATTATGGTAAGAAACTTTTGTTTTTGATGTCTTGGATTTTTCAATTTTTTTGTTTAGTTTGTAGATTATTAAATAATAGAATATGACCACGTGTTAAAGCTAACCCTATCCGTTAAATTGTAAATTGGTATATCACTTTAAAGTAATACTCTGTTAGAAGCGATTTTTAAAGTAGTTAAATAATCAATAGAATATGTTAAGCAAAATAAAGTTAATTTTCCTCCAATTAAAATTTTAGTGAATCCTCTTCAACATTTTGTCAACTTAACGCTTTTCTGTTAGTGTATTGTCCTTCATGCTTAAAAGAAATATTGGGTGAAACCAATGAACATATTTAAGGATATGCATTATAGTTAATATAAAATTGTAGCGAGTCGTTTGTCGTAGAATTGCATTTAAATGTACAATATGAATTGTATCTCGTGTGGATCAATTACATTAATTTTATTTAATAATTGCATATTATAGCATTATTAATTTTTTAACTTCTTCATTAGGCTGCCTATAAAGACACCATGAAGCCTGGAGTTGAAGAAGGTCAGAACTGGTTAAATCACCGCATTCGAATAACCCTCACAAGCTTAAATGTGAGAAGTTTAGAAAAAGGTAAATTCTGTTAAATTTCTCTCAGTAGTTTGGATACTTAAACTTCGTATTTTACTCTTAAATTAAATGTAACTATATAGAAGAGAATGAACAATATCTAAAAATATTCATATATTTGACAGAATTTTAAGCCTTAATATGGCATGTCCTTTTGGCCAACTCTTTCACAAGTGTACAGAATATTGTAAAATCATCTAAAATATTGCAGCAACATATATAAATAGCTGCAAATTTTTTTTTGTTTGCTTGTGAAGTATATTGAATATATATCTAAAATATATTTAGATGTAATATTAACAAAATTATGTAAGTTATAATAAATTGATCATCTCAACTTGACTTTGGCCTTGAAATCTAAAACATATGGTATACATAAGATATGAGTAAAGGAATAAAATGAACAGTGACTAGTTTAATAATAAAACTAAATGAAGATTACATAGAGCTGGTTTTAGAACAGAGTATCTCGGGTGAATAAAGAAAAACATGCACATTAATAAAAGTGTATTGTTGAAATGTATATAAATTAATAGCAATAGTGAAATTCCTTTGAATGATAACGGTTCTTTAACGTTGTTTATGATTCATATAACTTATTGGACTTCGAAAACCCTGTCTTATGATAATCTTTGAATGGGCAGCTGATAATCAGCAAAGTTGAAAAACCTTGCACAGTATCTTTGGCATTAATTAAAAATTGCAGAGTACATATTTAATTTGTGAAACCAAGAAGGCAAGCTCTATCTAACTTGTGCTTTACATTGTGTGCCCTCACTCCTTTGTCGCTAGGCGCTGGTTCTTATAATGTATAGCACTTCATTCTGACCTTTGTTAACATCACAGTATGGTAAAATACAGGTGCACTTGCTCATTGTACTACAAATTAGATAGTCGTAACAGTAATTAAATAATATATCTCTTACATGTTTGGGAAAATTTTCAATATCAAATATAAAACGATAAAAAATTTGCTAAGATGAGTAACGACCTTAAACAAAACAGCCTGTGTAATAGAAACTGCTTTCTTCTAGATATCAGGGAGTAGAGAACTCCTTGCTATATAATATATAATTTTATGCTGCTGTCCAAATTCTAATGTAAATGAATGTTATATTTTGGTAATTCAAAATGCATTTATTTTAAAAATGTTTTTTTAGTTTGCAGTGATTTAATCAAGGGTGCCAAGGAGAAGGAACTTAAAGTTAAGGGACCAGTACGCATGCCTACTAGAACTCTTCGCATTACCACTCGTAAGACACCTTGTGGTGAAGGTTCTAAGACCTGGGACAAGTTCCAAATGAGAGTCCATAAACGAATCATTGATTTACACAGTCCATCTGAAATTGTAAAGCAAATTACATCCATCAGTATTGAACCTGGTGTTGAAGTTGAAGTCACCATTGCCGATGCATAAATGTTTTGTTGTAAACAAATAAAGAAAACAAACTAAAGTAGTGTTTTTGTGCTTTTATTTAACTTTATTTTTAAGATATATAAAAAAATCTAAAATATTACATGGATTTCACACATGGCAGGATTTCTGTTTCTGATAATTAAAAGTTAATTATACTGTAAATCAAACTTAATACCTCTTAATCAGTCTTTATTTTTGAATATAAAAGTAGAACATGTCAATTACACCGTAACTTACACTGAAGTTGACTGCTGATATATTTTTGTTACAAGCGCTCACACCATCTGTCTTGATAATTGGGAAATGTTCAAATGGTACTGTTGATAATGTAAAATGTAATGGTTAAAAAATAGCAGCCCACGAAGAATCAAAACATGAATTTGTACATGATAGAATTGCATACATATTAGATAGTATTGTACCCTGATAGTGTCTAATATGCGTGTGATTATCCAAATTGATATTTAAAGGCATTTAGAAATATTCTGTGGTGAAAATGGTAATTAAGATTTTAAACTGCATTCAGTAAGAGTTCTAAAATTTGTTAAGGTTATTAAGTAGTTTGTTAAATCTAGACCTTGCATATGAATTCTTTTATATAAAAGGTTTGGTATAACAAGATTTATTTTTAAAAAATGATTGATGCATTTAATTTTGAAGAATAGTTTCTTTTCTGCCATCTAAAAGTTTATAGGTGAATTTTTGGGAAAATCAAGATACGGGTTATTAATTAAGTTGTATGGTACGTGCATATTTAAAAATTCATTGATATTCCCTCTAATTAACACAAATGTTAGTTCAAAAGTAACTGAATATTTAATTGTGCTTTTATTCAATTTGAATAAAATGTGTGATATAAGTGACTAATCTTTCTTTTTTTTTTAAACAATATTTTCAAATCTTAATTTCTTTCAAGCTCTAAATGCAGATTATGACTATCGACAACTTTATATTTTGTAAAATGATTATTTGACACTCATAGCCAATATATGATTGTGTTCTAGAAATTAAATGACTGTGTTTATAAAAAAAATTCCATCACCCGAGAAATTTTATTTTATATTTTCTGAAAATGTTTATTACTCCATCACAAATAAAAATTCTGTATGTTAGTGTATTAAGCAGACCATATGCTTATTTCATATCTTATGCTGGAAAACTGAGGACAGGATCAAATTTGATTTCAGAACAATTTTGATATATTTATAAAAATTCGATGATACGGACAATTACTCGTGACGGAGTATAAATCTTAGAATGTGTATATTTTAATATAACTGAAATAATTATCAATGTGTTATAAACAATCATTTTTAGTAAGTCGGTTTTTAATTACTTGAAAAAATCAGGTGAATAAAATTCAATTCAAATTATTTAAAAGTTCTTCATTAAATGATGAATTTTTAAACAGTATGAACAATTGCCAGAAGGTAGAATAGTTAATCAAAATATATATTTGTATCATTTTAACCTATGAAAGTATCTGATTAGTTGTTTTCAATAATTTAAAAAGTTATGAAGTTAGAAAAAAATTTTTAGCAAGTGTTTGTTAAGGAGATAATGTGTGTATATTGTAAATCTAAAATTTGATGCAAAAGATATTTAGCATCCTTGAAAACAGCAAATGATTTTGGTTATAATGGAAAAATTCCCTCCATTGGTATGAAATTACACGATAAAAAGTTTCAATTTATTTACATAAATGTAATTACTATGTTAACTAAAATTTCATAGATCATTTTCAATAATACGGGTTATTATTCTGCAAGCTATATGAGTGAATATATACACGTAATTATACTGTTTAGGTGATATGTGCAATGAATTTAGAAAATCTGCAATACTCCTTTACATCTCCTCACAATTAGTTACAATTAATTAATCACAATACAAACTAAGTTGACATGGTCTTTCCAATGGTGAGCAATAATTTAAGACAATTGTGGTTTTCTTTTGATATAATGTTAATGATTTTGATGCAGGGAATGAGGATTATTATTTTGTTTTGGTTGCTATCGAAAAACTTTTCAAGATTATTTTTGTTAGTGAATAAAACAGTTTATCTCCTTTCTTTTAATATATATTTATAATTCTAATGGTGAGAGAAATATTTATGTTTTTAAAAAAATAAAAATTTAATACTAATTAAATAAAAATTAAAACAGTCAAGGATTTTTTGTAGTTAATTTGTTTAAAATTCATTTAAAAATATGCTTGTGAATTATGCTTTCGATTGATTCAAAAATAAAAATTCTGGAAAGTTCTTCCAGCGAAAATTTTGATTAGTTTGAAATGTTTCTAGAATAATTTTTTGTGTGCTATTTTTAAAAAATTTTAAAGTTATATTTAAAAAATATAATTCATATATTATTTACATACTGTACATATCAAAAATTGCTAATATAAATTTTCTTATCAGGTATTAAAGTTATATGAAATTTGAAAGTTGGAGAGATTAACTGTTACAAAACAAAAGGAATGAATTAAATGTTTTCAGAAAGAATCATAAAACTATATATTTAACTAAATTTAAATAAAACCTTATTTTGTTCTTTTAAAAAACAAAAAACTGAAGAGGCTAGCATAAATTCTAAGGCAATTACAATCATTTATATCTTCTGATGTATAGTTAAAAAAAAGAATCAAAGAAAATGCACCTGATATAATTTTTAAAAGCTTTTATCATTTGAATCCTTTAATAAGAATCCAAATAATTTTTTTTAACAATTTCAAAAGTTTTATATACACACTAATTTCTGCGAAAATCAAAAGTGGGGAGACCTAATTGAATCAATATGGATTGTAAATATGAAAATGAGAGCTGAAACAATTTACTCCTAAAGCCATTAAATTTGAATTAATTTCTATTTTTTTTTTTTTCTCTAATTTGTTTCAATTGAATTGTGAAACTTTGTTGATACTTCGAATTCTTATTGTATTCTTTAAGAAATAAATGCTGGATTCTTATTTAATACTTTAAGTAGTAAATAGTAAATGCTTACTAAATTATATGTCAAATCATAATTAACTATATTAAGTTAGTTGCATCTTGTTATGCATATCAATATTTATTAATTTCTTTGTAGTGTTTTATGCAATGCTACAAATCAAGTATTAAATTAGTATGATATCAGCTATTCAAACATCCAGTAGAAAATATCTTTTTAGTGTTATTAACAAGTATATAGTAAAAAATAAAGTAACTTAAATAAGACCACTTAAACGTGAAAAGAAAAATGACAAAAACAGGATATGTATAGATTTTTTATTCTTAAAACTAGCCAAATATATATTAAATAAATGCAGAAAAATATTTCTTTTTAACTTACAAACAAACATAAAATATACATTGAAAGGTAACAGTTTTTTCAACTAAAGTTTCTTGTGAAAAAATCTCATATCTCTGAAATATAACTTTGTATTTTGAAGCATACTATTCACCAGAGGCAGAACAACCTTAGAAATTAATTAATTGAAGTAAAGCTGGAAACTGGTGTTGATTAAGAAAATGAATGAGTAACTTTTACTGACAGAAATTCTAAATTGAAATTTAATTTTTTTTTTTTTTTTTTTTTAATAACAATATTTTCATCATCACTTGGTGAATATTCATAATATATTATTTTGAATCCATCTTTTATTCATTTAAAAAAAATAATAAAATTATTTAAATGGGATATAAGGAATTAAAAATAAAAATCTTCGTAAAGGTTTTATGAAACAAATTCATATTAATTCCTATAAGCCTCTTAAAATAGCATAGAATGACTTGAAACCAAAATACATAAACAATATTTTATTTATTTTAATACGTATTTTTGTCTGCATAAGCATAAGATATAAATAATACTTAACATTATTTTTACGTCTATGTTTTGCATTGTGTTAATTAATAAAACTTGGATATTTTTTAAATAACAGCGGAATAAATAAATGGAAAGTTTTTTTTGTTACATATTTTGAATAAAAACTGCATGTAATGCTAGTTGACTTCAAATAAGATTCATAATGAGTAAGTTAATAACAATAAAAGTTAATAATAGTTAAATTTGATTGAGTATTAATTTTAAGTACTCTTAAAATAAAATTATTAATGAAATATGATTGTTTTGAAAATTTTTAATTTTCAATCATTTATTACTAATTTTAATTTCTTGTTTGTATTGCATAATAATTATAAATCTATATTTGTATAAAAATTGTGATATATTAAAATTACCATTGCATTAAAAGTAATAAGTATTTTAATTCCTTTTATATTTCAGATTAAAATAATCCCATTAAAAAAGCTTAGAAATGCAATAAATGGTTTTATTACATAATTTTAATAAAACATGATTATTATTTCATAATAATAAGCTGATTTATACATATTATTTTAAATAGAAAAGTACTTTAAATAAAAAAAATTGACT
Source organism: Caerostris darwini (assembly GCA_021605075.1). Classification (NCBI taxonomy): domain Eukaryota; kingdom Metazoa; phylum Arthropoda; class Arachnida; order Araneae; family Araneidae; genus Caerostris; species Caerostris darwini. The sequence goes on along the minus strand of BPLQ01002620.1, from coordinate 384,224 downwards.
TTTAAATTATATTATTAATTATCATTGCTTTTCCAGAAAAAAAAAATGAAAAAAGGTAATCTAGTTGTCATTTTAAGTTAATAAAAACTTTAGGGAATTACTTATAAAAAGATTTTTATTCTATGATTCCTCTTAATATAAAATTAAATTAAAATATGCTTGTAAGTATCTTAAGTTATAAATTCAAAAGCAAGATATGTTGTTACATTCAATTTGGATTGCATCAAATAATTAATGATTCTATCTTTACATTAGAATCATTCTTGAGATCATTTCTCGTTACAAAATTATTTATTAAAGTGACTGCATTTCAGATGAGAAAATCGAAGACCAAATGCTAAATATAAATTTTCTTATAAAACATCAAATTTTTCTGCGTTTTGTTGTATGTCTTCAGAATACCTAAATCGCACAAATTATTAGTAAGCTTTGTGCTGTTCCCTACTAGTCAGAGAAATAAATAGATAGGTGGTTTTGAAATATGATAAATAATTTTTTTTATAAAATGCCATGCAATCTACACACTTTAAAAAGCTTCACGATAAGTATTGTCAGCAAATCAGATTCATAAGTTCGAGAAAGTAAACTAAAGTGTTTCTCTTTGGCTGAGTGAAGTTTACAAAAAAATGTGATTTTTTTTTCATGTGTTCTAGACTTCAAAAATCAACTAGATCCTCCTCTGGTCGCAACTATGGCAAAAATATTCCTATTAGAAAATAACAAAAAAAGTGCTTTTCTTCAAGCTGAAATGGTCACCGGTTCGGTGACGTAATTGACATCGATGTATTTCAGTTTGTGGACGGATGTCTTGCGACGTCGGACATATTCGTTGTCCACTTGGTCTTCTTTCTTGTAACCATTTGTTGAATTGCTCGATGTGGTCTCGACTTTTTCCTTTGACTGGCGCTTGGTGCGTTTGTATGAACCCGTATAGAAATTTAAAAAAAGGCCGAAAAAGATTATTGCTTGGACGACATTGAGAGCAAGAAGTGGCTTCGATACATGGCAAGTTGGGAAAAATGTTAATTGGAACATGAATGTGAATACTAGGATGAACTGAACCTAGAAGAGAAAAGAAATTTGATTCAATTTGACAATCTATCGGTTGTATATATCTGTATATGTTCCAGCATAACTCAAAAACTGAAACACTTAGAAATCGTTTATTTCTTTGTATTTATTGTATTGTTACAAAAATTCGTAGCGAAAAAATACGATTAATTATTAATTATTTTTCAATTAAATAAAAATCTGTTTTTTTTATTGCTGTCATATTTTTAAGCCACCAGATTGCGCCCGTCTTAATAAAAAATAAAAATAATAAAAACTGGCTGACATCATTACTTATGTTCTCGTAAAAAAAATTAATGTAGAAAATTTATTCAGTTTTCACTTTATTTTACAAACTAACACGTCTCACAATGGGTCACCATTCAAGAGAAATTAATCACAAAATTAAAAAATTGGTATAATATTTAACGAGTGAACAATTGAGAAGCTAAAAAATGAAAAATATCTTTGTTCCTCTATAGCATTTTTTTTTTTTTTCAAGTAAAAAAGCAATCGATTCAACTCAATTTAGAATATGAATTAAATTTGGTTTGTTTTTAAATCGAAATGACTTTCTTTTTCAGTATTTCACAAAAAATTGTAAGAAGAAAAATGTTTTAATGTTCTGTTTGCCATTCACTTTACTTACAATCACAACCCCTTACTTGGCGCAATTTGACGAAAAGATTTTTTGACGCCGAATCCCAACGACCCCTATTCTGCGATTTTACCAAGAAAACCATTCCAAATTTTTTAACTTTTAAGATTAAATTGAAAAAATTTAATTTCTGCTTGTCTGAAATTTATTTTTTTTCCACCAATTTTACATTTAAAATCATTATTGATTTCACAACTTTTTTTTATATTTCATTTGTACTTTATTTTGTACAGGTCATATGTAAAAGTACTTTAAACGTGTTTGTTTTTTTCATTATAGAATAGAGATGTTCGAAAATTTTGTTCCCTGATTAGTAAGGAGGGGCCTGATGACCGAGTGACCAGCGCTCAGTGCCACAGATTTCAGGTTCGAATCCACGCAGTGCCATAAATGTTTGTAGTGGTCCAGTATCCACTTTTAATCGTAAGTTCAGGTGTAATATGGCTGTTGGACGTAGCGCTGACAACCCTACCATGTAAAAAGTTGCCATTTGTTGTCGCAAAATCTATCAGTTGTAGATGGCCTTGGCCCACTAAGGGCTGTAATGCCAGGGAGTTAATAAGGAATCTTTCAATTATAGATTTCAAAACCTTATAATTTTATAAAAAAGCAAGAAAACGTATACGTATAGAAGATATATGTATCTATATAACGGATATTTAGAAACAAACATTATGCTGCTATGGTGTGTAGATGGAATTGAAAGCAAGCGATAATTCACTTACCATTTGCAAGAGAGTTAAATATTTTTTCCACCATAGATACTTTTGGAATGAAGGTCCGAGAGCAGACATGCCGTAATATAAATACATCCACATATGCACAAAAGAATTCAGGAAAGCAAATATTGAATTATATCCTCCTAGAAAAAATAAAATATTGAAAATAATTAAAACAGGCATTTATTATTTTTAATATCAGACCAATTATTGTGTTTAAAATGGAAACATCAATATTTGTTTATAATTTTGGTAAACATTATAAAAGAAATAAAAATTATATTTTAATAATTTTTAATTATAATTTTTTTTAAACAGTTTATAAGGAATTAAACTTATTTTATTATTTCAAATATTTAAATTATGCTACATTATTTGCAATATTTTGCCACCACAGTTTTCACTCTTTCTACCATTTTGAGTCCAACAGAAACACTTTTTCGATCATATCGGGTTTATCGTGCTCATCACAGGTTCATTCATTCGTGCTTTCTGTTCGGCCTCACTTGTTTGGTTTCAAATCAAGCTCCCATAGTTCTTGATTCAACATAACAATATCGCCCCCTATGGCTTTCAGGAGAAATGGTCAATAGGCCTATAGACTCTCACCCGAGAGGAAGTGCAGCACAGCTACGCTCTTCTGTTGAGAAATGTATAGTTTATATTCTCTCATCCCGAGAGGATATATAGTTAACGCAAGCATGGGTTTAAGTTGGCCTACAGACTCTCACCTGGAGAGGAAGTACTTTTAGCGCCCCCTGTGCGTACCTGAATATCTTGTTTTCGGCTTAGAAGTGGAATCTTTCCACGAATCTATAATTATATGTCTTTAAATGAGTTACATAATATCTCAAGTTAAGTGTATATGTGTGGTGTTTATGCGGGTGTAAATAAAGCTGTGCATTCTCAAAACTATGTCTCAATCCAACCACATCCAGCTACCCACTACACCGTTTATTATTTTGTTGATAATTATTTTACATTTATCATTTTTACATGAAACAAGATCGAGAAATCCTTTAGAAATAAATGGAGATATAATACGAGTACTACTTTTTATGCTTATTTTACAATAAAAAAATTACCCAACCATAAAGTAGTAATAAAACGTGGTTGCACACGGAGATTGCCAGTTTTAAGTCAAGATGATTGCCACGTTGAGGCTGTATACATACCGACGGCCTTGATCATTCTGCCACTACTTTGTACGAAACTGGTCACTTTGCGTTAATTGCGTTGTAGAGTAAAAATGGATTTGTATTGCGTGTCGTATGAGTGTGTTGAGAAATACGTAAAATGCATACAATATAATTGTCTTTCTAATGAAGGGAGAAATAGGTAAGCAGCGACGTAGCACTAATTCTAGTACGAAAAGGATGTAGTGCGCATTAAATCTTCGCAGCAGCTTTCATATGCACTCTCTACTTACTAAGCGCTCTCTGACGATTTGTCAGAAGTTTTAAGAGAACGTTTGGCAACACTCATGTTTTTTGAGTTTTGAATTCGAATAAATTAATAGTTTAAAAAAACTAAAAAATACGCTTTTAGAGTTAATCAATCTAAAAAGTAAAAAATAATTGTTAACATAAGAATAAAATGACTGACGAGAAAATGAATGTCACTGTTCTAAAATCGTGGGGTGCTCGATATCAATCGTTATAATTTCTCACTAGTTTCATTCCGAAATGCAGAGTTAGTTTAAAAATGTCATACAAAGCACCCCACGCTTTTAGAACAGTGACATTCATTTTCTCGTCAGTCATTTTATTCTTATGTTAACAATTATTTTTTACTTTTAGATTGATTAACTCTAAAAGCGTATTTTTTAGTTTTTTAAACTATTAATTTATTTTTTACTTTTAGTCTGATTAACTCTAAAAGCATATTTTTTTTTTAGTTTTTTTAAAGTATAATTGTTTTTACTTTGTTTTCCACTTGGCCGGTTATCCGCTAAGTTTACATACTTTTTACCCACCGAAATTTTCGGCCAATAGGAAGAGCGCAATTCGACATGATCGCACTCCTATGCCTTTGAGATCCGCCTCTTTTTAGCCACCGAAATTTTCGGCCAATAGGAAGAGCGCAATTCGATCGCGGATCAGTTGACTGACTCGCCAGTAGATGGCGCCATCAGTCCCAAAATCGAGCCCAAAAAGTGAGTTACATACAAACATACAAACATACAGGTGAAGCTAATAAAAGCGTATTAAAAAGGTGTGCTGGCGACAAGTTCACACTGCGCTTGTATTATGCAGCTCTTGTAAATAACAAATAAATAACGTAATTCTATTTCAATGGAATGATCTCTTGCACTTTTTATTGGTGATGTGTATCAAGCTTCACCACACCATATTGGTGGCCCGGACATGATTTCAACATGTAACTTCCGCAACATTTTGTAATCAACATTACAACACAAACAGTTGCAATCCTATTTTGTTCTATAATATTCAAAGAAATATTTCCGTGTAAAAGTTATGTCATATTATTAATTATAAATGTTGTTTAAATTATTTTACGTTATACGAATCCCAGATAATTTATATCTTAATTTTTGAGTTAGTAACCTGATGGTATTTAAAATTTAATTATACAGTTAAAATTAATGCGGTTTCTGCATTCTTACCTGGACCATATTTGATGCCAAACCACAATGTTATAGGCACAAGACTGTGATGGAATACATGAAGAGAGGTTATTTGAGATTCTTTCTTCCTCAGAATAAAAAATATCTGCAAATAAAGATTTCAACGAAATATTAATATGAGATTATAAAACTCTTTAAAAGTATTAAATGGTAGATTTATGTTGAAAATTGTTATATAAATTTTCGGTTCTATACATTAACAAATTAATCTTGTTTTTCATATTAAATGTTTTCAAACAAATTTCAAAAGTAAGTTTAATACTTACTGTGTCTGCAAACTCAATAAATTTCGTCATATAAAAGAACCAACCTATTTCTGCCATCTGAAAGAAAAAAAAGTGACGGATTAATAATATGTCTATTTATATTTTATCGTTTCCATACATAAAAAACATATCTATATATATTATCTATGAAGCAACTTTTAGCAATATTGAATAATGTTTACATGAAAAATGTTATTTTTTTGGCATCTGTTTAGATCCTTCTTTATTTCAGGAAGAAGATTTAATAAATCTTAATCGTTTTAAATTTTTCTATGTATATCGATGGTTATATCACATTTATGTTTGCCATAAATAGATCATTGACAAAGGGAACAGTGTCCTCTTACAAGATCTTCAAGGTTAATCGCCTCCACTGAAGAAATAACGTATTGGAGAAAACCTGGAAACTTCTACCAAGAAACCTGACTATCAATACAAAGCAATGTCACAATCGCCATCTTCTCGTTCATGAAAACAGTACTTGCAACAAACTCAGCCACCGGACTTAAACCTCAGCTCTCCTTCACGTTATCTATGTACGTTATGATTAAACCATGAGTCGTAATAATATAAAACATCTATTATGTAAAATTCAGTTTCTATAGGTATTTATTATTACATAAAATTATTTTTCTAAAAAGAATTTGTTTCCCATCTTTCTTTCCTTTTTGATATTTCATGAATAAATAATTTAAGGATTTTTTTCCAATGGCACGTTTACAGGACAACACATATCATAAAGAACAAGATAGAAACAAATGACGTTAGTTAATCCATCAACTTAAGTCTGGCAATCCGATAACACTTTCATAAAGAAACAGAAGGCAGCGCAGAACAGGAAGTAAGGTGAAATATATCCATATCTTCCTGGAGGCAGTGAGGGCCAGGAGTCTAATTCTGTGAAGGTGCTTGGGCAGACAATCGTGACCGCAGAAAAGCCATAGCAATGAAATAATTTAAATTAAATGCCTAAAAACAGTGAATGCTCATCAAATTAATTTATCCAATTAACTGGTTATTTAAAACTCATTGTGTCAAACATAACAATACCAACGATAATAACCAAATATTTCAAATATGGACACAGCTTTATTTGTGAATTTGTTTTATCTTTACTAGTGCAACGCAAACATTGTTGTTTATAAATTTTGAACACTGACAATGTAAAGGACCTCAATTATTTAATGCAATGAAAGGCATGATTCAAAAGAATTGATGAAACTGATTTATGAACAGTTCGGCCGGAAACAGAGCAACCGATATCAGAATATCAATTATAAATGTTGTGATGCCATCGTCGTTTGCACCAGTGGACCATTGTTGGTAGTAGCAACACTCGGTGAATAGGACGACAACTGAATTTTGATGTTACAAAAAGTGTGTTACGACCCTATGGTAAAACTTGAAGAGAGTTCGTCACTACCACCCAGCTCCGTACAGCAATTTCAGCTAATGATTATAATCAATAATGGAAAATACTCTGATATTACTTGCCATGATGGAGTATGACGATATTTGGCCTTGGAGATATCTGTGAGAGAGACGATGCCCATTGTCTTCTGAATAGGAGTGAACACTAGCAATTGCCGAATAATTATTTGCAGTTCAGAAAATTCCATTGTATTTTTTTTTTATGTAGCTCCACGTCAAAATTAATCTGTGGACTATAATGTTTTGAGAATATCTTTCCAATAGGACCAAGGCCAGATTAACCCACTTTGGGGTTCTAGATATTTTCTTTTTACCTGCCATCTTCCTCTCCCATAGGAAGTAGACCACATACAAAATATAAAACAATAATGGAAAAAAAAAACTAAATAATGTTAGTAACTGAAACAAATCTTACATTTTTATTGATTAAAAATATTTAATATACAACACTAAATTTTAGTTTTTCTAGAAAAGTTTGTTTATAAATTTAAATTCCTTTTATTAAATGTTTAGCAAAAAATGTTATACAATGACAATATTGCCTTAAAATATTAATTGGTTAATTTAACATTTTTGGTTAATATTTAAATAATATAATAATTTTATATATTTAAAAAATTCAAAATTATTGGAAGTTCTACTTTCATTAAGAAGAAGCGTAATAAAATTTTCTTTATATTTTAGATATTCACAATAACTATATAAAATGATATATTTTTTAATTCATATGATATTAAGAATACATATAGTTAATATTATTCTTATCGCTATAACAAATTTCAAATTACCGGAAGAATTAATTTCAATAAGAAGAAACATAAGAACACATTTTCTTTAGATTTTATTACAGAATTCGCTATAAACATATAAAAAGTAATATATTTTTGTTTATTGTTAAACAATTGTCCAACAGAAAAAACTAAACTGTCTTATTTACAATTTTTTTCAAAATAGACGATTTGACTGGGCCCATCTAAAAACCGGCTCCTAGATATTTGTCTCATTTGTCTATGCGGTGATCCGACCCTGAATAGGACTAGTAAACTGTGCAGTTACAGTCAGTCTTTGGTTCTCGGTGTTCCTTGGTGCTCTTAATATCATATGAATTAAAATTAAATCCACTAAAACACCTGGCTTATTGGGATGAAGGCATTGATAATATATACAGTAAAATATGAGCATTACACTAAGTGTGCAAGAATTTAAGTCCCCAAAGTTAAAATTAGAAAAAATAAAAAAAAGTGAAAAAAATAAAAAGTAGCAAATAAACACACAAAAAGAGTTAAGAAATTTAAACTAAAAAATTAAACACTACGAAATGAAGGAACCGCTGCTAGAAATGATGACTAAAGAATCAGGTCAGGGTCGAACCCACTGCCTAGACAGCAAGAACAACACACACGACAACCGATCCAGTTCGTCTAGGACAATTGCAGATTGTTAAGAACGGCCTGAGGGCGTTTAGCATTTTCCATTGTGCAGTTACCACAAAAGAAGCAACCCTATTTGTTGGCTAATTTTATCGTTCCACAACTTCAGCGAAAACATTGTCTACATCAGAGATTAACTTTAGATGGAATGAAGGACCACCACCCATTGGTGGATCAATACATCATCTGTTGCGGAATCACTTTTATATCATTTTACGGAACAGTTTCATAATCACTTTACTGGGTACACTTGTAGTTTTTCGGTGCATCTCCAGATCGAACTCTATATGATTTTTGGCTATGGAGTTATTTAATGTCCAGTGTCTTTCTTGATGGAATTCTGAGATTGACCACCTTAAAAGGCAACATATTACGGAATATGGTGAACATTCCATATGACACTTTTCGTTCGGTAGTAGAAAGTGTTGTATAGAGGATAGATGATGTTCTTGCTGAGAACTATGGTCACATTGTAAATGTTTAGTGTCCTTGCCGATAAATGAAAGTGAATAAAACACGATGCTTCACTACAATTTAGTCTTTTATTCATTTAAAACAATTTTTTTAAGCGGCAAAGCATCATGTTTAGTCCAGTTGGCGATTTTTAAACTAGCTTTTTTTTTCACTAAATTTTTTCTCCACATGTTAATATTAGTTCTCTTACAAAGATCGGCGTCTTTCCAGTTGTTAAATTGAATTGACACTGAGTAAAGACAATTTAATTACAAAGCATCTGTATTTCTACCTTTTTATAGAACTTTCTTACATAAACGTACTAATTTAATTAAATTATCCAACAAATAAAGAAAAGCTGGAATGAGAGAAATTTTTATACAAATGAGAATATATATTAATTAAAAATTTGAATTCTATTAAAAATTCTATTATTATTCTAAAAATTAAATTCTGAATTCTATTAAAGATTCAGTCATAAAGAATTCTAATTCGATTAATTTCAGAATCTAAAATGATCTATTTTAATAAAGGAATTCGAAAAACATTTTATATCTTTGCTAACTGTGCAAAGAAAAAAAAAATATTAATTTCATAGTATGAATATTTTATTGTCATACCCGGACTGCGTCTGGATTGTTAGAATAATCAATTGGCTCACATCGCCAGCTATATTTCGTGAACCATCCCAGCATACCCATCTGCAAAATAAAGATATGCATAAATAAAATTCAATTCAAATTAAATTTTACATTATGTGTAATATTTGTAATATTAATTTTTGGTTGAGTTGTATTCATAAGAAAATTTTTTAATTTCTTTTAATGTTCTATTCCTCGCACATTCTTTGTTCAATTAATATAGATTTAAAAAAAGAATGAAAATTTTCCTTCAATCAGCTTGAATTCAGTTCAAATTCAATACCACAAAAAGCTAAGATAAGTATATGATTAGCACATATAAATGGGATTTGCTAAAAAGAAAGAATAGTAGCATACTTGAAAAAAAAAAGCATTTTGGGGAAAGTTTTCTAGAATTTCTGAATGAAATTTCGATGCAGAATGCACTCGATTATTTAATTTTACATGAATTTTTATAATTAAAGAAATGGAATTCATTTTTTATAAAAGGCATTTGGTTAATTTTATTTTACGATAGTATATCATAATGATAAACATAAAGCCAATTATTAATAAATAAAATACAAATTCTTTATCTAATTTCATTTCAAACAGTAACTTTCTAACAATTTTACAACAAACGATTAAACGACTTTAATTATTTTTCTTATATGTTATAGAACGACATAACATATGGTTTTTTTAAAGGAAACCATGGAATAAAATAAAGGTCAAAACGATTTACGATTCTTTCTTTTTTAGCAAATCCCATACGGGATTTTCATTCACTCTATACGAAGAAAACAATTTCACTGCGAATTCCCATAACGCCAGTTAATGATCATTTAACATGCCATTTCGTATCTGAAAACCCTATAACCTTTTGCTAGTTGAAAATAGTTCTATGGCTGAAAATGTTTTTTGAAATTACCTTTTTATAAGCAAGCATAAATATTATATTATACGGAATGTTTTTCTTTCGTAATATTTTATATGAAATTTATTCTTGTTTTTTGTACTCTTGAAAGAGAAAATGCCTTTGAGAGGTTTTCTATTATTATTATTTTTTTTTTACTGTGAAAAGAATTTTGCGTGTAGAGTAAACTTCATTAAATTAAAGAACTTTTAATACAATTTAACTAAAGTCGTTTACTTTGATGTTTCATTATACTGGATTACATAGTAATTTAGGTAGTATTTCAAGAAATGAAGCTATTTTTGTTATACGAAGGTATACGGTTTTTTTTTTCAATTCCTTCTATTAGCTCCCACTCTCCCTATATATATCTTGTTCAAATTTTCAATCCTTAATAAAATGCTTTTTATTCATCCACTCAAGTTCGAATACATTTTTTTGAATTTGTAGTGGATGACACTGGATGTTAATACAGTTTTTTCAAATATTAATTCATTAATTACATTTAATTAATTAATTTTAGATTTTTTTAGATTTATGTTGCATATATCTACCAATAAATGGCGCCAGATAAACTTTAAAAAAATGAGTGAAAATTATTTATAAAGGACTTCCTGCAATATAGTGAAAAAAAAGTAGGAATTGACTTTAAATTTTTTTTTTTTTTTTTAATATTATTTTATGTTAAAGCAAATAATAATATGATAAATATTTGAAAAATGTAACGTAATAATAGTTACTGCTTAAAATTAAATTTTAAAAAAGACAGAAAAATTATGCAATGACGACAAAATGCAATGATGACAAAATGCAAGGACATAAAAATTGGATTATTTTATAAGCGTTCGAAATAATTAAAATGACAAGGACTTTTTTGCTAACGGATTTGCCATGTCCGTTTTTGTTGTAGATACAGAAGTTTGGTTTAGCTTCTTTTGCCGAGTGTCGAATCGAACTCTGTCATTTTCGAAACCAGCCCACTATCTACAAGTCTTCTATGTTTATCATTATAAGGATTATTTGCGCATCCCGTGTTGTCTGTAGACAAGGATTACTTGCGTACCCATGGATTGTTGTCATGACCAAGGTGTAAAAATTAGCAAAATACTTTTCAATTTTAAAAAGCATTTTTGATGTCAAGATTATTTAAAAAAAATTAAATTTATGATAGAACCGTAAATAAAATATGCATTTAAGAACTATCTTCTTCTTCAATGGCGCAATAGCTTCATGGAAGGCCAAGTCCAGTTGCCTACTGGCAGATTCCGAAACAAAAGATACTGTACTCTTTTTAAGGAATAGGAAGTCCTACGCCGAACAGTCATATTAGACCTGGGCCTAGGTTTTAAGGTGGATTCCGAACAGCTATAAATATCCATGGTACCACCAGAACTCGAGCCCAAAATCTGAGGAAAGGAACGCCAGAGCGCTAGTCACTCGACCATCAGGGTTCAATTAAGAATTATGGTAAAAATAGAAGACGACATTTTCCCGACGATTTTCAAACTTTATATTTGTTATAGAAATAAAAATCTTTATTATAATTTTTAATTTGGACTGTAAAATGTTATTAAGTTTTTCTATAATTTCATTCCAAGCATTTTTCATCAAATAGCACACACCAGTAGATAATTCATGTCGCATTTTATCTAATTATGTAAAAATTCCATTCCATTCTATCGTCTACTACAAATGTTTTATTTCTTACTTTATGTTTATAAGATTGTTTATTTTTCTCTCACACAAAATTCTGCAATTTTTATTGGCGAAAAACATTTTTAAGCTGTGGTTTTATGGAATTTATTTTTACGAAACTTCAGGAAAAAATGTTCACGTAGCGACCTATAATCCACACCCTAAACTTTTTTAGCGTATAATCCCCAGTTTATAGACAGGAAATTATGGCATTACATACATCAAATAGTAATTATTCAGAATATTTATGTAATCGGCGAAAGTTTACTAAAATGCTTTTAAAGTGGGCAAATAAAGATAATTATAAGAAACATTAAAAAACTTTATTGTATTGGCTGACTTCAATAAGTATCTTTTATATTTCAAAAAATGTCTGAAAAACAGTAAATGTCTTATAAGCTAATCTAATAATTTGTTATTACTTTCATTTCTAGATTCCCTTTTTCTAATGTCTCTTTATTTAATTTTGGAGACAAACTATTCGGTTTTGATAAAGAAAAGACTTACATTACTTCATAATAAGATTAGATGTTTAGATTAATTTATTATTTAACATTTGAAATACCGCAAATTATTTAGAATAATCTGTAATATAAGTTTTCCAAGAAATTGCTATTGATATACTACTATACTATTTGCACTTTTTTGATTCTATACTATTCATCGCTTTGTTATTCTACTATAATACATATGCTACTATATTATTCATACTATTCGCACTTCAAATGCTATTCATACTTCTTCTAACAAAACTTTTCTAAGTAATCAAAGTAAGCAAGACGTATTAAAGAAAAATAATTGAGAAAAAAAAATGACTTAAAATAAACTTGATTGCTTAAAATTATTCATATATTGTATGAATTAAAAATAATTTTAGGTAATACAACTATTCATATTTGTGTTACTATTATTAATGGAAAAAAATATTGATTTACCATCCCAAATATTTTGTAATACAATCGAATTGATTTTTTAGGGCTTAATTTTGTTTCAGTTATTAAGAATATCTTAGAAACGGAAAGGGCATTCGGTCGGTTAATTTAAAATCCGTCTCGCGCTACATTTACACTTTTATCCGTGACATTTCCTTCAGTTAGTTACCCTTTAAATGATTGCATGAAAGGAAAAATTAGCGAGAGTTATTTGTGAGCATATCAAGTTATTGAATGGTATAAAGCAAATGAAATAGGATTATTGATTAGAAAGCGAATCAATTAACATGTTTGGGGAAAAAGTCAGAAATGGATTTGCTGGTAAAGTAGGTAAGAGTAACATGCAAACCCGCTTTTGTGCAACTTTTTCTTCTTTTCTTTTGCGAATTTATTCGATTATTTTTGTGTGATTCGTTATGTGGTATATGAAAAAAAAAAATGTCTATAAAAATGCATATCATGAATGAAAAGTAATTAAAAATTTAAAAAATTGAAAAGCTATACTAAAACTTGTTTTGTTCAATCTTTTTCTCTTTCTTTCCTTTTTTCTTCTTACCTACCGCACAAAAGTAGGTTTGAGTAAATTCCTCATCAGGTTTGTTGAGGCATTCAATTATTTTATTATTTGCATAACTGTGCAAGAATCATTAAATATTGTGAAATAATAAGGGCTTTTAACAAATATTTTGTTATTTTAGGACAATAAAGGAAAATTTAATACTTTTTTTTTTTTAATAAACCATCCAGCAAAAAGCACAGAAGAACCTAAAAATAATGTACTCATATTGTTGAAAAAATTTACTCATAAAGTTGAATTATTTTGTTAAAATATTGTTTAGTTTCAGTTGAACAAAACTGAATTAAATTGAATTATTGATAAAAATAAGTCATTCACAAATTTGCAATTATAGTAATTAAATTTAAATGACATTTTGAACTAAAATGCGAATGGATATTTAGGTAATACTTGAACAATTTATATATTTACGTGATTTATTATGTTGTGCATAATGATAAGATTTTAACATTTTTAACAGGTTTTAAATAGACTTTTCAAAATTGAATATGCATGATTAATGTATTATTGTTTGTAATATTTTATTTGTGAAACATTTCCTAGATCGATTCAAATGAGAATAGTAATATCTTAATTTAAAATATCAAAAAATCTTTAAATATACATGCCAATGGATCGCTCTCTCAATATATATATATATGTACACACACAGAGAGAGAAATAGTTATAATTTATAGCATGTACTTTAAAAAATTAAACATCTTTTTCGAAACTAATGCTCAATCGGGAATGGTTTCCCCCTCTAGTTATGATGATATCATATGTTCCAAGCATGATGTATTCAGATTGATTTTTTCATAGATTATATGTTTTTAATAATAATATACGTTTATGAAGTGATATTTTCCTTTTATGGTAAGTAAAAAAATATAATCATTATGTTTTTTATGAATTATGTATGATTTAAGTAAAAAAATAATAATAGTAAAAGCATAAAGGAACACATGAATCAGATAAAATCCTACAAAACCTACAATTTTTCAGCTGATTTAATGATGTCATATTATATTAAATATATAATAAAGTCACTTTTTTTTCTAAAACTTTTGTATAACTTCATAAATCCTTCCGTCTAAATTGAGAATGTATAATCTGCATAATTTTTCAAATGTCTGAATAAAATACAATATCTAGAATCAACTCAATCAATACTCATCTAGAATCAACTGTTATCTATGTATTATACGCTAACCGAGTTATTTCAAAGATGTGATAAATGAAGAAATAATAATAATAAATCCCTATTATTGTAAAACAATTAAAATATGATCGAATGTTACAGTCAAAATAAGAATATTAAAGAATACAATAAACTATAAAAAATCGCGTATAAAATAACAAAAAAAATCATGAAATCCTTATTATGATGAACTTGAATCATATTTTAATATTATGTAATTTTGTATTGTAATTTAGGAACTTGAAATCATACCTTTAGAGTTTTTACTCATATTTTTCCTTAATTAATCTAACCAAATAAAAAAAATATATAATTTCACTGAAGAATCACAACAACGAGTTATATCTGCCAGCCCCAACTAAAAAGCAGAACTTTTTTTTTTTAAATCTGAAATTATTCTTTTTGGAAGATTATCTAAGCTCATTACAACCATATCATCATTATTTTGAACTGTGTTACAGCGAAGCATAATGTATATGTTTTTTTTATTGATATTAGAGCGATAAAAGTCGTGCATGTATTTACTCACATTGAAAAAGATCCATGTGCTGATAGCAACGAGTAGGAAGTTGTACACAACCATGGGAATGCGCAGCTCATAGGGTTTTTGGTCTCTCATCCACGCCGGACCCACCACTTTCACAAATCCCAAATACATGACAACTAGAGTGATTGCTTTCATAGGACTGTCCATCATGGGCCATGATGCAACTCGAGGATCTGAAAAAGTAAAGCATATTTGAGATTTTAATTTTTTTTTAAATTTCATTCTTCATTACGTATATAAATATAGAACTCGTTTTTGATACTAAAAATGGTACTGACAATCCTACTTTACAATTCATATTGCCTGTTTAAATGAACAATAACAGATAATAAAGAAATTAGTTTATTGGAAATGCATTACTGTCGCACTAAAATGATCTAATTCTAACATTATAGATATTGATATTACTGATTTTTTTTGAAATTAAAATGAAGATGAAGCTAATTCTTTCTTATTTAATTTTGATAAGCGGGGGGCAATGTAGACCTACCTCCTAGTGGTGCACTCTGGGTAACGTTCTATACGGCTAAGTGGTCTACAGTTTTCGGCATGAGCTCTCGCTGCTATCCTAACAGTCTACCGGTTGACCTGAATGTATTGCAATGGAATGCTGGTGGCTTGTCGCAATAAAAAAATAATTGATCTAATGAACATCTACATCGCATTGGGATTTTCGATCAGCCAAACTGCCCTCTTTGTGATTTGGCAGAATTAATGGCTCGAGCTCATTTCCATCGTTTCTTGGCACTTCATAGCGAATACGAGACAGCGAGATACTGCCAAGCTAGAGAACTGTTAAGGCAATGACTTCAGTCAAATCTGTTCAATTCTTTTGTGTGCATTTTCGTCTTTATTTTGTATTTTTCCCGTTTTTGTATTGCCTTGCCATTGAAATAAATAAAAAAAAAATTGCTACGTTATGAACTTAAAAAATAAATAAACATTATCCAAAATGTAGTTATCATCATCTTAAAACTAAGCTGCATGATGAGGTAAATATACTTTTGATTCTAGTTTTATATATATATATATATATATATATATTTACATACACTTCATGGCATAAAATAATGATCCTATTGAAAATTAAATACAAAAATTGATAAAGCATTCAAGAATCAGTCATTAATAGTTTTTGTTGCCAATTATGCTTAACAATTTAATTAAAAATTCAAGCAGATCTAAATCATTCCAATATACAAATGTTCATCATTCTATCATCGCCCTGAATAATATTATTGGATGAATTTATGTTTTTAGTTTTAATGGCAATTAAGCAATTAAGTCCATTGTGAAGATGTAATGAAAGGTGGCAGATTTTCAGAGAAATTTGAAATTTTTACTAAGCAATATATTCCCAAGAACATTTACTTCACTGAACATATTAAAAAAAAATATCCAAATTTCAGTTCTAATAAATTTAGCTAAATGAATTATATTCAATACGATTATTTTTTAGAATGTAGTTGTACCTTTCTTCGTTAATGAGGAGCAGTTTCATTTTTTTTTTTTTTTTTTTTTTCCATATCACTGTGAAACGGAATGAGTTTTATGTAGTTGGTTTGAATGAAAAAAATTATAAAATATTCAAAAATATTAAGTGAATTCAAATTTTAATGCATATGCCTCTGTTAAAAATATTATTATTTTTATTTTTTAAATTAGTAAAGAATTATTTAAAAATTGATATTAGAAAAAAAATTAAAGAAAATGTTTTATTCATCACTTTTTGTAATGTTACTATTGACCGAAAGATGGCGCCATGATAGATAGCAAAAGGATGGAAATTCCGGAGTTTTATGAACTTTTAATTTAAGCATCGCAAAGGTATAAAATAAAATGAAATTTAAATAGTTAATTAAATTTAATTTTTTAAATAATTCTTTTAAAAATCTAGATTTAGCAGAGTAAAAATTATTTTTCACTGTTTAAAAATTAAAATAAACAAAATTTCAAATTTTTTTTTTAAAGCATAAATCAATTAAGCATTAAGTTTTTCTAACTTTAACTTTTTTTTTTTTTTTTTCTTTAAATTCTTAATCATTATCTAAAAGAATGATTTATAGTCAATAATATTAAATTTTTGAAAGTGATCAACATATTACATATTTTATGTTGAACTGTTTATTATGTTACAAATACATGATATTGATAAATGTGTTTTAATTGTATTCAGATTTAAAGTAAATTTATAAAAATATGGTAGATTTTTAAGAAAATTGTTATAATTTATTCAAGTACGTAATTGTGATAACATATTCAATTGCGTGATTTATTCAAAATATTTTACAATTAAAACACTGCATAAAACATGAAATTTGAACAACAAAATTAAAAAAGACATTTAAAATGAATTTTTAAATTAAAAAAAAAATTAAACATCAGAAAACTTACCTCCATTATCCAGAAAGTCTTGATAATGCTGCGTAAAGTTAATCATTGTGGCTTGAATTTAATATTGTGCGTAGGAAGTTACTGCTGAAAGAAAAAAAAAAGTGTTAAATTGCATTAACCGTGACAAAAAACAAAACAAACAAACAAAAACAAAAAAAAAAAAACCCCGAAACAACGTCATTTATACACTCGAATACACATTTAAAATCACTTTTGCGTAAATTAGTTGTAAAACAAGATTAAGGGCATCGTAGGATGAATTGCTGAATGATTATCATTAGTCGTTACGGCAAATGAGCACTATACATTATCGGCTTACATTAGTAAGTTAACAGTTATATTATTTTTCAAGACTTTTTAAATATAAAGTAATAATTTTTTTAATTTTTATTAATTTAAATTTAATTCATATTAAATTAATTATTAATTTCTGCCCTACACTGTACAGTCATATTAGACGGGTCCTACGGTTTAAAGTAGATTCCGAACAGCTAATCCACAAGTTTCGGGTTCGAGACTCGAACCCGAAATTTTCGGCAACGAGCGCCACAGCGCTAGTCACTCGACCACGAAAGTATAGTGAAAGTACAGTAGAACCTCCGTAAGGCGAACTTCAAGGGAGACGCCAAATTATTCGAGTTATAGAGTTTTCGACTAATGGAGAATTTCAACTTACGGATTTTGTAAGGAAATATTCGACTTGTAGAGGTTTAGATTCTTTCTAACTTATTTTGAGAATTATAAGAATAAGAATTATAATAAGGATATGTCATAGAATTGGTTATTCTATTTACTGTATACTCATACATTGTTTCTAAGAAACAACGACATGCATTGTCGGCAAATCCTTAAAATAGGTAATTTATTTTTCTTCGAGCTATAGAGGTAATTAGTTTCAAATGATCGAGTTGTAAAGGTTGTAAAATCAAACATTGCTAATGTTCGAGATACAGAGGTCCAATTTTTTTTTTTTTTTCGAGTTACGAAGGGAAAAATATATACCAAAATGGTTTGTGGGGATTGACTCATTATTTCGACATATAGAGGGTTGAAATTTCGAGTAATGGAGGTTTTGTGACTTGAAGGGAAGGGAACAAATTTTTTTTTCGAGTTTTGGAGATTTTCGACTTAAAGAGGTTCTACTGTATTTATATTCAAATTCGTACCCCTAATTATGTGATTTTCGTCCTATCCACGTAAGTTTGGGGTATTATAGTACATCAGTGGATCTCAAGCTTTTGGAAGTCGGGGCATATTTAAAAACCTACAAATAATTGTTGGCGGACTATATACAAATTTCTGAAAAATAAGCATCCGCTACTAACGCCTCACTGTTCAGATGGTGAATTCCACAGTCTACTGCTTACAAACAGCGGAGTCTTAAAGGCTGCAATGAAAAGTGCTCCTGTTAGACAGGCTATGTAAGTTTCAGCTCCTAGTTTTTAGGAAACCTTTTTTGAGCAGTATTGCTGTTGGTGGTATTTTATGTGAAGAAAGAAGAAGAAATAAAAAAAAAAAAAAAAAAAAAAAAAAAAGTAATCAGAAAGGTTACTTGTTTAAAATGAAAGCTGTGTTCGAATACGTAAACTGACAAGAAAAAGAGTAACTATATTTATTTTTATATTTGGGTACATATTTCTCCAGAATACCACAATGCGCCCTAGCGCACTCTTGAAAACCACTGCTGTATACTATACTTACAATATTATTATCTGATAACGTTTTCTTGTGCAAGTAAAACAACGCGACATCAATATGAATATATTAAAAAAAAAAAAAAAAAACATCAGTTTGATAAAGCTAACGTTTTTTTTTTTCTATTTAGATGGACGGGGATTTTTAAGATTCTACTTTTAAAGAATGGGGCCTGAATGGTAGAGTGGCTAGCGCTCTGGCGCTCGGTGCCCCAGGTTTCGGGTTCGAGTCCTGGCGGTGCCATGGATGTTTGTAGTGGTTCGGAATCCACTTTAAACCGTAGGTCCCGGTCCTAGTAGGACCGTAGAGCGTTGCGGGGGCATTGTTACTCCGCGTCCGTGGCTTCTCTTCAAGTTACACGCGCCCCCTGGGTAAGGCAAAGTGAGTAACATCTGTGCAGCGCTTGCCTTAAGGCATACAAGACCAAGCTGTCTAACGGTGTTTGCCAGCTGCATTAGAAAAAAAAAAACTTTTAAAGAATGATTAGACAATTCATGCATTTAAAATTCATAATTACCATACAATAACTTAAAATTATGGTTTGCCATAAATAAAACATATGTTTAATAAATATTTTAATTTTATGAGGTCAAACATATTTAGTTAGCTGAATAAAATTTAAAACTTTAATACAATGTAGTACATTATACAATTATTTTGCACATAGTCTGATACGTAACTCAGTGATAATTTGCGCATCTAGAAGGCAGGTTGGAGTTCAAATCTGCTGGTGATGGCAATTAGATGCAGTTACTGCTTTCAAATACATGGAGACTCACGCAGATTGAACGATTTATATAAATACCTCTCATCGACAATTAGCTACCTGGGATTATTTCCTGCTTTTTCCTATATGACATGCCAGAAAGCATGACTGCCAGAACCCTCTCTGCATTGCCCTTCGATTGGCATTCGAGGTATACAAAAAAAGATCACAAGGTTTACAGATATAGAGTAAAAAAAAATTCAACTATTCATTAGAATAAATATTATTGCTTTTATTATATGCATTTATGTCGTATATTTTAAAAAATTATTCATTAGAATAAATATTATTGTTTATATTACATGCATTTATATAGTATATTTTAAAAAAAATATATGTATTACGTTTATTGTATAAGAAGTAGAAATTTTTGTGAGTTTACAAAAAACCGATTAAATTTAAATTAATCTAAGAAATAAATCTTTAGTTGATGAAAGAAATAACTTATAAAACAATTAAAATTTTAAATGAAATAGTTTTTTTAGTTTCCTTCATAACAATTTGATTTCTTAAAAATATTTTTTTTTACATTAATAGAAATATCACATAAATTATGACAGAGCAGAATTTGTTTTTAAAAAAGAAAAATTATTGTAAAATTAGTCAAAATTTTTACTACTTACAAGTTGAAGTCGAAGGAATTCAAAGATTTCTTCTGGTAAAGTGAATAATTCAAGAAAATTTTCTTTTATAAATACCGAAAAAATTTCATTGCAAAAATTTATGTATGATAAATAGAGGGGAAAAAAAAAATCAAAGTGCATTTTTTATGTATATCTGACATTTGATTGGATGATGCTTGTGAGGAAAAGAGCTCTAAGTGCGATATGCTAATATAAACCGTAAAATCCAGTCAACATATATATAAAACTACAAGGTTCACAATTAACATTGCTTTCTTTTGTCTGTATTTTTATTATTAGTTCTGAAAAGCCAAAATGAAAAGGAAATTATGCCAAACACCTACATAAAACTAATAAACACAGATCTATAACATATTAGGAGTTCGTAAAAAATATTGCATCACGTTAAGCCATAAATTTTTCTAAAGGATCTCATAAGTAAGGTATATGATCTATAAAACATCTTTATTATTCATATTCTTCTTTTATTTGGCGACAACAAAGGGACTTAATTTCATCAGACCATTATAAATGCTGAATATAAAATTAAATAGCATTTCTTATGCTATTTGGCGGAGTGTTTTATGAAGAAGTTTAGGAAAAAATGCTTCAGGCTTTTCTTTCCTTGTTCTTTCAGTTGTCCTCGAAGTTTTTCCACTATTTCTGTGTCCAAAAAGTAAGACCAATTTTCAATTTGAAATTCCCGAGGCTTTTGGAATTTCATTTTTTTTTTCTTTTTTAGGTTGCTGGCACTGTCCTTGATATCTGTGTGTTTGAAGTTATCTGTGTGTTAAATTTGAAGTCGAAATATTCATTAGTGTTTTAGTTACGTTTGGCTTTGTGAGACGCCAATACTGATGCCGGCGATTTTTGAAATGTCTGAATTAATTGAGCAAAGAACTTGCATTAAATTTTGTTTGCGGAAACGTATAGAATGTTGCAGAAGGCATTCGGTGAGCAATCCTATATCGGAAAGAAATGTTTAGAAGTACTATAAACAGTTAAAAGAAGGCAGAGAACGCGTTGAAGACGAAGAGCCGTCTGGCCGACCATCAACCTCAATCGACGAAGCTCACATCCAAAAAATTAAAGATTTGGTGCTTGCAAACCTGTGACTTCTGGCTATTCCCTAAACTCAAAAGACCACTCCGGGGACACCGTTTTGAGTCGGTTGAAGAGATTCAACATGAATCGCCACGCACTTTGAAGGCCATCCTTGCCGATGACTTTTTAGCATGCATTGAGAATTAGAAAAAAAGTTGGCATAAGTGCATTGTGTCTGGAAGGGATTACTGCGAAGGCGATGAAATAAATTTGGAAGAATAAAAAAAGAGTTTTTGAAAAAAAAAAAAAAAAATAAATAAAGTGGTCTTACTTTTTGGGCGCAGTAATAAAGCAAAATGTTTTTTTCCCCTTCTTTCTAACCATTATGCATGCCAACGTTAACAGATTAAGGCTAATAGTTTTGTGAAAGAAAGAAAAGGAAAGTAAATAAGCCATCTTTCTTTTATAGGCGAATCATTGAGACACGACAGATTGAATTCTGAATTCATTTTGAATAAATGAACTTGAAAAATACTTAATGTTAGATAAAATCAAAAATCTTAAAGTTATGCATGGCTAGCATTTGGTTACGATAATAGAGCAATTGTGTGTTGGATTATGTTATAATGTTTGGTTTTGAATGTACTACTAGAAATATTTTTTTTCACTGGCACCATTAGTTATATATATAAAAAAGATATTTAGCTCTGAAAAAATAAATAAATAAAACTTTAAAAATGATTATGCTTTTATTAATAGTGGTCTTATTTTGCTTGTGGGTAATGAAATTCAATTCTTACTGGCTAATATTGTCTACCTGTTATGAAGATTAAAAATTAGTTACAACATAATCTAGTTGTTAATTGGGTGAGTGTATGTCGATTGGACTTTTGAAAGTTCAACGAAATTTCTTCTACGTGAAGCAGTTGCCATCAAATGTCCCTATGGAAGTCAAGCTGTTTCCCCTATAAGACATACACATGTGAAGCAGTTGCCATCAAATGTTCCTAAGGAAGTCAAGGGATTTCTCCTTTACGATACACAAATGCGAAGCAATTTCCAGCAAATGTCCATTTGGAAACATACTGGTTCTTTTAACCATGATAGATTATTAAAATAACATTTCTTCTAACCTTGAAAATAACATTTCTTGCATACTGAATACTAAAACAAACTTTAGTGCTGTTTTCCGTAAACTCTATCCTTTTATTAATAGAAATTCAACTATGACCAGGGATAATAAACTTCTTTTATATACTGGCATTCTTGGTCCTATCTTTGGCTATGCTTGTCCGGTTTGGTCTTATGGGACTGAATCTAATCTTAAAACTGTTGAAGCCTTACAAAACTTCACTAGCCGCCAAATAACCTCTGCTAAATGGTTTGTAAGTTATTCTGATTTTATGAAAACTGTTAACATTATTTCATTATTTGATTTTCTTAAACATATTTCCAGCAAATTATTTAACACGCTTAATAACCATAACATTACCGTAATACAGGAGATTAGATTTCTAATAATGTTCTTAAAGATTTCTAATAATAATGTAAGAATTTCTAATAATGTTCTTAAACGATCGCGTAAAATTTTACTCTAAGTTTTTCTTTTTGAATGTTTCTGTAAATTATTTTATGATTTTGTAAATTTATACTGGGCAATATTCAAATTTTTTCAATTGTTTATTTTCTATTATATCAGAGATGGAGTCCTAAGAGTCTAAATAGCTCCAAAATCTTAAACGTCAACCACCAAAAATTGCTTATGCTGGAACTGATGATAAGTTCTTATGAAAAACAATGGAAGTAATTGAATAAATTTCTTTCTTATAGACTTTTTTGTTAAAATATTAAAGTAGGAAAAATTTGTTTTATTTTATTTAATAGAACACGCAGGACCAACAAATATGAAGACTGTGCCTCATCTGATCAACTTTTATCTAGCAATAATGTTAGGTTACAATTTAATTGGTGAATAGTTTTGATGGAGATTACCTAATTTAGGATGACCAGTTAACAACACATTTAAAGATTTTTATCGTGGCTATGCCCGGATATTGTGCTGGATAAAATGGACTCAAAGAAGGGAGTGCCATTACTCACTCACACCACCCGTGAAATGGTGCCATATTTTGTCCCCACAATTTATTCTAAATTGTGGTGGCAAAATATAAACGCTATGTAGTAGGCCCATCAGGGTATATCTCGGGTAAAATTGAATCTTCTACATATCTGCCATTTTTTGATAAATGATTTTAAAGTCACACTGCATGGCATTCGAGAATAACAGTTATATAATTTCTTAACCGTATATTACATTGATAAATTGCTTTTACTTCGTTTAATTTAATATTCATGATTCATGATTTAATGATCATGAAAAACTGCATGATAATGTTGTCTAATAATAAATTACAAATGATTTATTGAAATTTGGTTTAAGTATTTACTTGATTCAATTATATCTAAGATTCGCACGAAAACTTTTTCAACAGTCCATCGATCTTTTTATTAAATGTCAATGACTTCGCAATATTTCAAAAAGCATTTTATTTATGCCTTATGAGGTTTCAAATCAATACGAAAAAGCCTCTAAATCACATTTGCTTCATCTCGTCAAGCTAATGGATTTCTGATGACTGTCCGGAATTTGTTATTTACTCGTATATATTTTCTTAAAAAAAGAATTTACATATAGCATTTATGTGGCGTTCAATATCTCCTTTTTAAAAGGGAGGTTATTTATATCTTTTAATATCTCTGGAGTCGAATATTCATCTAAAGTTATATAACAATAAATGAAAAAAGTTATGGAAATGTTTAATAAATTTTTATTTTACTTATATTAATTATATTTTGCTCTTTTTAATTAATAAGTTTTTATTTTTTACGCTTTTTACTTAATCTTAAATTATTTTATACTACTATTGTATGAAATTTAGTTTAGTAACTTATCTTGTAGTTCTATTGTAACAATTATTTTTGCAATTGGTAATCACAAATTGCAAAATTAACTGTTTAAATTTCGTTTTTTTAGTAAGAAATGTTGCATATCAACCCCAGCCATTTGTTTGAATAAAAAAAAAACTTTATAAAAAAAAGGTTTTTTTCAATCTAGCAAATGAATGTTGTTGAAACATAAAAATCTTTTTCCCTAGAAGAATTTTCACTTTGCAAGAAATGTTACATATCAACAACAGCCATTTATTTGATTAAAAAAGTGTTTTGTCAATCTAACAAATGAATTTGTTGAAACATGAAAAAACATTTTTCCCTGGGAGAATTTTCACTCTTCTATAAATTATCAATTTCAATTGTTAATAAAATGTACTCCAGAAGCATCTTCATGGAAGGGAATGCAATTAAATTTAATATTTATTGCAATCAAATAAGGTTATTTTCACAGTAACACAAGTTTAATTATTATAAACTATTGGTGTATTGCTTAATTTAAAATAGCTTTCTTTGTAGCAAAAAAAAAAAAAAAAAAGAAGAAGAAGAAGAAGAAGAAGATGCCTTTCAATGACATATTTAAAAAATAGATTTTTTCAATTCCTACTATTAGTTCACACTCTTCCTATACATATTTATATATCTTTGTACATTTATATATTTATGTTCAAATTTTCAATCGTAATAATATACTTTTTATTCACCACTCAAGTTCAAATACATTTTTTTTAAAAATGTAGTGGATGACACTTGATGTTAATACAGTTTTTTCAAATATTAATTCATTAATTAAATTTAATTAATTCATTTTAGTTTTATATGGGAAAAAAAATTTCTCTTATATAAGATATTTACAGGGTATAAATTTCAGAATAAATACCATCAGTGGCGAAAAGTGTAGATCACTGGAAAAAAATTTCTTTTTCAGATTCTTTTTTCATTCTGGGTTCTAGTCTGTCAAGGAGGGAACAAAAGGGAAAATGAAACATGTGAATAAATTAGTGAGAGAAATGGAAAGTGAGTATGTGAGAGAGAGTGAGAGAGAATTTTTTCTAACTTAAAAAAAATGAATGAAAATTATTTATAAAGGACTTTCTGCAATATAGTGAAAAAAAAGTAGGAATTGACTTTACAAAATTTTTCTTTTTATATTACTTGTTTACATCAAGGACCATGAGTTTCATGTAATATACGACGAGAATAACTTCTTCCATGCATCATCATTTTGAAAAATATCTCATTTTCATATCTTTCCAAGGTTTAGAAACACACGATATTCAGTCCTCTATAATACAGTAAGTGTGGGTGTCCATCTGCTAATCGATTTCAGTCCCAAGCCGTTGAGGCTCCGACGTAAACTGTCGCCATCTCATCCAGGCTGTGTGTCTACAGTTTTCAGATAATGATCCCATTACACTGCAAACGACGTCGTTGCTAGATACTAGATAAAGCTTTCAGAATGGTGCGGAGAATTAAGCCCCGGAACACAATTTCAATTTATGGCGTCCACAGAGCAACGGCAACAGACGTTTCCTTCAGGAGTACCGAACAGCTTTGAAAAGCTACTAAGTTTTTGCATAAGATTTAATAAATAAAAATTGTAGAAAAAGTTATTGGAGTAATCAAAATTAAAAAAAAAAATAATTAAAATTTAATATTGTTGTAAAAATAGAACATAATCTCCAGAAACATTTTTAAATTTTGGAAATGTGACAAGTAATATAAATTTTTTTTTTTTAAAGTCAATTCCTACTTTTTTATCACTATAATGCAGAAAGTCCTTTATAAATAAAGTTAAAATTTTTCTGTTACATCAGGCGCCATCTATTGGTAGATACATGCAACTTAAATCTAAAAAGAACTAAAATTAATTAATTAAATTTAATTGATGAATTAATATTTGAAAAAACTGTGTTAACATCAAGTGTCATCCACTACAAGTTAAGAAAAAAATGTATTTGAACTTGAGTGGATCAATAAAAAGTATTTTATTAACGATTGAAAATTTCAACAAGTTATATAAAGGGAGAGTGTGAACTAATAGAAGGAATTGATAAAAAAAAGGAAACATTACATCGTCTTTCAATCAAAATTGATTGATGGTAGGAAATTGAAAAAATTAAAATTAAATTGTAAAGAAACAGAAGGTTTTTTGCACATGCCTTTCAAAATAACTACGAATTAAACAATAATTTAATCTGAAAACTTGAGGAAATTTAATTTGCGACCTCTACCAGATACGAGAGGAGAAAATAGTTAAAAGAACGTGAAATCACGAGTTTGAAATGCGAGCACTTTCTTGCTAGGGAGGAAAAAAGGGAGCAAATCATCGTGTACTGGTTCCCACAAACCAGGAAGAGTTGGTCACACGCAAGAACACTAACCACTAGACAGCATTTATCCTGAAATTCTGAGATAGTTAGTCTTCTACAAACACTCTTCGTCTTTTGACATAAAGGAAGAAACAAAACTCTTCTTCCTCGTGCTTTCACACGTTCGAAATGCGTGTGAACTTCTTCGAATCCGAATCGCGACAGCAGTGGAAAGCAATGACTAAAATAGTTGTGAATCATTCTAATAAAATTCTGTGAATAACCAATGATCGAAATAGCTGTGCTTCACTGAAAATGAAGAATAAAATGAGAAATGATGGTACTTCATTAAAAATGAATGTGCTTCTTTGAAGCAAAGCCTTCGGATAATTTTTTTAGTTTGTCACGATATGATCCAAATTGTATCGAACATATTTTCATTTCAGCGAATTTTGAGAAGAAATCTAACTCAATAAGTAACTCAGAGACATTTGTGATGCTGTATTATTGTTATGATCTTTTGTTATTTGTTATTCATAAAACATCTGGAATTAATGTTGTTTTTCTAATAAAGTCCTTTACATAATATGTGGTCCAATAGTCATGTGCACAGCTAGTGTGCAGGACGCTCAGATTCGAATCCATTGGTGGAAATCCATTGCAGCCACTACTTTTAGAAACGAAGAGACAATGGCTTTTAAGACAGTGTGTATAAGTGTCTCACATCGATATTCAAGCTGCCTAGTAAGAGTTTTCTGGGTTTTCTCACACACGAGGCAAATAAAAAATAGTTTTCAATGGTGATATACGCAACTAGAGTGCAGGAGACTCGGGTTCAAATCCACTGTTCGTTGAAGCCACTGCTTTTAGAAATGAAGAGAAGATGGTGATTTAGATGTGTTTAAGTGTAATACGTTAACAGTCAAGCTTCCTGGTAAAAGTTTTCCGGTATTTCACCCTCAGGTAATTAAAAGAAAGTTCTCGTGGAAGACCGTGTCCTTTCTGTGTCTCTCTGTTAGTGCACTGGTATATAAACTTTGGGTACAGAAATTGGGTATATAAACCGATATTAGTTATCTTATATAAGAAAATGCACTAAGGAAGGAAACCCAAATTAATGCAATAAATTATAATAGGTATATCTTTCAATGAATTCAATTTCTTTATTAAAAGCATCAATGAGAATAATTCAACCTCATATTTATTTATAAGGGCAACAGGAGTAGTATTATAGCTACATAATAAAAATTGAATGCGTCAAAAGTTTATTACTTTAGGATTAGTAACTATAAATTTTAGAATTACTAAAATTGATATTACTTAGTAGAATAGAGTTACTTAATTAGAATTACTCACTTTTATTATTTTATAATTACTTAATTTATTAGAATTATTTACTCTATTTAAAACAGATGCTTAGTAAGTGTATTTTACATTTTTTTATGTCATTAGATTCTTTTTGTAATAACAATATTTTTTACATAAAATGTTTCCCATTTTTTTGTGAATTGAATTATACCAGGATTTTTCTTCGTTACTTAATTTTTAATCTATCTATCTAATATATATATTGTTGTTTATCAGAAAAGAGCTAAAATATAATCATAAAAATCTGTAGTTTCTTCAGATGATCTAGTTTTATAGAATTAAAATTAGTATAAATAATACAAAATTGAAAATTTAATTATATCTACTTTCATATTAAAAAGACAGTTTTTAGCAATAATATGACACGAAAGCATTTCGAAAAATACTTTCATAAAAAAAAACACTATTGTTTTATGTTGGCCATAGCACCATAATTTTTTCGGTTAAGACATTCCCTGCGCAATTTTGATACTGAGTATATATATATCTGGCATTACTGTTGAAAAATGTGATTGAAAGTGCAGAACGTATAACTTTTATGTCACAAACTTTCTGGCGAAAGCCGAGCTTAAAGAGCAATCTCCTTTTTTATATCCCATTCATCCCTTTCATCCACTCGACTACAGACTAATAATACGAAAGAAAAAAAAACGGACTTCCCGCTGAAAAATGCATGTTCCAAATTCCTTTTCGATATTTCTAGCACGCCAATTCAAGAAAACTCGAAAGCGAAAGTCATTTATAAAGCATGAGCTATCAGCTAAAATACATTTGTTTTCAGCCTCACGGAAATATTTTAAAAGCACTTTTCTTTACTTTAGTTTACCCAGCTTTGTTTTCGATCCCTTCTAATATTATGGTAGTGTGTGAGGTTCGGGCAATTTATGAACATAAATACAGAAATCCATTTAAACAATGTATATATATTTAACGTTATTTTTTAAATCGAAATCAAATATTTCTTGGATTAATGTTTTCAGAGTATAAGAGACACTTAGTAGTTAAAAAAGATACATTTACACATATGGTAAATCACATTCTTTTGTCTTCCTTTTAATATTTATGATAAAGAATACACTTTTACAAAATATGTAGAAGCAAAGAGTGGGTCATTAGATCATGCATAGTAGGAAGATATCGAGTTACATTAATTAAAGAAAATATCTTGTACTTAGAAAAATTATTAATTTGTTACTTGATATTAAATAATAATTAATAAATTAATAATAAATTAATTAATAAACAATAAAATTTTTTGTTCTACACACATTAAATTAATGAGGGATAATATGAAAATAAAATCACAAATCATTTTAAAAATGATACTAACGCGATTCAAACCTGGTGCACTGCTTCCAAAGAATTAATCTTCGGTTCTATTTGTGTTAGCAA
The DNA here is from genome assembly GCA_021605075.1 of Caerostris darwini. NCBI lineage: Eukaryota > Metazoa > Arthropoda > Arachnida > Araneae > Araneidae > Caerostris > Caerostris darwini. The sequence continues at coordinate 354,560 of BPLQ01002620.1, read as the reverse complement.
TATACATAAATCACAGCGATTTGCTGCTTGTAATCGGTTTCATTTTTTAAATTCATGCTCACTAAAGCCAGATTCTTTTAAATGTAAAGAAAGTATGTAATTAAAAATATTTATTAAATAGCGATAACTTTAGCCATTTAGCGATAACTTAGTAGCCAACTTTGAAATGTGGTCAAATATATATATATATTTTTAATTTTTTTATCTTTTCTTCTTCTTTATACTTTCACCATTCTTTTATTTTTACTTTAAACTCTACCCAAATGCCCCCAAGGCTACAATAACCTCCTTAATCCTTCTACTGCTCCATAAGGGACGGTATCACATACTTTGAGAACAAGTCTTTAAATTCTGTCTAGAAGAAAAGAGTTTCAAGAATAGAGAAGATTTCTCTTTTCACTTAGAAGACAAGAGTTTAAAGAATAACTAACTTAAATGAAAAAAATAGTTCATATATTTTAATATTTAAATTCAGTTAACAGCCAATCCAAAAAATGGAAAGAAAAAAAAATTACTTGTGTTTTAAAAACAATATTGCGATTCATGCTATTATAAATAATTTCTGAAATAGTATTCAAATTATTTGCTATCTAACCGCACAAAAACAAAAAATAACTTTAATTGATCCATGCTTAAACTTAAAAAAAATTTCTTAATGAAACTTTCGATTTTTTTTCTAAACATAAAATGGACAAAATTTATATTAAAATAAAATTTATTCCCTAAATTTTTTTCCTTCATAAATAACATTGGTTTGTAGCTTATAATATATCGTTCAACAAAAGAAAAATAATTAATAAATCTGTTTCCAATCTATTTCGTTTTTAATTAATTCGTAGAATCGAAGAAAACTTATTTAAATTTATCGATTTTTAATATTTTAGATCATTCTTAAATGAGAACAAATAGGCTTAAAAATAGAACAAAGAATATTAATTATCATCATTTCTAAACTTAAAAAAAAAGTTCAATTTTAACACAACTACTATGAAATTTCCATAAATAAAATATTTTTCAGTTAATTAACTGCCCCCCCTCCTTTAACATTATTAAACATTTCCCAGATAATAATTTCCCCTTATTACATCGAAAGCAAATTTGAAACTAAAATATGAATTTTCATCATAGTAATATCTACGTAAATATATATTTTATATATATTTACATGGTTTGAAATAACCATAATTCCGTTTAGAAATCTATAAATACAAAATAAATAAAAAATGATAATAGAAAAAAAATTGAGCTATTATTCTTTTTTGTAGAAATTTGATTATATGTCATATTACCGTTATGAAATATAATCTTTAAACGTGTATTGTAAATATTTTCAACAATATCAACATATATGTTTAAAAGATTTTTTTCTCTTGTTCATGGCTTTAAACAAAAACCACAGGGTACTTTTCTAACATTTTACCGATGATAGCTCACTTATCTCCCTGGCATCATCTCAATTTCAACCATGTTCTTGCTGCTCAACAAGTTCAAGTCCCGTAACTAATCGTGTGGTCGTGCTTCAAGAACGTCGATACTGGATACGACTCAGTGACTTCATGGATTTTTTTCTATAAACCATAACGTCCTCGGAAAAATCTTTTTCTTCTTCAAACATACTGGGAAATCCAGACCAGTAATCTATTTCTCATGCTTCTATTTAAGGGTCTGTAGGTCAGGGAGATACTACATAGAGGGATACTACACCATTCTTTGTTTTTATAGAGCACTCATTGCAGTTATTGTTGATGGGATTCTGTAGATTTAGAACTGGCTGAATGGATTCTTTTATGATAGCTTTATGACTTTTGATAGTCTTTTTATGTCCCCGTGTCATCTTTGTGACTTATTTCACTGGTGAATCGGTCATTTTGCCAATGTATCTTGAATTTAGAAGCTGTCTTTACGATCGCTGGCCAAGGAAGTTATGACATTATTATTGAAATATTTTTAATGGAATTAGTTCATTATATGATTAAACTTAATTTTATTATACAAATTGAATACTTGATTTTATTATTATTAATTTTTTTTGTTCTAATGCAGCTGGCAAACACTTAGACAGTTGTTTTGGATGCCTTAAGGCACACGCTGCACCGACGTTACTCACTTAGCACTAGGAGGTGTGTAGCTTGAAGATAAGTTACAAACGCGGAGTAACACTACCCCCGAAACTCTCTACGATCCTGTTAGACGGAGACCTACGGTTAAAGTGGATTCCGAACCACTACAAACATCCATGGTACCGCCGGGACTCGAACCCGAAAACTGTGGTACCGAGAGCCGGCCACTTCAGGCCCTGATTTTATTATATAGAATTATATTATTATTAACTTTGTAAAATTTTTACTTTTAGGAGATAGGAGATAGCATCATATTACACCTTTCAACTTAGAATCTATATATTTAAAATTGGATACATCCGAGCAAAATTTTATTAAAACATGTTGTTTCTTATCCCATTTGGTTGACAGCAACATCTAACATCTAAACCAAGTCCATGAACACGTGTGTTCTCAAACAATTGAGAACAGCTCCAGAACAATAAAAAATTTTTAAACCGACGAATCATGATAAAGGGTAAAAAATGCATCTTCTTTTTGTCCTTGACCTTGTGGCAAAGGCACGGGGCACCCAAATGGAGAAATCTGACATTACTCCACCCAGTTATACCTCTGGACACTGGGTACCAATTTTAGTTGTTTTTAAGACACGCATGGGCTACAGTGGGGCTATTCTAACACGGAACCACAAGAGATATTATTAAAAAGTTAAATTTGTTAAGTAAAAACTATATATACAATGTTATAAATAACAAACTTTAATAAAAATTGATAAATACGAATTTAACAACTGTAATGAACTTGCAGCTTATTACTATTAATTTTGTTGCTTTGTTATCAAGATTACCCCAAAGGAGAAAATAATATGAATTAAATTTGTTGCCACTTAATTAAGTAAATTAAATGTTTTTTTTAATGAAAAATACGTTATTATTATTATTATTATTATTTGGCAAGCTGTAATACTAATATTTTCCGGATTTCAAACAACTGCAATACAATGAATGGAACAATTTCTTTTTTTTTTTACAAACAGCTTTTATATTCTTAACCATTGTTAATATTCTAAATATTCTTAACCATCTTCTAATTTTTAAAATTCACATATAATATAATGTTATATTTTTTGTAATGATATATTTTTAATTAATTCAATTCCGTTTATTTTCTAAAATCTGCAAAATGATTTTATGAAAAGGAAAAAATTAATGATAAAGGCTTATAAGAGATAAAATCTACGTTTACGCTAACTCATCGTCGTTTGGTAAGTACAGTCTAATGTGATAGAAGTTTGAATGCACCAGTAGCGTGCGTTTCTGCCACCGCATTCAGAAATGCGGAGATTTGTTGGCATTTGTGATTCATATAAGCGTCTGGAATCAACAAATGGTCTGTCTTGTTGGAATTTTTCCAGTTTTCCCCATTTGTCATGCAAATTCATGATAGTAACTCTACCCAGTCGCCTTAGGAAAAAAATAATCGATTCTACCATCGTCGGAGGAAAACTACGTGATATGGTTTGAAAACTCTACATTTAATTTTTCCACACTTTGGGATAATTAGTCCAGGATCTACAATTTAACGTGGATTCCGAACCACTAACAAACATCCATGCCACCGCGATGATTCAAACCCGAAGGCCAGAACGATAACCAATTAACCATCAGAACGTATTCTACGTGAAGAATGTGGTTCAAAAAGTTAAAAATAATAAAAAAATAAACACTAAAATTTTGATTTCATCCGTTTCTGTTTACTTGTCTCCATGTATTCTAAACCAGTTTCATTGATAGTTTATTAAAAAAATCTATGTTCATTACTCGAAACATCAATTTCTCATCTTAAAAGTAATGAAAAATAATACCTAATAAATATACACATTTACCAACAGCTCGTAATATCGTCCTTTTCATTAACTGTCGCTCTATTAACAGTTACTTATTATAACACCTTTAGCAGTTAAAAAAAATCATCGGCCCATCAAAAACCGAGATATACTGTTTTCGAGATCCGCCCAAAACTATATATACATACAAAAAATATAATTAGCTGTATATGTCTGGGGCAACAACCCCCGCGGCTTTATGAAGCGTAGCAATCAATACGACTGCAGTTCCTGAAAAATTCCAGGCCGCAAAAATGACACGCTCAAAAATGGGACTGTAGTAATAGACCGCTCGCATATTTCTGCCGGGGCAATAACAATAATAATAAAAAAACTTGATGTCCAGCCCTAAAAAAAAAGGACAAAAAAGGTAGTTCCTCGCAGGTGTATGTAAGCGTGAAACACGTGCCAACTATGTGGTATCGATTTAACAGCAAAGAAATACGCCCGACATGTCCTCACAGGACACAGAGCGGCCAGAATCGATTGTTCTACGTGTAGAAGTGAATTCCCCACTTTTCTGGAGTCGTGTAGAAGTTCTTGGCTGGAATAGCTGTCTTCTGTCATGGATGAATTACGACCTTTACGTGAAGTTTCAACCGTCATGGCTTTCACTCGCCGAGGAGTTTCTCGGATTTTCATACAAATGTTGATTATTCTTTGAGCTTCCCTAATTTTTATCGCGAGTTTTGGTGCTTTGTAGAATCTAACAACAAATTTCGTTGGAGCATTATTCGTTGAGCTTGCTTAATTTTTATCATGAGTTTTTGGTGCTTTGTAGAATCCTTCAGCAAACTTCTTTGGTGCATTTGTTGTTTGGTTATTGACTAATTTACTTTAGTTGCTAAAATCTCACACACTTTAATTTGATATAGCAGAATATTAAATTGGAATTATAAAGAAAAGTAAATAGTTTTTAATTTATTTTTATAGCATTATAAATATTTAATGTGGTCGATCCATCTATTGAGATTTATTATATTATTTGGAAGTTAATGTCAGCTTCAGAATTTAGTCATCAAAAAAATAAATAAACAAATTAACCAAAAAATTAAAAAAAAAATAAGGATAAATAAAAATAAAAATAATAATAAGTAAAAGGAACATAGCAGTACAATTATTTCATGTCATTGAGGTCTTCTTTTTAAAAACGCTTATAAATGAAAAAAAATTTTTTAATAATATTTTTATTCAAAGAAAATTATTAAAATTATTTAAGTTAAAAAAATTAAAATATTAAATATTTATTAATTAATCTGCATAATTTCTTAAAATAATTTGACTCTCGAAATTTTATTTTCTTAATTTATTAATCAAATTAAATTTATTTTAGAAAGAATATTATTTTTCAGTGAATATTTAGCAGATCTTATTATAATTACTTTCACGTTTAAATACTTTTATGTTAGATTAAATTTACTTACCTTTAAGTTCCCTCTTTAAGTTAGATTAAAAGCGATAAAGATGAATATCTGATAAAAACAACGTTTTAAAACAATACAGGAGACTTAATCTGAATGATTCAGCATATTTGAAAAATAAATAAAATTTCCAAATAAATTTAATAACAAAAAATAAACTATTAACAGCAATCATCCATGTAAAATTTGCTGACTCGTTATTCGTATTGGTTAATGTGAAAAGAAGAAAAACATTTTTAATCTTTTAAACATGAATTAAAATTAATTTAAATATTTCAGAACTCTCAGTAAAAAAAAACAATTTTTTTACAAGTTGCCAAAACTAAACAAACAAAAGAGATGAAATATTTAATTTATTATAGATATCATTTTGCATATTTCAATATCGATATTAACCAAACTATAAAAGTAAGCACTACATAAAATTTAAACATTTTAAAATATTTATTGAAATTTTAATAATTATTTCTTTGTGCTGGGATTAAATCACTAGAAATTAAAAAGATAAACTTGTGTTTTCAAATATTTTTAATCAGTTTCTTTTAGGCATTTTTTGACATGATATCGAAATGCGTCTGCCCTACATATCCATCTAAAAGAAGACACTGCCCTTTAAATGAACAAAAATAAATCAGGAGAATTAGAGTACATCTAATCTACGGAATCTAGTCTCAACAATTCGTCATATTTTTTTGTTTGCATCAACACGCGAAGTCTTGTGGCATGACAGCCATGCGATACTTTAATCATTTTCGTTTTCTCAAGATTCAGCTTCGAACTTGTCTTGGTATGCTTCAACCAAGATAGCATTACTTCTATATCAAGCATCATAGAGTTACTCAACCACGAAATTTGCTTAACCATTAAAATGATATATTTAAGATTTAGGAAATTCGCCAAGTAATAATAATCTGGTCTTCTTTTGTATTCTTTTGATAGAATAGTTGGATGAAAATAAATAAATAGATGCTTTTAGAAATTCATTGGTATATTTCTAAGTAGAAGGTGGATTAAACAGAGTGTTAAATTAAAAATTAAATTTGCCGAATTAAAAGAATCTGAAATTATTTAAATTCAATAAGCTGTGAAAGCCTCATTTTAAACTTATTTGTAACATTATGTTAGTTACATATAAGTTTAAAATAAGTTACATTACATTAGTTAATTTTTTATATTAACACGGTAAAACAGAGTTAAATAAAAAAAAATTAACAAGTTTTTGTATATATTTGTTTCACTAGATAAATTTTATAAAATTTATACAAATAATTGTTTACAGGTATCAGCAATGTTCCACTTACATGGTCACAAACTCAGAATGTTACAGTAGCTATCAAGATTGGTTTTGTTTGGTTTGTCACTCTAGTGTGATTTTGTGTACACTTTGGGTTAATTAGACCGGGAACTACAGTTTAAAAGCAGATTCAGAACCCCTAACAAACATCTACGCCACCGCCAGGATTCGTACCTGAAGGCTGTGGTACCAACAGCCAGAGCGCTAGTCAGTTGGCCACTAGACCGCAGCCATCTAGAGGACAAAAACTGCCCCTGTATTTGATACCACAAATGAAATTTAGTTAGTGAAAATGTCAAAAGTACTTAAGAAGACAGTGATGCCGAGGAGAATTGACTAAAATGTAATATATTAGACATGATAATTTTATATTCTATGAAATGAATGAAAATTATCAGCACTTTGTAAAAAAATCCTTAGAAAATTCCAATCATTAACTATTTGGAACGTTAATTATTTGAAGACTATATAATTAGTTTAAATTTAAAAAAATATTTATAATTACACAAAAAAAAAATAATAAAGTACACTTTCGATTTAAAATTTTGAAAATAGAATTGATGGCAGACCTATATTGAAGAAATCGTTTTCATAAATATTTGGTAAAAAATTTAAATTCAATTTAATTTCAAAAGTATTTAATTATTAGTAAGTATTTATTAAATTTAAAATTTTGAAAATAGAATTGATGGCAGTCCTATATTGAAGAAATCGTTTTCATAAATGTTTGGTAAAAAATTTAAATTCTTTAATTTCAAAAGTATTTAATTATTAGTAAGTATTTAATTAAATTTAAAATTTTGAAGATAAAATTAATGACAGATTGAAATTGAAGAAATCGTTCTCATAAATATTTGGCAAAGAATTTAAATTCTTTAATTTTAAAAGTAACTTTTGAAAAGATAAATATTAATTATAAAATTTGTTACGTAAAAACATTTTTGTAAGAAATACATTTTTTAAGTTAGAAAAAATATCTGGAGGGAATTAAAAAAATTTCGAAAAAGTGCAAACTTTTACTAATTACTCTTAAGAAGAAGAAATTCACTGCGAAAAAACCAAATTCCACCATTTAAGAATGATGATATCTTTTAATGGTTGTTTTTTTAGAAAGATATGTAGCTCCCAATAATTGCCTGGCAATATGACAGAAAAAAAAATTCTTTCAGTTTCAGATTTAAAAAGAAAAAAACTCATTTTTTTTTCTGGAAACTAACGGTTCATTAGGTTCATGCGCATATGAAACGAACACAAATATCTTTAAGCAAACATTAAAGTTAGTTGTTGGTTAATTGTCTGGCCATCAGAAGATTGAAACTTTGTTATTAGTGCATTGACGTAAAAGGAAAATATTTTTAAGAGCAAATGATCCATGATTTTTTTTTTGGGGAAATTAAAAATTAAAATTTCTAGCCAATTTATTTAAAACTTTTAATTTATAAAATAAATAAATGAATTTATTAATAACAACTTTAAATTTTGCTGTGTTATATTTAAGAATAAGGAGTCTTGATGGCCGAGTGGCTAGCGCTCGGTACCACAGGTTTCGGGGTCGAGTCCCGGCTGTGCCATGGATATTTGTAGGGGTTCGGAATCCACTTTAAATCATAGGTCCCGGTCTAACATGATTGTAAAACTTGACGGGGGTATTGTTACACCGCGTCCGTAGCTGATCTTCAAGCTACACTCACCCCCTGGGTAGTGCTAAGTGAGTAACGTCGGTGCAGCCCTTGCTTATGGCATAAAGGCAACTGTCTATGTATTCGCCAGCTGCATTAGAAAAAAATATTTAAGAATAAAATTTTTCTCTATATATGATAAAATAATTTTGGGGTCAATTTGCTTAAAACACAAATCACTTTATCAAATTAAAATAAAGCAAAAAAAATATATTATAAAATCGATTAAGCTAAATAATAATAATTATTCAAATAATTCTGGAAACTATTGTATTATTTCTTTTGTCATTACAGAACAATAAAAGTTAACATTTTTGAATAATATAAAATAATTTTCGTAATACTGAACAATCAAGCTAATCATCTCAATTTAGTTTGCATACAAAAGCAAAAGGAAATGTAATAATTTAAAACCTTTTATATCAGATAAAAATATGATTAAGGAACTATTAAGCTGGTATTTTACTGGCTAAAACTTACTTTCTTATTATTATCATACAATATATCAAGCGATTGATTCCAGATAATAAGTATTAATCATATACAATTGTCAAAATATAATTCTTTTATGATAATCATTTTATAATATCTATTACATGTCAGAAATTATTAATATAAATTGCTCTTAATAATCATTTATCAAGTGGATTAATGCTTCTGAAAATAAAATTTATGTTAATGGAATATATTCACTCATTTATGTTTTTAGTTTACATAAAATTATAATAATATTATTTTATTTAAATAAAATAATAAAACTTAAATCAGATTTTAGCCTAATTAGAAATATATATATAAATATTTGGTATATTAATAAAAAGTAATCCTTCAGAAAATATATTAGATATTGTTTTGAAAGATACAAATCTATAACTAGGTATTTAAACATTTATCATAAGTGTTTCTGTCTAAGGAAAATAGGTCAAAGACTTTGCATAATCTTTTTGTATTTAAAAAATAAATTTAGTAAACAATCTGGACTTGAATAGAAAATTTAACTATTCACAATAGGGATTTAAAATGTGTTAGTTACTATTACTAATAAGGATATCAGACAATAATGAACAATTGATAAAAATAGGACAAAAAAGGAATTTGACTTCCTGTCCCATTAAAAATTCCGATTTGCTCACTTTGCATAACTTAAAGGGAAATGAACAGGTTTTAATTATTTTATGGACAATTATTTCAATTTCTGAATTCATTGTACCAATCTGACAATAAAATCCAACTGTAAATGCAACTTCCTTGTATGAAAGTTACTTCCGTAATAGCAGGTCATCTTATGCACTAATAAGTCTGTAGGATTAGAAAGTAAATAAAAAAAAAAAAATCAAGGAAGCATCAGAAATTAATCCTGGATTCAAGTATACCCCAGTTAAATTACTGTGCCTAAAAAGTAAGACCAGTTATTATTTTTTTTCAAAAATCTTAATTTATTCTTTTAAAATTTATTACATCGCCTTCAAAGTAATCCCACCGGACACAATGCCCTTATGCCAACTCAGCTCAACCCACAAGGTCCCTAATTGTAAATCGACGGTTTGCAAGCACCAAATTTTTAATTTTTTGGACGTGAGCTTCGTCGGTTGAGGTTGATGGTCGAACAAAGGGCTCTTCGTCTGCAACGCGTCCTCTGCCTTCTTTGAACTGTTTATACCACTTGTAAACATTTCTTTCCGATATAGGAATGCTCACCAAATGCCTTCTGCAACATTCTAAACGTTTCCGTGATAGAACTAATAGTTAAGCTGATATAATTAAACCTAAAGGGTGTGAGGCACAGATTTGATAACTCAGAGCTTTATTGACAGACGCACAAACACCATGCACATTCAATTAGAAACATATAATATTTAATATATTTAAAGGCAGATAATTATAGATTCGTGGAAGGACTCTACTTCTAAGTAGAAAACCCGGAAGTCGGCTACGCGCAGGGTGCGCGAAATATACTTTCTCTCCGGATGAGATTCTGTTGGCCAACTGACCATTTCTCTTAAACGTTACAGGGGGCACTCCTGCCAGTGCGTAGGATGAAGCACGTATAGATTTGTACACAAGGTAAAGATTTTTCAAGAGAATAACTTTTGATTCATATTTATATATGTATACTAAAGTATTACACATGCATATTATATAATAGAATTAAAACCTCATAAAACCAAAAAAGAAAAACTTTTTAAATCTTCATGATATTCAGTAGAAAAGGGTCTAAAATTTCATGATTCTACATAATAAAAATTAAAATAATCATGACGTTATGGTTAGACGAAAAATATTTTATTTTAAATTTATTATCTCATTCAACCTATAGATACAAAGTTAATAACTTATTTTTGATCTATGAATGAAATATATACCATAAACATATATTCTCACCTACTTATTAATAGTGACGTAGCATTTATGGATTTATTTCTAATATGTGTTTTTTTCTTTTTAGATGTTTTGCTAAGTTGAGCATGTGAAAAGTGAATAAAATAATAGAATAAAACTGCAGTTAATTCCCTAAGTAATTAAAAAACTAATTTAGAAAATATATTTTTAAAAAATCTAATTTGAAATAATTTAGAACGATGTAAGTAAAATAGTTATATTAAGCTTTTTGTTTAAAAAAAAAACTGCTAATCTAAGAATAACTTCCGTTAATCTTAGGTTAGGAAACAATGAACATTCCTTTAAATAACATTTTCCCAATGCAATTCTGCCCACATCATAATGTCAAAAGTAGGAACAAAAACTTTCTTGGTCTGTAACTATTGTTTTCGGTTGCAACTTTGTGTTGTCTTGACAACAGCTAACGACGAATCAGACTGAGACACGCTTCTTGACTGAATTACAACACCGTCTCGTCTTAGCAATTCCACTGAATCTTTTTTTTTGTATTCATCATTTGCACTGTTAAATACAGTTTTGGGTTCGTAATAGATTTTTGCGATACATTTATATGCTTGCTAATGCAGCAAGTTTTATATTTGAATGGTTTTTTAAGATTTTAATTGATGTTATTTTCATTAAGAATCATAAAATATAAATAATTGTTCTTTAGATACAATATTAAAAGTTAAGTTAATAAAGTTTCTTGGATATTGCAATTCCATAAGACAAGACCGGAAATTCTAAAACAGATATTTTGCTTTTAAAATTTATTTTTTATTCGTAGTAATTTTGGCCTGTGATATAATTAAAAAAACAACTTTATGCTATAAATGATATAAATAACTTTATACTATAAATGATATGATAAATTATACTATAAATATAAAGTTAATGATATAAATATTAGGAAGGAAGATATATTATTTGAATAGTATTTTAAGATTTTAATTGATGTTATTTTCACTAAGAAACTTACTATAAAACGTAAATAATTATTCTTTAAGTAAAATGTTAACAATTAAGTCAATAAAGTTTCTTGGATATTGCATTTTGTTCAGCAATTCCATAAAACATGACCGGAAATTCCAAAGCAGATATTTTGATTTTATAATTTATTTTTTATTCGCAGTAATTTTGGCTTACCATATAATTTTTTTAAAAAATAACTTCATATTATAAATATTAGAAAGGAATGTATATTATTTGAATAATATTTTTAGATTTTAATTGATATTATTTTCATTAAGAAACTTAAAATGGAAATATTTATTCTTTAGGTACGATGTTAACAATTAATTCAATGAAGTTTCTTGGATATTGCATTTTGTTCAGCAATTTCATAACACATGACCGGAAATTCCAAAACAGATATTTCAACTTAATTAATTTTTTATTCGCAATAATTTTGCTATATGATATAAATTTTTCAAAAAAACCCCTTTTTTTTATAAATATTATGAAGAATGGTATAAATACGTATATAATTGCTTCTAATAATATTGGGCATCTATATATTCATTATAATTCCCGTTTATAACTACAATTACTCTTTTATATACAATTATTAAAATATATGTGTTTTAAAAATATTTCTTAATAAAAGGAAGTAGTCACTGAGAATATAAAATTTTAACATAAAGATTTTTAATATATATTTTTCCTTTAATATAAAATGATTTTTTTTCTATAAAAATAATTAGAAATAATTCCATTACATATTTCCTTTCGGTTTTATTTAAGTTATACAGTTCTTGTAATTCTCACTTTTTCAAATTGATTTCAAATTAAATTAATTAAATTGATTTCAAATTAAATTTTTTTATTGGTTACAATAATTCAACATAATGTTTTATCTTACATATTATTCATAGAATGTACAAAGCTATAAAATAAATTATTTCATTATTATAATTATCTTATATCTGTCTATAATACAATTTCTTGCGTATTTATTTTATTTTACAATATTTTATTAATATTTAAATAACAATAATAATTTATCACAATAGATTATATCATTATAATGTGTAATTTATCCAAACCATATAAAAAAAATTAATGTGAAAATTTTTCGTCTCACACTCAATGGAGTTCTTAAGACTAATATGAGAAAATATATTTTTCCATGTTGTAATAGAAAAAGAAAAAGATTTGGTAAATTTTCTGAGAAACAAAATCAAAATGTTTATAATTTCCGCCCATTATTACTACTGATTACAATGGATAAAAATAATTATTTTAAATGAATACAAATTGAATAGATATGCGCCATATTAGAGTATGCAATCTAGTCTACTGCGCAGTCCTTTTACAATAGCAAGTGTTTCAATAGCATTGCACAATACCTGTTTGTCTAATGGGTAGTTGCTGGTATATTCTACAATTGATATACTGGAAAATAAATATGCCAAACAACTTCTAATGTAAATAAAATTCTAGAATTTTTTTTTATTTTAATTAGATTTAATTTATATAGAGGAACGTTATCAAATCACCATTCGAGCTGTCTTTTTTAAAAATTGCTGCTATCAATTTCAGAACAATAATGCTTACTGCTTAGAATTTGGCGACCTTAATTCATACACATTCATAATTAATCCTCTTTGAAATCCTATAAATAAAGGATTTATCAACTTCAGAAGCGATTTTATTTAAGTTTATTATATTATAGCCTTATTATACTTGTTTATCTAATGGATCGTTGCTGGTGTTTTGTACAAATAATAGATTGAAAAATAAATATGCAAAATCAACTTATAATGTAAATAAAATTCTAGAATTTTTATTTTAACTAGATTTAATTTACAAGGAGGAACATTAACAAATCACCATTCGAGCTGTCTTCTTTCAAATTGCTGTTATCAATTTCAGAACAATAATGTATACTGCTTAGAATTTGGCGACCTTAATTCATACACACTCATAATTAATCATATATTATCATTGAAATCTCATAAATAAAGGATTTATCAAGAATTTAAAGAAGTAATTTTTTTAAAGTTTATTATATTATAGAGTCACTCTTGATCTAATTGATCTACTGATCAATCACAAACGTAAGAATAAAAATTGATCTTTCGATCCATCTTTAAAATATATTTTCAGTTGAAAATAACACTTTTTTTTAGAAGAAAGTTCTTTTGTCATTTATTTTTTAATATATAACAAAGAAAGATGATTTTTTCATTGATCGATTTTAGTTAACATTCTTTATTTAAACAAGTTTTGTTGATAAAAAAGTTTAATAAAATTAATGAAAGGGTAGTAAGAAAAAATATGTGTATTATAATATTATGTTGTTGTTGCCTATGGCTTTATTGGAACTCAATCCATATAAATTTGGGCCACTTACCGTAGAAACAACAAGAATATAAACAAATCAAAATTACAAAAAAACGATCAAACATTCTTAACAAAAAAGATAACAAAAAAAAAAAAAAGGCTTAAAAACAATTAAAAACAAGTTGAATGTTCTAAGAATAATAATTTAAAAAGCTAGAAGCATCCTAATAAAAGTTCGTGTGATCAGGACGTTTTATCTGACCTCCAGTAAAGACTACACAAATCACCATTCTGTTGTAAATTATAGTCCAGTCCCTAGCAAACCAGTAGATGGGCCTTATTCATTTTCTCTGCCATACATAAAACACATACAGAATTCACAATCCCTATTTTGGACGAGGATATGAAATTAACACAACCTATAATATCTTTAAGTGATTAGAGCAATTTCATTTGCAAAATATTCATTGTAAAATGCATTTATAATTTAATCATTTAAAAAACAATTAAAAATAATCATTTATCATTAGTTAAATGTTTTCAAAGCATTAAAAATGATTAGGAAGTTTTAACGAATAGCATGTGACATTCAATTTTAATAATGGTAGACTATTTTTAAGTAAATAAGTAATATAAGATTTAAAAATAATTTTTTTCATAGCAATTTCTTCATGACCTATGAAATTAAAATTATTTCATGAACAAATATTAATTCTCAGCTAAATAATTATCATAATTTTAAAAATGCAACAAAAGAATTAAATAAAAATTATAAATATTTACAAGAAATTACTTCTAAGCCGAGAATCATGTAAAAAAAAAATTGTCAAAATAAAAAATAATAATAGTACCAAATTGTGATACTATTCTACTTTAAAATGGCCACAATTTAGTTTCCTTAAAAGGAAAGAAATATACAAAATATATTCTAGAAATTACGGCGGCGTCTTCTACGACGATGGATTGGTGTTAATAACATTGAATAAATGCTAAAAAACTAATTTTTTTTCTGATGCATTTTAAAATCTTTTTACTGTTAACCAATTCTACAAAAGAACGGAATTAGATATGTGGGTACTTACGTATTAACGGTACCTTGGCGATAGTTGCGCCAATAAAGAGCACACGCGCCAACCGCAGCTACGGATTTGGCGCCAATCTACACTTAAAATTTTTGTTCCAAATAATAAAATATATATGAAACACTTCATTTAAAATCAAAACGCTTTCAAAATATTTTTATTCCAAATAATAAAGATTGGCGACATTTAAAAACCGCCCAGTCTGTCGCCAAGGTACCGTTAATACGTAAGTACCGATATGTGCAAATTCGATATATTGCTTCATTCGAACAAAATAAGGATCCATAATACAATGATTTGAGTAGAGAAATATCACCCTTTACGACAAATATCCTCAATGTTTGCATAAGAAATGATGCGTTCATCATAAGGCAATAAATCCTTTTTTTTTTCTTCTAAAATAATAAGAATCAAAAATAAGGAATCCAAAAAAAAAAAAAAATTTTTTTTCCTGATTCTGAAAACAACAGCGAGAGAATCGAAATGATAAATATAATCATAAAAGTCTGGAAAAATGAAAAATGGATATTATATTACTCTGGCTAAAATGCATTTAAGGAGGAAACTCAATACTTTGAGCCTTTTTATCATCTTCCGTTTCATAAATTTCTAGTTGGCAGGAAAACAACTGTTTTCGGAAGTGTCATTTATCATTTCAGAACAGTAAATAACGAAGTGCAGGCACTTTTAAGATTATTGTTGTTGTTGTTGTTTCTTATCACACTTGGCTGGCCAAGCCTACGAGCCCATACGGACTCATGATTGAAGGGGAAGGAAGCAGCTTCTGTTCTGATGGAGCACCCGTAGGTAGAAGCCTGACTTTTGCTCCGTGACGCTCTTACAGTCATAGAAGACCGGGACCTACGGCTTAAAGTGGATTCCGAACCACTACAAACATCCATGGCACCGCCGGGATTCGAACCCGAAACCTGTGGCACCGAGCGCCAGACCGCTAGACACTCGGCCATTCAGGTCCCAAATTTGCCAACGGCATGCGGTGTTCCCAGGTGGTCACCCACCCAAGTACTGACCGCGCCCAATGATGCTTAACTTCGGTGATCTAACGAGAACCGGTATATTCAGCATGGTACGGCCGTTGGCTTTAAGATTATTTATCCCTATAATTGTTTTCAAATAGAAGATGAGTCGAACTTTTATTATTTTGGATTGTATTCAACAGGATTTATTTATATAATTTTTTTATATTTTAAAGTATCAATTAGTGATGAAAACTAATAACAGTACTTAAAATAAGAAACATGCTATTTTTTATTAACCACACTCTATATTTGTAATGGTTTATTCATTTTTGATAAAGAACGCATAATTTATAAAAAACACAAGTAGAATTGTATGTAATAAAAAAATAAGGAGAATATTATTTTCTGTTTTTTCATTTGATTTCTGCAGATATTTGATTCTGTTCTATCTAAATTAACTAAATTAGACAGTAGACTTCTACAATATTTAGTCCTACTGCACAACATTACTTCTTACACTGTGAATTAGTATAAAGTGGCAAAGACGATGCAATTACGGGTTTTATATATTCATCGTATCGTACGACACATAATATATAGTATTACTGTTCCCCAAATTTTCAAAGGAATTTGTCTATATTTTAAATGTCAAACTCTATATTTTAAATTATAAAAAAACTCGAATTTAATTCAACGAATATAAGAAAAGGGGGCCTGATGGCCGAGTGACTAAAGCTATGGTGCTCGTTATCACAGGTTTAGGGTTCGAGTCCCGGCAGTGCCGTGATGTTTGTAGTAGTTCGGAATCCACTTTAAACTCGATCTAATATGACTGTTTGATGTAGAACTGACACCCATATTCCCGTAAAAAGAAAACATCTCCTGTCTCGGAATCTGCCATCAGGCAGACAGTCTTGGTCCACCATGGGGCTGTTGCGCCAATGAAGAAGTTTTGCTCTAGCGCTCGGTGGCACAGGTTTCGGGTTCGAGTCCCGGCAGTACCATGGATGTTTGTATAGTTCGAAACTTACTTTAAATCGTAGATCCCGATTTAATATTTCTGTATGGCGTAGGACTGACACCCCTATCCCCGTAAAAAGAAAACATCTCCTGTCTCGGTATTTGCCTGTAGGCTGACCACCTTGGCCCACCATGGGGATGTTTTACCAATGAAGAAGAAGAATGCAATAAAACAGTATATTAAATGTATCGGAAAGACTGAATTTGTTGTATGATAGAAAATATTCCTAATGTGAAAAGGAATACATACATCCACTGAAATGAAGACACATGAAAGCAACGAAAACACTTGAGTACTCGGATTTGCAGTGTGATTTTGTGTATACGCGCTACCTTAATTGTTTTCATTTAAATAGCCATGTGCTAGAATTTCATTCTTACTTCCTACCTGCAGAATATGATATAGTTCTCGCTAGAAGGTGTCAATTTTAAAGGATTTCCATGGATTAAAAATGAAACCAAAAGATCATCATCATTATCATGGATACAGCAACCCCATTGCGGATCAAAGCAGTCTGCCTACTGGCAGAATACAAGATGAGAGATGTGTTTCTTTTTACGGGGTAGGGTTGTCAGCCCTAGGTCCGGTTCAAAGTGGATTTCGAACCCCTGCAAACAACCACGGCGTTACCGGCACTCAAATCCGAAACTTGTGACAGCGAGCACCACAGCGCTAGTTCCTCGGCCATCAGGCTCCAAAAGAATTCTACACATTGAAAATATGGTGATGAAGGATTTTTAAATATGGAAAAAGAATAAATCATTGAATTATTCAAAAATGACGAATAAAGAATTGGAAGAACTTTCAACACAAACCGATTGTGAAAGCAACCACAATAAAAAAGAAAATAAGCCACCTTTAATTAACATGAAGTTAAGCGAATTGATAAAAAAGACAAACCAATTGTCAGATTTTGCAATGGAGACGGACTTGATAGAGGAATTGAAAAACTCTGCACTCCTTACCGAAAAACGTTGACTAAAGAGTTGCATCAGTCATTGCCCCATTTAAAAGTCCCCAGCTTTTTTAAAAAAAATAATTGTATCTAATAATTGAGCAGTACTACAATCTTTTCAATTATCATTTGTTGTATTTTCCCTTTTAGATACAATAATATTCAGGTTTGTTTAAATAAGGTATATTTGCTTAATTTGAACTCTACTTAACATATTTTTTACATAGAAAGTTTCTCCTTCATTGACGTAACAGTTCCTTGTTCTACCAAGTTAGTCTACCTACTAGCAGATTTCAAACCATGATATGTTTTCTTTTTACGGGGTAGGGTTGTCAGTCTACACCCAACAATCAGATTAGACTACTACTACTACTACTACTACACCACACCACATCACTGTGCCTAGAGCTGAGTTGCTCCTTTACAGTTTGGGAATGATGTGGGTGAGAAGAAGTCTGATAGGGCTCTGTGACGGTGGATTCTAGCCACTACAAACATCCATGGCATCGCCGGGATTCGAACCCGAGTGGTACCGAGTACCAAGCTCCAGAGCGCTAGACACTCCCATCAGGCCTCAATCATATTAGACCGGGAGCTACGGTTTAGTGGATTCCGAACCACTACAAACATCCATTGCACCGCCGGGACATGAACCTGAAACCTGTGGCACCGAGCGCTAGTCAAATAGAAAGAAACCAATAGAAAGTTTAACTTTGTGAAATGTGATTTCACCATGCTTCGAAAATATTTGTTATGCAACCTCCGTTTGCCAAGATTTTACTGTAAATTTTAGCAATTGAAACAGTGACTAACAATCAAGATTACAAAAACCTTTATAATACATTTTAAATTCACTATAAAAACATAACTATTTTAAAAATATTTTTTAAGATTAAATATTAATGAAATAAAAATTATTACATAGCATTGGATTAATACATATACAGTATTTTAAACATAAATTATACATAATGCGCATGGTTTATATATTATGTATGTAAACTTCGAACTTTAAAAATATTGCTCTATCTTACAAAACATAGAAAATAAAAGTTGGTACAGCAAATATAATTCAAAACATTTACCTTTAGATTATTCGCGTTCACTTTATTAGAGAAAATTTGTCGTATAGCAGGATTTTTAAAACGCATATTCACATTATCACAATCACATTATCACAATCACATTACATCACGCATAATCACCTATTTTACACTGAAATCGATGTAATATGCAATTACTTTTATTTTAAATTTAATTTGAATTTACATCTAAACAAAAAGAAATATTATTACTTACTATATTCAATTTTGTCCACAATGCATTTTGTTTTTTCAGTGTCTTGAGTATCTTTGTTTAATTTCCAGTTTCATATTTACAACGTATAAATTTTTATTCTTTTCATTCCAGTTTGCATACAGTGTTTTTTCCTTTAAAACAAAGCGTTCAATGTTAGCTTTGTTTTTTGAACCAAGAACTATCGTTTTGAAGTTCAATTCCTCGGAAGTTCATTTCTGGATTTGAAAAAGCTGACTTAAAATTTCATGAAATAGATTCTCAGATTATAAATTGCTGACGCTGTTTACTTTACTATTTTTTGCTTGACTTATATGACGTTGCAATTTTTTTAACTTGTTGTGTAATTATATATTTTAAAAGGCAATTAAAAAAATATATATAACAATGACCTTCTATCGACTAATTGATTATTATAAAATTTACACGTATGACACAAACGTTTTTGGATAGTAGATATTTATCGCTTATTTATCTTTATAAAAAAAATTAGAGATTGTTCGTTTACTTTATCATTTTTGCTTGACTGATATGACGTTGCAATTTTTTTAACTTGTTATGTAATAATATATTAAAAAACGTAATTTGAAAAAAATATATATATATATAAATGACATTGTATTGACTAACGGATTATTATAAAATTTACACGTATGACACAAAAGGTTTTGGATAGTAGATATTTATCGCTATTCTTTATACAAAAATTAAAGATTGTTTATTTAAATAAAATAAATAATGTGTAAAACAATTATAGCGATGGATTATTTCTTGGTTAGAGAAAATACTTTGATTTGAGTTAGATAATTTTTCAGTAAGTTGTGATGTCTTCTTGTGTGTCAATTCTATAAGCTATAATGTTTAGTCCAGCATTGTGCACAATAACTTAACAGGACCATGCATTCTACCTAGTCATTTGATCGGCCACTCATTTTAATACAAGCGGAATTCTCAGAAATTCTTTCCGATGTTTCAACCACATGCACACGTTCCAACATGATGGGGCCCAGTTCACTTTAGTAGGAACATTAGATTAATTCACTTCAGAAGAACGTTAAATACCTCGATGCTGGCCACTGCCCACATTGGATAAGGCGAGGTGGATCTATTCTTGGCCACCACGTTCACCAGATTTCAGATGCTTGGATTTTTCCTACTGGTATCATATTAAGATAATGGTCTACAAAAATCCCATTGAGTCTGATGGAGATCTGGTGACTATCAGTCGCTTGTTGGAAATGGAATCCACCTTAATTCATAGGACCCGGTCTAATATGACTATAGGGCGTATTATTGACAACGCTACCAGTAAAAAGAAAACATCTTCTATTTCGATGCTGGCTACGCTCACATTGAATAAGGCGAGGTGTACCTATTACTTGGCCGCCACGTTCACCAGATTTCAGATGCTTGGATATCTCCTACTGGCATCATATTAAGATAATGGTCTACAAAAATCCCATTGAGTCTGATGAAGATCTGGTGACTATCACTGCTTGTTGGAAATGGAATCTACCTTAAATCGTTGGACCTGTTCTAATATGACTATAGGGCGTAGGGCTACTACTACTACACCACACCACATCACTGTGCCTAGAGCTGCCCCTTTGCAGTTTGGGAATGATGTGGGTGAAAAGAAGTCTGATTGGGCTCTGTGACGCTCTACGGTCATATGAGACCGGGACCTACGTCTTAAAGTGGATTCCGAACCACTATAAACATACATGGCACCGCCGGGATTCGAACCCGATACCTGTGGTACCGAGAGTCAGAGTGCTAGCCACTCGGTCATCAGGCCCTGGGGCGTAGGGCTGACAAACCTACCCGTAAAAAGAAAACATCTCCTATCTCGAAACCTGCCAGTCAGCCCTGGCCCAGGGTGGGTTGTTGCGCCAATGAAGAAGAAGAAAAGTTCTTTTAATTAAAATATAAAATTTTTGATTATGTAAATGAAGATTTTTTTTTCGTTATTGATAACTTACTTATTTATTCTTTTCTTTTCTATGATACACAAAATTTAAATTATAAAACGGAAAACTTTGTTTTAGATAAATAAGATAAAATTTTATTTTTCGTCTTAATATTTCACATTTTTTAAAATCGGCGAATTTCCTTTTGTGAATTTTATTAAATCTATTGCAGGAAATATCTTAAATATTTTTAAAAACTAATTTATGCTGGATAATAGAAAGAATTTGTCATTAAATATATAAATAAGTTTATATTATTGAAATCATCTAATTACTAAAATCACTGAGTTCTAAATAATTGAAAAGAGTGGAAAATGAATAATTCATTTATTAACTTTTTTTATTCATTTATTATTTAACCTTACTTTTCAATAGAAAAATGAACGTAATTACTTTTTCAAAAAATTAGTATGAAAAAAAATTCTTTTATGTTCTTGTTATAGCAATTTAAAAATCGCTGTACAGTTTTCTTTTTATTCCGGCTTTCTTTAACCATTAACCTTTTTTGTAACATAATTTAAAAAAATGACAAGTTATATTTTTTATCTAACGGTTTTAAATGACTTGCTAATTATTTAGCTTAAAAAACAGTGATTGCTCTGAAACACAAAAATTAAACATACTCCGAAAGAACTTTGGACTTATCTAGTACTAGGAATCTTATCAGTAGACCTTGGCTTGCAGTTAAGCCTTGCAAACAGTCAAATAAGCAGAATTCATGCAGAATTTATGAAAGGCAATTGCTATTTTCTCACCAAATCTGCTTTGATGGCATAACTGAAATTTGGAATTTTTATGCTTGCAGGTGAAATTTTCCCATAAATAGAGAATCGATTGATTATTACGTGTTTCAAAAAACTATAAAATACTGACATCACTAAATGCAGTTGTAATTTAAGAAAATGTTCTTTGATAAGAAAGTAAAGCGAAAGATTTTGTTAACGATACGTGATAACCTTTTGAAAATAATATTAATTTAAAAATCAACTGATTAATTATTAATTGTAGGGCTTTTAAAATGAGAGAGAGTTCATTTTGAATCTCGACACACGTACCGGATCGAAAGTTCCTATGTTTATGTCTGTGATGTCGACAATATATCTGTAGGAAGGAAGTATTTCCTTTATGAGTAAAAATGCAGCATAAGTTTTACGGATTCTTGCTGATATCGACAATAAATCTATTGGAAGGAAGTCTTTCCTTTATGATTAAGAATGTAGAAGAATGACAATTCCTTGATACAATTTTCGAAAAGTAGTCATTATAAACTGTAATGGCACCACGGTCCAACATTGATTCACTCTTGTGGCGATCCATTTATAAATTGGGTGAATAAGTTTTATGGATTCTTGGTGATATCGACAATAAATCTGTAAGAAGGAAATCTTTCCTTATGACTAAGAATGCGGTATAAGAGTATCAATTCCTTGATACAATTTTCGAAAAGTAGTCATAGTGGCACCACTGTACATCATTGATTCACTCATGTGGTGATCCATTTATATTGGGTGAATAAGTTTTACAGGTTCTTGGTGATGTCGACAATAAATCTGTAAGAAGGAAATCTTTCCTTATGACTAAGAATGTGGCATAAGAGTCAATTCCTTGATACAATTTTCGAAAAGTAGTCATAGTGGCACCACTGTACATCATTGATTCACTCATGTGGTGATCCATTTATATTGGGTGAATAAGTTTTACAGGTTCTTGGTGATGTCGACAATAAATCTGTAAGAAGGAAATCTTTCCTTATGACTAAGAATGAGGTAAAAGAGTCAATTCCTTGATACAATTTTCGAAAAGTAGTCATAGTGGCACCACTGTACATCATTGATTCACTCATGTGGTGATCCATTTATATTGGGTGAATAAGTTTTACAGGTTCTTGGTGATGTCGACAATAAATCTGTAAGAAGGAAATCTTTCCTTATGACTAAGAATGCGGTATAAGAGTATCAATTCCTTGATACAATTTTCGAAAAGTAGTCATAGTGGCACCCCTGTACATCATTGATTCACTCATGTGGTGATCCATTTATATTGGGTGAATAAGTTTTACAGGTTCTTGGTGATGTCGACAATAAATCTGTAAGAAGGAAATCTTTCCTTATGACTAAGAATGCGGTATAAGTATCAATTCCTTGATACAATTTTCGAAAAGTAGTCATAGTGGCACCACTGTACATCATTGATTCACTCTTGTGGTGATCCATTTATAAATTGGGTGAATAAGTTTTACAGGTTCTTGGTGATGTCGACAATAAATCTGTAAGAAGGAAATCTTTCCTTATGACTAAGAATGCGGTATAAGAGTATCAATTCCTTGATACAATTTTCGGAAAGTAGTCATTTTAAACTGTAGTAGCACCACGGTCCAACATTGATTCACTCTTGTGGCGATCCAATTATAAATTGGGTGAATAAGTTTTATGGATTCTTGGTGATATCGATAATAAATATGTAGGAAGGAAATCTTTCCGATACGACTAAGAATGAGGTAAAAGAGTGTCGATTCCTTGATACAATTTTTGAAAAGTAGTCATAGTCATAGTAGTCGTAGATGGTTTCAAAATTCTCTTATATCAAATGTTTTGAACACAAAAAGTTTCAGACAGCAAATATTTTTTGCTATAAATAAATGTCTGATTTTAAACACTCTAAATAACAATGAATTCTAAGAAAATACCTGCCCCTCACATTAAAAAAAGAATGTAAATTTAATAAAAACTGATGAAATTTCTGTTAATCATACCAATGAATATGTAGTAATTTTGATATGTGAAGCACAACAAAGCTATTTTAGACTACCTCGTTAGTGAAGTTTAACAAAAGGACAACAACTTCCACCGAGCTATGAAAGAAACTAATTAGACTGTTAGAACTCCTAACCATAATATTGTTTTTTTATTTGGTAGGATTTAAATTAAAATGATCTGCCAGATCAAAACCAAAAGCACAAATCAAACATGTTTGAAATTTTATTTTTTGATGTTTACGAAGGGAATGATATCAATAAATCTATCTGCAAAAAATTTTATCTTTGGGATCAAAAATGTGGCAAAAGAATACTAATTTCTTGATGCAATTCTTGAAAAGTAGTCATTTTGAGCTGTAGTTAAAAGTCCAAAATTCTTGAAATCAAAATATTTCTTAGATTTTTTTCCCTACATTCAGTAATCTTTAAATTAAAAAAAGTTAATTTATTGCTTGAAATTAATTTATATAAGTTAAAAAAGATTATAGTTTAATAAAAGCATTTATCATAAGTAAACGAAAAAAGGGTTTCAGTAAGTAAACGTTTATTTTTAAATGGTTTGGTTCCAGTTAAACTGTAATCAAACTTAACTACAACCAAACCATTTCAAAAAAAAATTTACTTTCATATTAGTAATAGTTCAAATTTGATCATAACATTTAAGGATAAATAAAGGTTAAAAATTTTTTGCTTTAATGAATCTTAATACAAAAGAGCCAATTTTTTTTCATCAATACCATTTGGTTTTATAATCCTTTTTGGATGCCATTCGAAAAAATAATTATTTCTCATATAAATTCCTCAATTATTCCAAAAAAAAAATTAACTAAGTTATGTTCTTTTTTACTGTAGGAAGAGAGGAGATACCATTAAAAATTCGATTGTGACAAATTTTGAATTTCATTTTTTAGTGAATAAATAATTAACTATTACAAATATTGTTTTTAATATGTTAAATAAAAATTTTACATTTAAATAATCAATATATTTTAATATTTTTTTTAATTAACTTGTATATTAAAGGAGGAAACGAATTGAAATTAGATTTAATTAAACTTAATTTAAATGTAACAAAATTATTTCTATATAAAAGAATCTTGATATTTTTTTATTTTCAGTTAATACTTGATATAATCTTTGACTATTAATCAATTGATTTTTGAGCAATCCTAACTATGAGCCACATGGAGAACGTGTACATATAATTTTGATAAAAATTAAATAATTGTACAAAATTTCTGAAAATTTACATTTTTTCTTCACAATCTCTTAATTAAAAATTTCTATTTTAAATTAGAATTTTCTAATGTTATGTAATTTGTACAAAAATAATCTTATTTCAGAATAAATTATAACTGAATAAAATATAAATATAAATGATTCCTACAAAATGTTATTATTTCACTCTTATCTTTTTAAAAATTATTTACTACTTCGCTTCATTTTTTTTTTAACTTTTCACTGCAATTTTAACTGTCATTAGGAACATATGAATTTATGTTCCGAGAGGATGTTGAAAATTCTTCTCATTTTTCATGAGTATGAAAATAAAACTAAATAAAAAATTACGTGGTAAATTAGTGAGAAAAGTATGCAGTTTTCTCGGAAAAATGAGTAATACTTTAAAATTAATTTGCAAGTAAATCAGGTTAGCCTATCATTATGTTGCTTGAGTTTCCGTGGGAGCATAAATCAAATTCTCGAAAAAAGATGGTGGTTGTTTTCGCATAGAAAACAAAGCTATATATCATGGAAAATAATAAATTTTTCAGTGAGAATATGCAGATATAATAAAAATGACCAAATAAATGGTATTTTAAAAAGCACAGGCATTAACTTTAAAATGCTTATAATTTTCCTGAACAAAAAAATTTGTGAATGTTTTGCTTGGAAATATTTATAATTGAATAAAATATTTATAATTTTTAATTTACCGTTACAATTTATTTCAATTGAAGTAATAGGAAAAATTTTTTAAATAAAAAAAATGATTTAATTTTATAAATTTTAAAATATTTTTATAATTATATTACTATTTTTTTAATATTCAAGTAGGATAATAAAATTCTGAATAAATGTATCAATGTTTATCTGTCGTATATCAATATTTTTCATAATATATTTTTTTATATTTTACACAAAGTGTTAACTGAAATACCAAACAAAATTTTAGTTACTCGACTCATTTAAAATATTCATAATTTAAAAAATAAATTATTTTTAACATTTTACAAATTAAGGACTTTTTTAATTTTTTCAATTTAATAAAATTCGATGGTATATTTTTTAAAATGATTTTCTAAATTTTTTCTCTAAGACTTTATACAAATTTTATCGTAAAAAGGTAGCAAAATAATCTTTATACTAGTTTAAAATAAATAAATAAAGATATTTCCATAGGAAATAATAGTCAACAAAAATTTCTTTTTCTAATATATATTTTCTTTTAAGTAATGCTATCATTTTTTTTTTTTACATTTCTCAAAACAAGTTATTTTTATAATAATTTTGGTAAATTTTTAAATTTGATTAAAGATATGATGATGCAGATTGTTAATTTTTAAAAAATATATTTTATTTTTAACAATTTTAGTTCCTTGCACTTAAAATTCATTAATTTAAATTTTTTTATCTTTCCATTAAAATATCTTGATTATGAAGTTAAAAACTTACCTCTCACAGCTACAAATATCTAGGTCCAGAGTCCACAATTTTATGTAAAATTTCTTTTCTACCTTGGAAAATTCGTTCACATTTATTTAATCTGCTGACACAGCTATGTAAATTATGTGTTAAAAATATACGGTAGACTACTTTAGGATCAAAATTATCAGATGCTTTTAAACAAACGGCTTAGGTCTTTATAATAGAAATAAAACCAAATGTACGCAATATTTCCTGTTGCATACCTGGCAAATGCATCATTTTTATTATTACCAATAACAAAATTCTACATTTAAGAATGTTAAGTTCTTTTGAAATTGACAATTTTTTATTGTTACTCGGCAGATATAGGATAAATGAACTGTGAGATTTTGAAGACAATAAGAACGTATCAGTAAAAGTTGTTTAGTCATTTTGTAAAATTACCATAACTGAAAAAATGACGCCAAATGATATTTATCAGTAGCATAGCTACTCTTACATGCATTTACATGCATTTATACCAAATATTTGTGCTGTCATGTAAAAACATTATCTATTCGTTATAAAACTGACATTTTTTCAAGTTATTTGCAACCATACATTTCAAAAGGGTTAGTTAAAATGATTTAATGTGCATTCTAAATATTATAAATGATACTATTTTTGTTATCGAAAATCTATAAAATGCCATATTATGATAGCAAAGGAAGATAAAGGTGCTTCCTTTAGTGGTTCGTAATCCATTGTCAAGGTCTGTTAGGCCTAATGTGGAAAAAATGATAGCACAGCGACAAACCAAACCACACCTGTCTGTAGCAACAGTGCATAATGATACAAAGAAATCACCAAGAATTTTATGTCCTTTTTATCGAAAAAAAAATTGCTGTAATGATATTGTTCTTCAGATGATTAAAACTTATTTCTCATCAATATCAATATTGTTTGACCTTCCTCATTACACCTCAACTCTTGCATGCAGTATTTTTTACGTTTTTGGTCACTTGAAGAAGTAGGTGATTTACAAAAGTTTGTTGAATAGTGGTATGTAAATAAATTTGCAGATGGCAGAATTCTATTCAAGTGGTCAAGTGGTCTAAGTGGCATCGAATGGTCTGAGAAACAGCAGGTTTCCTATTTTATTGCATCGAATGTATTTGCAGGTCAGTGGTGACTATTTTGAAAAATAATCATGGTATGTATGCATGGTCAGGGACTATTTTTAAAAATAATCACGGTGTGCGTGCATGGTCAGTGACTATTTTGAAAAATTATGACGGTATGTGTGCATGGTCAGTGACTATTTGGAAAAATAATCACGGTATGTGGCCATGATCAGTGACTATTTTGAAAAATAATCATGGTAATTATTTTAAAAAATAGGCATGGTCAGGGACTATTTTGAAAAATAATCCCGGTATGTGTGTATGCAAAACCAGAATGAGTAATGGAATTTTGTTTGCATTTTTTTATAAGAAATCAGCCTTTTTGCAGGAATTTTACTACGTATAAAATACTTTTTTCCATTTATTATTTTAATTTTGCATAATATACCATAAACAATTCCTGTTGAATGAAGAGTGGAGTGTATTGCCTACGATGATTACTTTTAGAGATGTAATTTTCCAGTGTTTTAGTGCCACATGGGAGAAAATATAGAAAATTCACGCAGATTGACTGTGGATGTAAGAAGATTAGACCAGCTGTTTCAACTGCCAACAAATTCCCTCTCTACTGTGACACGAGCCATCAAAGTATTAAAATCTTCATTATCTTGTATACAATATTCAGAGAGTAGCCATTTGGCTGAAAGTTGTGTGATAATTATATTCATTCATAATTTTTATCTTTTGCTGTCAATGTGATTAAACTGAAGTATATTGTTTTAACTTTTTACATCATATACTACTGTGCCCAAGAAGTAAGATCAATTTTTTTTTCAAAAACTCTTTATTTATTCTTCCAACTTTATTTCATCGCCTTCAAAGTGTGTTTTCAATACCAATCGAGATTTGATGCCTTTGAGGCCCAAAAATCAAATCATTAAGGTCTCTAATTGTAAATCGACGGTTTGCAAGCACCAAATCTTTAATTTTTTGCTCGTGAGCTTCGTTCATTGAGGTTGATGGTCGACCACAGCGCTCTTCGTCTTCAACGCATTCTCTGCCTTCATTGAACTGTTTATAACATTTGTAAACATTTCTTTCCGATATAGTTTGCTCACCGAATGCCTTCTACAGCATTCTATACGTTTCCTCAAACAAAATTTAATGCAAGTTCTTTGCTCAATTAATTCAGACATTTCAAAAATCTCCGGAATCAGTTTTAGCGTCTCACAAAGCCAAGCGCAACTCAAACACTAATGATATGTTAAATTTCACACAGATGGCATGGACAGAGCCAGTAACCTAAAAAAGAAAAAAATTGAAATGCTATAAGCCCCAGGAATTTTTATTGAAAATTGGTCTTACTTTTTGGACACAATAGTATATATACTGGAAATGTATGCAACTAAAACTTGATATGAAAATTAAATTTTTGAAATTATTGTTGAAGAAATCCTACGACAGAGACTTGTTTAATCCGGGAATAAAATCAACTTTTATCTCCATCTATCTAAACACTTATTATTCTTCTAAGTAATTATTATCTTATGATCGTATCTCACTTTCATTTCGTGAAATCATTTTAAATTCAGTAAAGAATGAAATTTACCATGAAATTCGAAAATTATTCAAGAATTTCATATAAAATTATACAATATTCTCATTTCAGCTCTGAAGCGTGAGGAAAAAAGGAAGTACTGAATTAAATTCGAAGCAAGACGGCAGTTGAAGTTAAGGAAAATGACAGAACGTTGCCAAAATACATTACGAAATTTGGTAAATATTCTTAAAGGAGCATTCAAAGAAGATTACCTGCTAGAATTGAATAGAACAAAGAAATTTTTCTGACAAAGGTCAGAACGTACGTGTGTATACCTTGATGCGGCATTATAAAAAAACAAAAAAATATACGTAATGTGCTTACTGTGTTAAAAAATTCAAAAGAAAAATTACGAAATTAACATTCAAAGGATCATATTTATTCTTTACCCAGGTAAATATTTAACCAACATGTGAATAATATTTAAGCTATTACTTAAATAAAAATCATAAAAAACGGCACTATTTACTCTTTCAACTCTTAATTTCGTTAAAATAATTTTCCTCTGATTGTTATTCAGTTATCTTAAATTTAATTTCTTCATTGAATTTGCACATGGAGACATTAAAAAAAAAATATTGTTATATAATTGTGGTATTTTAACTAATACTTAATGCAGTAAATTGGAGATTCATTTAAAAAATGTAATGTAGTGTTTTCGGTTTGTTTGTGCAGCTGCATTTCGCCGTGGTCAAGTTGAGGCACACGTTTAAGAACACATAATTTTATTTTACACGTAAGCACGTAAACAACACCACAATTACAATTAGAGATAGACAATACTTATCCCATTTAAAATATCTAATTATATATTTGTTTAAGGATTCCACTTCTATCCCTCGGGATGAGAGTTCTTAACTAATGGCAGCGTCTGCTTTACCGTACTTCCTCTCTGGTGAGTCTCAATGCTACTTACGATCTCTTCCGTACGCTGCAAAGGGCGTTCTTGCAATGCGTTGCTCAAAAAGTAAGACCAATTATTATTTTTTCAAAAGCTCTTTATTTATTCTTCCAAATTTATTTCATCACCTTCAGAGTAATTCCTTCCGGTCACAATGCACTTATGCCAACTTTTTTTTTTCCAATCCTTAATGCTTGCTAAAAAGTCATAGTCAGGGATAGCCTTCAAAGCGCGCAGAAATTCACGTTGAATCTCTTCAATCGATTCAAAACGGTGTGCTTGGAGTGGTCTTTTGTGTTTAGGGAAATAGCCAGAAGTCACACGGTGTGAATACGGTGGTTGTGGAACGATATGGGTTTCATTTTTGGCGAAAAAGTCACGAAGAATCATTGCAAGATGAGCTGGCGCATTCAGTGTTTTCGGTACCAATCGAGATTGGACGCATTTGAGGCCCAAGATGGAATTGACCGATTCTTTTGAAATTCCAACATCATCAGCAAGGTCTCATAGTAAATCGACGGTACCAAATCTTTAATTTTTTGGATGTGAGCTTCGTCGGTTGAGATTGAGTGCTCTTCGTCTTCAACGCGTTCACTGCCTTCTTTGAACGGTTTATACCACTCGTAAACTTTTCTTTCCGAGATAGGAATGCTCACCGAATGCCTTCTGCAACATTCTATACGTTTCCGCAAACAAAATTTAATGCAAGTTCTTGCACAATTAATTCAGACATTTGAAATATCGCCGGAATCAGTTTTAGCATTTCATAAAACCAAGTGTAACACAAACACTAATGAATATTTTGAAGTCAAATTTCACACAGATGTCAAGGATAAATAACAGCAACCTAAAAAAGAGAAAATTCCATAAACCCATTCCATAAACCATTTAAATTGAAAATTGGTCTTACTTTTTGGACACAATAATATTGCCTGATTGGGTTACTTTTAGTTGCCATTGCAGAGCATTTACGAGTCTTATAGAAGGAGACCCGGTAAGTATGTGTGTCGAAACGAGACGTCTGAGACACGTTTGCTATTTTTGATTGTCACAATCGCCATTGAATTTGTTGTTACAGAAAGCAGATAATGTAATAGGGGCGTTTTCAGCAAATTAAAACCTGAATTCTCCTGCCAACCGCTAGACAATGATTGGGGCGGAACATTTCTTCGGAAATTAAAAAAAAAATTAAGGAAATTTAACAGATTATGAAAACAATATTTTTAAAGCAAATTTTTCTGATTTCCTAAAAGTATATACAACCTGTACCCTGTATACAATATAAGCAGCAACTTTGTAGAAAGGCACAAGCTTGATTCCTCTCTGAATATATATATAACTACTAATTTATTCTTAAAATTATGCATTAGATATTCTGATTTATATGTTCCAGTGTATTAAATTGAAAATATATTTATTTAAGCACTGAATTTAACCAGTAAGTAACCCTATATTTTATTAAGCGTTGGATTTAACCAGTAAGAGTAAATTAAGACCACAAAAATATATTTCTCTTATTAGCTGAACTGATACATGGATTGCAATTTTTATTTATCCACCAAAACTCCTAGTTAATATTTTTTTTATCTTATATTTCAGTTAAATGAGTCCCAAGTGTGATACACGATTAATTTCCAAAATGCTGTATTTAAAAATGAAAAATCTTCGACAGACTTCTGCTAAAGGAGTCAGGAGGAAACTTAAAGGTAACTGAAATCGATCTCATGCAGTATTTAAAACGGTTGCGTGAATTAATAAATAATTTGCTTTTAATATGTTTATATTTTAGACCGAGAAAAAAAATTCATAGATAAACATATTTAATAAGTTTGTCTAACTATAAATTGAACTGAAGTAAATATTTTACCAAATACATTTACGTGAGCAAATGAAAAATTGTGACACAAATAATTTATAGTTAAGGCAATGGTAGGAATTGTTCAAATCTCTTATTTTACACGAGTATAGTTTTAAAAATTAAAAACTTTCAAAAATTGATTTCTTATATTTTTAAAGGTTGCAGCCAATAATAAGTAATTATAGGAAAGATAGGAATTTTCAAAATAAAATTTTCGTTTCTTTATCCCTTTGCATTAGTATTGTAAATGTTGTTGCTATTGCTACTAATCCTCTTGGTGCAGGAAAGTCTACACCAGGTCCGTAAGACCCCGTCCTATGCGATTGGGCCATGGCTAATGGTAATATTCAGCTTCACTTTAGCGAGGAACCAGGAGGACTGAAGACTGACTAAATCTCAAGACAATGTTTTACGATCCTATTAGACCGTGAACTACGGTTTGAAAGGGATTCCGAACCACTACAAACATCCATGGCACCGCCGAGACTTAAACCCAAAATCTGAGGCACTGAGCGCCAGAGCACTAGACACCCGGATTTGTAAATGGATCTGTAATGACTTTGTGATTAACTCATTAGATTTCTAAGCTGAAGGCACTAATTTCGATACTCACAAGCAAGACAAACGCTTTAAGTCTCCATGTCTATGATGGATACTATAAATATACACCCAATTCAGTGGGTTTCAGAAGAAGGTAGAGTGTGCATATGTCATGTCTTGCTTATTCTCTATACTTATGTATCAAATTCGGTAGAGCGTACCAGGCTAATCTTGATACTAAAGATGAAGAATACTGAATCTGTTACATATATGAATATCTAATGACATCAGGTCTCGATAACATTAACAAATATTTTTTAATTTTAAAAAATATCTTTCTAGATGTGTTTTCTTAACATGAAAGTGTAATTTACTGATATTACAAAGAGACTCTTGAATCACTTAAAGAAATTTTACTTCGTTGTTACAGATAAAATTGTAAAAGGGATCAACTCTAAATAAATGTAAATTTTATGCTACTCTCCTAAATCTATTGGATCAGTTAACTTGATAAATTGTGTTTTTGATGGTTTTAAGAAACTTATTTAACTAGATTTGTCAAATTATTTTTGATAAATAATATTCTTAATGGATTTTTTAATGTTTTCATACATAAACATAATAACATAATTTTTTAGTGCTTACATAGATAAACATAATCATAATATTTTAATATTTTCATAGATAATCATGATTACCGATATTTTGCTGTTTTATTTTTATCTCTACATAGATCATGAAATATGATAATCATGTTTAATATCATACATCTTAAAACCAGTGTTAAACAGAATATTGTTTAACGTATTGGCAACTAAATTCGAAACTTGATAAGCTAATAAAATCGAAGGTTCTCATGTTCTAGATCGAGTTTAGATATATTAAATCTATAAGCCACATAGGTTTAGTAGGTTGAAAATATTTGTTTGAAGTTGAAGTGGCACCAGGAGTCAATATGAAATTAACGAAACCGGAGTTAAACAACCTATTATCTAGCATATTGGCGACTCAATTCGAAACTTAAGAAGCTAATAAGGTTGAAGATTCTCATGTTCTATATCGAGCATATATACATTAAATCCATAAGCCACATAGGTTTAGGAGGTTTAAAATATTTGTTTCAAATTGCAGTGGCATCAGGAGTCAATGTGAAATTAACGAAACCTGCGTTAAACAATCTATTGTTTAGCATATTTGAAACTCAATTCGAAACTTGAGTAGATTATAAAATCAAATGTTCTCATGTTCTAGATAATCTATCAATACATTAAATCAATAAGCCACATAGGTGTAGGAGGTTATTAATAGATTTCAGAAGGTTGAAAAAACTTCTAATGGCGGTATTTTTCAATTAACAGTGAATAATACACGAATCAATGTGAAATTAACGAATTGTTTGTCTCTCTGCAATTTGGTAAATATGAATAAATGATAATAAGAATATTTGTAGAAGTTCTCAAGTTGTGGTAAAAACATTTTGAACCCTGATTTAATTTTTAGGAAAATGAAAGTTAAATTTAAGAAATAATTACGGCTTTTTCAAATAGAAGCTTAGAAAATATGGTCATTAGCCTATAATAAAAAAATAATTATTCAATAAATGATTGTTCTAGCAAAATAAGAAAAATACCTTTCTCTGCTAGTTGGATTTTTATGAAAGGCTGTCAACAAGTTGGCGAAATAGAATGGGACCATTAGTAATAAAAATTGCACTATTAAACTAATGATGAATCAATTAAAAGTGGAAACCAGCAATAATTGTTAATAAATTATGTGATCAATTAGTAATAGATGCTTCAGAATTTGATAAATGTTGTCAACAAGTTTGTTGTAATAGAATGGGAGCATTAGTAATAAAAGTAGCACTATTCAGCTGATGATGAATTAGTTAAAAGAGGAAACCAGCAAAGATTGTTAATAAATTATGTGATCAATTAGTAATAGATCCTTCAGAATTTGATAAATGCTGTCAACAAGTTTGTTGTAATAGAATGGGAGCATTAGTAATAAAAGTAGCACTATTCAGCTGATGATGAATTAGTTAAAAGAGGAAACCAGCAAAGATTGTTAATAAATTATGTGTTCAATTAGTAACAGGTGATTGAGAATTTGAAAACAAAAACTATATTACGAAATATTGTCATATAAAATTTACCATAATACACAAAAATGAGTAAAATTATTTAAATCGAAAATTTTACTTTTCACTTCTTAATAGAAACTCAATTGTAAAATCCATATTAAAAAGATATTCATCCATGTTTTATAACTTGGATATTTGTATATAATATTATCAATAAAACTGCCGCAATTTTTTTTTTAGTCCTGTATGTCAAACACACTCTAGAATAAGCCAGTTAATCGAAAAATCAGACAGCAAAATGTTTTTAACAAGAGTGCCTGTAGAAATAGAATGGAAGTTTTAAAAACATTAATCAACTGATGGCCAACAAGGGAGACGTTAAGTAAATATTTTGGAACTTTGAAAAAACAAAGGATCTATGAAAAAAATATGCCATATAGCATTTACCAAAAGACACAAAAACGAGGAAAACCACTTAAATCGAAAAATTTATTCTTCACTTGACAAAGAAAAATAACATAAACTTAATTATAAAGCATAAACGAACTATTCTTCAACTCGATTTGTCAACGTTGTTTTGACATTGTTTCGTTATTTGTAGATAATTTCATCCACAAAATTAGGCACCCTTTTATTTTCTTTTTTGCACATTTCAAAAACTTCCTTAAATTATCCATTTAAAAAATCTGAATGTATCTGTATGAAAATTTATTCGCGATCAATCTTTATAATTTTTTTAGATATTTGATAAAAATCTATTTTTCACCATTGCAATTTTAGATTTAACTACACTAATTTAATAATAACTATATTTTTACATATAGTTGAGTTGCATAAAATTAATTTACTTATATGTAGTGACAGTTACGGAAAATAATTCTGTTTTATAATTATAGTTGATGCAATATTATAATGGTATATTTTGATGATTAAAAACAAACAGAATGTCAATATTTAATTTTTTTTTAAAGTGAACATTACAATCCCTCCTGATATTAAAACTGTTAAATGCTATAAGCCTTATCTATTAATCAGTCATTTTTATAGTCATAAGTTATAATTGTTCAGGTTATTGAATATACCTTCGAAAATTAAAAGAAAAAAATTCTATAGTTTTACATTTCACAACAATTCAAATAACATTTGAAAATTAATTTTTATAAAATTACTAATAATTTTAAAAAAAACAAAACATTTAGATGTTGGTAAAGATTTTTATTATCTATTGTTATAATCTGTAGTATGTCGAATGTTGTACACTTTGATATAAAGGTTTCAGTCACTAGAATGACAAATGCATAACAGAATCAAAATCAACCAGGATTACCTCAGGCAACCTGCTACACTGCACTCATATTTTGCCAGAATATTTTTGAACAAATTCTCCACAAGGAGACATCTGAGGATTTTCACCCTCTTACCATAATCTTAGATGGTTTGTCGCTCTTAGGTCATGTGCACACGAAGGCTAAACAGACCGGGATCTACAATTTAGCGTGGATTCCGAATCACTAACAAACATCCATGCCAACGCCAGGATTTGAACCTGGAGTCTGTGGTACCAAAGGATTCATAGACACAGAAACACCTTCATGGACAGATTCACAGATTCCTCGCCGTCATAGACATGGGAATAGACATTCAGATTTCAAAACAATCTCCTAATTCGAAAGCCCAACGTGATAGCCATTTGGCTATACCTTCCTTCAACATTACCCTTTATAGTATGAGTTTTTATTACGTATCCGCAAATAATTATTTAATTTTAAGTAACTAGAAATATTTGTAATTAATTTAGGTTCACACTGTTAACTAGCCATTTTTATTTATTTATTTATTGTGAGACATTCTTTTCTTTGATCCAAATATATTGACTGACATAATAAAATTATGTCAAGGTAATGCAAACATTTAGTATACGCTGAACAAGCAGAAAGCTAAATTATCCTTTAAACAAGGCAATTTTGGTGTTTTTTTTATTAGGAAGTGCCTTTGTAATAAGATATATAATTTTTTATAACGCATTTTCCTGTCAATTTTTGTGAAGTTACACACTCATTGTTGAAATAACACATTGTCCAAACATATATCCTGTTCTTTATCATTAGATGTCATTTAACGGATAAAAAATCTGTTTATTTATGTCTATGAACAACATCTTAAATTTATCCAAGCTTTTTAAAAGTCTACGGACTTCACTTTCAGACTATAAAAGAATTTCACATTAAATTCACACAGTATAGCAATCGGGAAGGGCAAATATAAGATTATTTTAAATTTTGAAATTCTTCTAAGGTCTTTTGAAATTCTTAACTCCCATCACGTAAAGGTCTTCGTTGAATAGAAAAAAATTTTTTCAGGCATCAGCACATTATATTTCTATCCTAAAAGATAAAATTTTTATAACAAAGAAATAATTATATTCAATAATGAGAATAATTAAAAGAATAAACATCAATGAGGTGTCGTGTCGATATGGGTATCAATATGTATTTATAAATATTTTTTGTAATAAGGTATATAATTCATTTATTGCGGTGGTATATTTTATGTGTATTCATTGGAAGAACGTATATCATGGGCACTAAGCCTTTACCGGATGTGAATTCGACCTGTTCACAAAATGACCAGTTTCTGGAAGAAGCAGCTGTTTTGCCTTAGCTGCGAATGAAAGTCATATCTTTGTGCGGTGTTTTAATTGGCTAGGTCTTGCGAAACTTCAAGGAGCTAGGTGGGACAGCTAAGAACTTATTAAGACAGCTGTGTTTGCTTTATTAAGACAGCTAAGACTTATGAAATAATCTGTGCTCGCGTATTTATTGATGAGATGTCAATTCCGAAAGGAAAAAGATTGCTTTGGTGTCTGATAGACTTTTACTACTACTACACCACTGTGCCTAGAGCTGAGCTGCCCCTATACAGTTTGGGAATTATGTGGATGAAAAGAAGTCTGATTGGGCTCTATGACGCTCTATGGTCCCATGAGACAGGGACCTACAGCGTGCAGTGGATTCCGAATCCCTGAAAACGTCCATGGCACCGCAGGGATTTGAACTCGATTACCTCTGATACCGAGTGCCAGAGCGCTAACCACTCTGCCATCAGGGCATAAATTGATAAGCACGAGTCGGGGAAAAATTTACAAAAAGGACTTGCCACCTCTTCGATCTCAAATGACGAAGAGGTGACGACATTCCCTCCCTCCGCCAATGAAAAAGCTTATAGGGACGGATTTTATGAGGAAAATCTAGTGAATAATGAGTGAAGAGTCGTGTAATCTGAAAAAGACATAAAAACAAAGGTGTGTCGGAGAGAGAAAAAGAGAATCAACGGAGTGACAGAAGACAGAGCGAGAAAGATTATGAGTTGCCCCCCTAATGGGGCACTGGAAATTCCAGAGGAAGAAAGATACCCAGTCGCGGACCCCCTGAACTTAGAATTGCGCAAGTCAATGACCAGGACAAGAGACTTCCTGCCAGTCCTGGTAATGTGGACAATCAAGGAAGAACCCCATTTTGCGGTTGGCTCCTGCTGTCACGGCTTTAGACAATGGTGCTAAACTTCATTCGTTATGATGCCTATGTTTCCCTTACTGCCCGCTGAAATCATCATTAGTACACGTGAGTGACGTTGTTTAAATGGACCTTAATTTGGAAAGAGCCTTACTGTGCCAGCAATTGTGGCATATATACTACAGGGATTGGTTTTGGGCTGAAAGACCATATTTGCATTATTTTGCACTATTATTTGACACTTGCATTATTTTGAGATGTTGGGACTCATATTTTTTTATTAATTGTTAGTGTGGAATATTGTATATAGATTATATTGGATTAATGCTTCTTAGAAATCACTTCTGCTTATATAATGTTAATTGTATGATGCATTTTAACTATTTAAATTGTAAATATCAATAAATGCAATTTATTTATATTTAAAATCATGAAATTTGCTTTTGATTTATTTCATGCGCATGTGTTTCCTTGTTCAACATGTATAAGTTTCTGAAGGCATTCGAACCTATAAGGTTTATATTAGAATATGTAAGCCAATATAAACCTACAGATTTTTATTGGCTTACCTGTACTTGTTGCGGCACCTGTAGGTAAGTATATTGGTATATGTAAGAGTTATTGAGGAATTTTAGGTATATTAATAAGTGAGTTATTGCGGAATTCTTAGTACTTAATGTGTGTATTGGGAAGACGGTTTAGCCTGTTCTTTCTAGGTACAAGATATTGTTATTGTAATTCTGAAGAAGTATTGAAGTCCAAGTACAACACCAGTAAAAACATACGTAGACATTTTCTTAGTAAAATACTTTTCTAAATCAAATTCTTTGCTGTTCATGTCGTAAAATTCTTTATTTTCACCTTATGACATACACACAGACACCTCAAAATCTCCGCTAGTAAGCATAGCTGTTCAGATAGTTATACAAATAAAATTATACATTTTGTTTACACAAATACAAGTAAAATTACATTTTTTGTTTTTACAAGCAAAATTATGCACTTATTTACATAACTTATACAGAATTCACATGATAAAGTACTATTATCATTTTTTCTACGGTTCAAATATATCGAGCCTTTAACTTGTAGTCACTATCATTTCCAGCTTATAATGGGCAGCAGTGCATAATAAGCAGGCATAATATTCGACAAAACATAAACATTATCGGGTATAATTCGCAAGCGTTTCGTGCGTGCTTGCTTGTTTTCCTTGATACAATGTATCAATAAAGTTACGCTTTTTTAACTGTGAGTATTATCTTAAGCTGATATTTTATTTGAGCTCGTATAAATTAAATAATTCTTGTGTGCATGTATAAATTAAATAAACTTAAAAAAATTTAAAATTTAAAAGTTTTAAAGTTTATTTTTTCCCCAATTTATTAATTCGTTCCAACAATTACTTACTTAATTATTTATGAAATTAAATAAAAACCTTATTTTTTATTGCCAACCTTTTTTCCATAATAAAATTTATCAAGATTAAATATATTCTGTTATATGTAACCGGGCAATGCCCAGTTGGATCTGCTAGTATTCCATAGAAATAAAAGAAATAAAGATAAATTAACCCTAAACAACATAATTAATTAAAAAATTGAAATCTGCTCGACAAATTTCAGCTTACCATGTGTGAACATTCGAGAACGGATGAATAAACTCAGGAATATAACTGCTTAATAATGCAGATATATGAAGCAATTGATTAGAATACTGCAAGAATGGCCAAATTCAATAGCCACATGAATATAGCAATGTTGAATAAATCCGGAACTTCAGGAACTGAAGAAGGAATTGTTCAAGAATCTCTAAAAGAATATACAAAAGTAAAATAAATTTAGTCGTAAATGAAGAATGAAGTATTCCAAATTCTACAAGAAACGTTATCACATTCAATAGCCAAAATAATATATCAAAGTTTGAAAATTCTAGGCATAAATGAAGAATGAAGTATTCCAAATACAATAAAAAGCATTATACAGCTCAGTAAGCATGGGAAAATGCCAAAAGTGATAAATATGAAACTTCAAAAAGAAAGAATTGATCAACACACCTTGAGTACTTAAAACCATTGGATATACAAATGTTTAAAATACCAACCGAAACATACATTCAACATACATTCAAAACCATACTACAAAACACTTCAAGTAAAAGCAAAATTCTGAAAATTCCAGAAAATTCCTGAAGATTAACGTTATTCATGAATCATTTCAAGAGTTAAGGCGCCCAAACGACCATTTTCCGGCAAAATTTGCAATAAATATTATTTGCAATAAACTTTTATTGTGGCATTTTTTCGAATAACGTCATATATCCCTAACTGGACAACATCATGTTCACATATGATAAAATTCTTCTTTCTAGAATACAAAAATCACTTTCAATTCGACGTATAGACAGAAAAAAAGTATCAAAAACATTAATGCATAAATAGCAAATGCAGACGGGAAACTATAATAATTTATTTATTGATTAAATTTCCTATTTCGTTGTCATTTCTTAATAAAATTGTACGAATTTCAAAATTGAAATTGGATCAGCCGTGTCATTTGTTTCTACTGTGTCAGGTGCATAATCTAAATTGAATTCTTCATTACACGTTCTCAACAGAGTAAAATTGTGCATATACTAAAACACCTGACGCAGTAATTTCACCACACCCTAGCGTCTGTTTTCAGTTCATTTTGCTGTGATTTCATGGTCAGAGTTCAAAAGACACGTAAGCACTTTAATTATTATCGTTCGTCCTTCACACTCCCAAATTCACTTTGCAAAGTGCTTTCTGCATGCTTGCCGGCAATTGCGTGAGTATTTAAAGTTTTTATATTAGCAAGCACTTAATTCTTAAACTTGATTTCTGTATTTGTAAATGAACATTGAAATATTTATAATTTAAAAACTCTGGTTAAAATAGATTTCATATTTAACAAAAGATTTAACAACTAATCACTACTTACTAATCACGAATATAAATTTATATTAGCAAACACTTATTCTTAAACTTGATTCTTGTATTTATAAAGGAACATTGAAATATTTATAGATTAAACAATTTATTTATTGATTTCATATTTAACAAAAATTAGGATGGCCACTACTTAAAATA
This sequence comes from Caerostris darwini, assembly GCA_021605075.1. Classification (NCBI taxonomy): domain Eukaryota; kingdom Metazoa; phylum Arthropoda; class Arachnida; order Araneae; family Araneidae; genus Caerostris; species Caerostris darwini. The sequence continues at coordinate 313,143 of BPLQ01002620.1, read as the reverse complement.
AAGTTTTGTATTTTACATCGATAAATTTTTACTATTTATATTCCTTTAAATATGAATAAACAACGAATAATTTGAAGAAAATTGAAAATTATGTGAGATTTTTTTATTGTTTTATTAAAAGTATATTAAATAATATAAATAAATCGCTTTGGTAACTAACGATTCATTTAATAGTGATAAATAGAGCCACTTTGAATATCATATATCTTGAACATTATACCCCTTACATATTGAACCACTTTTAGCATTATATACCTTGAAAATTATTCCTTATGTATTGGACTACTTTGAGCATTATATACTTTGAAAATTATTTCTTATATATTGTACTACTTTTAGTATTATATACATTGAAAACTATTCCTTATATATTGAAACCACTTTTAGCATTATATACCTTGAAAATTATTCCATATATATTGGACTACTTTAGCTTTATATACCTTGAAAATTATTCCTTATGTATTGAATTACTTTTAACATTATATACCTTGAAAATTATTCCTCATATATTGAACCACTTTTAGCATTACATACCTTGAAAATTATTCCTTATATATTGAACCCCTTTTAGCATTATATATCTTGGAAAATTATTCCTCATATATTGGACCACTTTTAGCATTGTATACCTTGAAAATTATTCCTCATATACTCGTATTGAACCAATTTTAGTATTATATACCTTGAAAATTATTCCTTATAAATTGAACTACTTTGAACATTATATACCTTTTCCAATAACATGAATTATTTGTCCACGAATTGAAGTATTGTGCGCATTCACCTATGGAAAGGTAGTAGACGTGTTTTTAATCGTCATTGTAATTAAAATGAAATTCTTTTAGGGATTTGCGCTAAGGTTTCTGCCTTATAAAGGTACTAAATAAAACACATAATTTTATGAAGCAATAGCTTTAATAATTCATATGGGCATAAATATTTTTTTAATGCAAACTACTTTTAAAAAGGATTCAATGTGAGATATGCGCTTGCAAAGAGATCATGATTGCTTCTATGTTAAGATCTGTATTGGAAATCTCAAGCCATAAGTCATACTCTTGATATCGATATTTATTTTAATCGATATTTTTTATTCCATATAGATAGTTGGTTTTACGTAATTAAGTTGATGCAAAACGAATCAAAATATACTGTTTTTTTCGTCAAATCAGTATATTCGTTCAAAATCGATAACCAAACTTTTTGGCTAGTTAGAGACTTAAATTGAATGATTCAAACTAATTGTTCTTTTTTATTTAAACGGATATTTGAATTATAAATATCTAAAGAAAATGGATCATATATTCAACTTAATTTATTATCTGAAAACATTTCGAACCTTTTAGAAAAGTTTTCTCTCAGTTTCATATGATAGGAAATTATGCTTTTAAACAAAAAGAAATTTATATTATTATCTTTAATAAATTCTGTATTGTTTTTGTTCAATTCTCATTGCCAAAGTATCACCTCATTCTTGAAAACTTCAATTTTAGTGATATTAAAACGTTTATACTCTCTCCATATAAACTTAAATTCAAATCGTTAAGGTTTTCGAAAATGCCAAACATGTAAATGAGTTTTCAAAGCCAATTTACAATAATTAACGAACATGCCAATGTATGTTACTTACCCAAAAAATTTGAAGTATTCTCAAATCGAAAATAAGCCACAGTATTCTCCCACCTGAGAGACATCTGATTTCGGTACATTGTAATAAAGTCTCCTACACAGAACCCATCTCTTTGCTGAGTATTAAAACGATACGTTTGTTTAAGCTGTTGCTTTTAATAAAACCAATTACAGTAATAGTATCCTTGTGCAATTCTTGCTCAATATCTTTTGCAATGATGGTTGTATACTACATGGGGAGCAATTTTCTAATTAATTCAATTAATTGCGGTTCTGTATTAATCCTATTACTTGTTAATTTTGTAAGTAAGTGCTTTTTATTGACTACCTTTATAATTTTTAATTATTCTTAGTGTATTGTAATTTTTGTCAATTTGTGATAACTTATCATCTTGGTATTAACTGTACAGTCAGATTTAACGAAATATTAAAAATATATAGCGTTGTGTATTTATATATATTTATAAATGCGTTGTGTTATATATATCTAATATATTATGTATACATAAGTTATAATTACGTGGTGTATATATATATATATAATATAGCGTTGTATAAATATATAGCGTTGTGTATTTACATATATTTGTAAATATATTGTGCTATATATACGTAATATATTATGTATATATATACGTTATAATTACGTTGTATATTTATATATATTTATTTATTTTATATATTTGTATAAATATATAGCGTTGTGATAGCTGATCATGCGGGTATTACCTGTACAGTCAGTATTAATGAAATATTAAAAATATACAGCGTTATGTATTTATATATACAGCGTTATGTATTTACAAATACTTGTGTTATATATACGTAATATATTACGTATATACATACGTTATAATTACATTGTGTATTTATATATATTTATTTATTTTATATATTTGTATAAATATCTAGCGTTGTGATAGCTGATCATCTGGATATTAACTGTACATTCAACTTTAACGAAATATTAAAAATATACAACGTAGTGTATTTTTAAAATGCATTGCAAAACTCGTAGACTTTGAAAATAACAGCCAACGTTATTTGTGAAAAATACTTTAAATGGTAATGCAACCAGACTTAAATCAAAGTAATTTGACGAGATGGTTTGAATTGGCCAATTTTCAAATTGTATCGTCATGAGAATCTTATCATCCCTAGAGAATCACTAGTGTGAAATCACTTCATATAAATAGTGGTTTTAAAATACCAGTTTGAAATCTTCTAAATAGAGCAAAATTATAAGAATTTTAGTGTATGTTAGGAAATATTTTACTTTATTACATATTCGCAACAACATTTCTTCTAATTTATTAAACAGCTTCAGAACTTGTGTTAGGTTTAAGTAAAAGGAAAGACAAATTCATTGAATAGTTTAGTATGGAACTGTAAAATATTGCGGAAAATACAAATGAAAGACCTAAAATTGTGCTTTTATGATAATAGAAAAAGGTCGTCACCCGCATAACCAATTACTGTTCCGCTTCTTTACAATAATACAATGCCATACAATACGAGCTCAAACTGTCTTCGCTCCATTTATTTCTATTATAAGGAAGTTGTCTGCCACATTTAAAAGACATATTTTTTCGACGGAATAATTTTTGGTGTGAAATTTAAGATACGGACACAGATTGAAGAGAGTTAGTATACAAATAACTGTTTCGTTTATGAACAAATTAGTTCTTTTTGTTAAGAATAATAGCATTCATTTCATGTAAATATTCATCAAACTGAAAACAATTGAATAAAATACCAAAATTTTAACAAGCAATTCTGTTTCTATAATTTAATTTACACAACATTTGAGTCTGTAGGGCCTCATTAAATTTAATTTTCAAAACCCAACGTGTTTATTGAATACATTTTAAACAGTAGGTCACGGTCTAATATGACTGTAGAGCGTTGGATGTAGGCTGACAACACAACATCATGGGCCTGAATAGCCGAATGTCTAGTGCTCTGGCGCTAGCTGCCACAGGTTTCGGGTTCGACGAAACAGTGAATTTTTATAGTGGTTCTAAATACACTTTAAGCCGTAGGTTCCGATCTCATATGACTGCAGAGCGTCACGAAGTGAAGTCGTTTCTACCTACTGGTGCACCATCACAACAGCAGCTACCCCTTCTCCTTTCAACCATGAGTCCACACGGGTTCATGGGCTTGGTCTCGATGTCTACTAAGTGAGACAAGAAACAACAACCCTACTCAGTAAAAAGAAAACATCTGTCTCGAAATCTGCCAGTAGGAAGACGGCCTTTGCCCACCACGGGGCTGTTGCGCTAATGAAGAAAAAAAAAAAGAAAACTGTTCATTCAAAGTTATTTTAAATATCGATTTGTTTTTAAACAAATGATACCAATTACAAACTACACCAATTGTTTGCCAGAAAATCGATTAATGTATCGACTATAATAATAAATAGAGAGCTTTTCTCAATTCGGAAGGAACAGAATGTTAAAGCTAGCATCTTTCGACTTTTTTGGTACTAGAATTGCGCTTCAGCTCAGGAAGACAGCTGTATATATATATATTATCAATATAAATATATTTATTGATCAAAAATAAAGAATTAGACAATTCTATCTCAAAAAATAAAGACAAATTGTACAAGCTGACATTTGATAATATTTAACATAATATATATATATATATATATATATATGAGGCGTTGCAGATACAAAGGATGAACTCAATAAAAGATAGTTGTAAGAAAAAAAGTACGGTTTGAAAAGTTTTCCACAAGCGTGAATTCAACAACAAAGGTAACCAATGTATTGTCATTGTGGGATGTCTCATTTTTAGTTTTTATTTTATAACAATAAACTTTTGTAATTGGTCAAGCGAAAAATTTTGACCCGATGATGTTGAGCTCACACTCCATATCAGGTACGCCACATATATTTCTCTTAAAACGTGCGAAATATCGAAAACAATTTTTTTATTGACAATAGAAAATAGCACATATTAGATATTTATTATTTAGAACTTTAAAATGAAACTTTTATTTTTAAAATAAAATGATTTATTTTTTTCTTTTCGCCGATAATATAGATAGTCACCAAAATATCACCAACTTACCATCGTATATGTTAAGTTACAAAATCTTGAAATACACAAGTAAAACTAATTTTAAATTAATTAAAACACCGCTTGTATAAATAAAGGACTATTATCTGCTAATTATATTAATTATCTTCTAAAACTTCATCAAAATAAAAATTACCAACCTAACATACTAAGTTTCGATTACTAAATTAGTCTGATATGAATATCATATAGTTAATAAAATTGCTTTTAAAACTTTCTACATGAATTCAGTATAACAGATAATTTAATTCCTACATCCTTCTTGAACGGCTCAACAGCCCCATGTTGCGAGACATAAGATATTGGGGGGCGGGGGGAATAACGGGGTAGGATTGTCAGCCTTTCGTCCAACGCTCTACAATCATGTAGGGCGCTGTATATAAAAATCCATGAAGATATATGTGTTGTTTATCGAGCACAGCAATCAAGGAGAAATGTTTTTCAAATTACGTGGATATTTCTGGAAAACCAAGAAACCTCCTGCGCAAACAGACTAACAATAAATCAAAAATCTTTTAATTAAAAACCTTGTAAACCTAGCATAGTTAATACTATTTAAGTACTATTGTGTCCACAAAGTAAAATCAATTTTCAATTTAAAATTCCCGTGGCTTATGGAATTTCAATATCTGTTTCTTTTTTTGGTTGCTGGCACTGTCCTTGACATCTGCGTGAAATTTGAAGTCAAAATATTCATTAGTGTTTGAGTTACGCTTGGCTTTGTGAGACGCTAAAACTGATTCCGGCGATTTTTTTGCGGAAACATATAGAATGTTGCAGAAAGCATTCGATGAACATTCCTATATCGGAAAGAAATGTTTAGAAGTGGTATAAACAGTTGAAAGAAGGCAGAGAACGCGTTGAAGACGAAGAACCCTATGGTTGACCATCAACTTCAATTGACGAAGCTCACGTCCAAGAAATTAAAGATTTGGTGCTTGCAAACCGTCGATTTACAATTAGAGACCTTGCTGATAATGTTGGAATTTCAAAAGGATCGGTCAATTCCATTTTGGGCCACAAACGTGTCAAATCTTGATAGGTACCAAAAACACTGAAAGCTCCAACTCACACTGCATTTATTCTTCGTGACTTTTCCGTCAAAACTGAAACCCTTGTCGTTCCACAACCACCGTATTCACACCATGCGACTTCTGGCTATTCTCTAAACTCAAAAGAACACTTCGGGGACACAGTTTTGAATCGATTGAAGAGATTCAACGTGAATCGCCGTGCGCTTTGAAGGCCATCCATGCCGATGACTTTTTAGCATGCATTGAGGATTGGAAAAAAAAAGTTGGCGTAAGTGCATTGTGTCCGGAGGGGATTACTTTGAAGGCGATGAAATAAATATGGAAGAATAAATAAAGAGTTTTTGAAAAAAAAAAATTGGTTTTACATTTTGTGCTCAGTAGTATATTAATAAATTATAGTTTAAAAACACTAAAAAACACGCTTTTAGAGTTAGTCAAACTAAAAAGTAAAAAATAATTGTTAACAGAAGAATAAAATGACTGACGAGAAAATTAATGTCACTGTTCTAAAAGCTTGGGGTACTTTGTATGACATTTTTAAAGTAACTCTGCATTTCGGAATGGAATTATTGAAAAATTATAACTATTGATATCGAGCACCCCACGCTTTTAGAACAGTGACATTCATTTTCTCGTCAGTAATTTTATTCTTATGTTAACAATTATTGTTTGCTTTTTAGTTTGATTAACTCTAAAAGCGTGTTTTTTAGAATTTTTAAACTATAATATTTAAATGAGGTCTCGGTACGGAAGACTGGAACTATAGTTCTTACTATAATTTAATTGTGGGTAAAACAAAAGCTAAATGCGAATAGGTTGAGCCAGCCAGGATTCGAACAGGGAATCTCCTGTTCAGTAGTCAGGCGCGTTATCCGTTGTGACGCTGTCCCACGTAGGTTTGAATGTCTTAGGTACTTTTCTACATGGGTTAAATTGCTCGTCATAAATTAAAATAAAATCACTAATCCTGGCGATCCCAATCATGAAGAGATAATAAGCTTATCAAAATATTTTATTGTCGTCGGTCCTTGATAAGTCTACAATGTTTAAATTAAATCTTATCGCTTAAAGTAGGGCAAAATCGAGCCCAAAGAGTCAGTTACAAACAAACATACTGGTGAAACTAATAAAAGCGTATTGAAAAGCAGTATGATGTTGTTTTAAAGGAGAACCGAAAATTGTCTCCTTATGATAACAGGGGGAAGAAAAGTTACTCACCAGGAACCCAAACTCTCTTCGCTTCGTTTCTTTTCACCGTAAATAAGACGATCGTCATAGTTAAAGGACGTTTACAGACCAAATAATTACTGGAGTGGAATTTAAGATACCGAAACAGACAAAAAAAGTGTACGATTTTTCCTAGAAGATAATTGTTGGATGTCTAAGAAAATGAATTTTTATTTTGAGATAACTGTAAATAACATTTTAATTTGTTTATGTACTAAAATCTACATTTTATGCTCCAGTTATTTGTATAGAGTTGGCGGTGAATATTTATAAATATTTTTTTAAATTTTATTTATATAATTGCAGTTAATTATTTATTAATTTCGTATTAAAATAAAACCAACTAATAAACAAATATTCATTTTATAATAAAACGCGTATTTTAATTGGGATATAAATAGCAAATAAAATTTAAACAATTAAAAAAGAGGTGAAATAGTCCATGAAAAAGTGTAAACTTTGAAACAATTTTTTAAGCAGCTTTAAGAATGAAGAATATTTTGATCTCAAATTAAACTATTGTTAATTGTTAAATTTAGATTTTATCAACTTAAAAAAATTATAGAACACACTATAATTAGTAGTTTTGTTATTTTAACGATTTTTAGTATAAAATAAAAAAATAAAAAAGAGAAAATTTGGTGAGAAATGTATTCATAGAGATTTTAAAATTAATTCAATCGGCTATTTATAATTAATTTTTTTTTTCCTAAAAAAATAGAAATTTCTTATTTGTGGTAAAGTTTTATTTTTATTAGGAAATAATTGGTTGGTAAATAAGTAAATGTTGTTTTTGATATTAAATAGTTTAAAAATATTTTTGACGACGTCAACTTAAAATTATGATAAAAAATATCAACATAAAATTCTGCAATCCTATTGTAGCAATTATTAAATTGAAAATTGAAATATCTTTGTTTGCTACTATTTTAATTTTAAAAATGCTATTAAAGTTTTAGTAAAATGTAGAAATACTAATGCAATTAGAATTAATTACAATTTTTAAAGCAGCAAGCAAAAAAATTCAAAAGTCTCCATTTGTTTTACAATAACTTACAAGCCAACGGCCGTACCATGCTGAATATACCGGTTCTCGTTAGATCACCGAAGTTAAGCATCATTGGGCGCGGTCAGTCCTTGGGTGGGTGACCACCTGGGAACAACACTGCGTGCCGTTGGCAAATTTGGGATCTGAATGGCCGAGTGTCTAGCGCTCTGGTGCTCGGTGCCACAGGTTTCGGGTTCGAATCCCGGCGGTGCCATGGATGTTTGTAGTGGTTCGGAATCCACTTTAAGCCGTAGGTCCCGGTCTTCTATGACTGTAAGAGCGTCACGGAGCAAAAAGTCAGGCTTCTACCTACGGGTGCTCCATCACAACAGAAGCTGCTTCCTTCCCCTTCAATCATGAGTCCATATGGGCTCGTGGGCTTGGCCAGCCAAGTGGGATAAGAAACAACAAACAAAAACATAACTTACAGAATGACAGATTAAGTTTTATGCAAGAAACATACGTTCATTCATATATATATTGAAGACACTTATTTAATCAACATTATGTTTAAAAAAATGATTTGATTACATTTTTTTTTTTGTAAGTTTAACTCAAAGTACCATTTCCAATAAAGCTTCAAAATTTCAAAAGACTTTCATTCAACGATGCTTTTTTTTATGCTTATAAGCAACCGAAATCATCTTGATTCTAATACACCCACATTTTTCAGAAAATAATTCATCAGTGAAATTAGAAGTATTTTTGCGAAGTTAAGTAAAATATTCATTAGCTGAAGTCATTATGAAATAAATGGTTTCATTAGCATCGATTCCTTTTTAATGGAAACTTGAGTGGGAAAAAAAAATGTTGGAAAGTCTCCAAAAAGCAAAAAATCTTGAAAAGTCACACATGCATACGAATAGAAAATTCTCTTTTTTTCTGTGAGACTAGCAGATTTTAGAAAGCGAAGAATTGAATGGCTCTTGTTATATGCTTGGTGCTTTTTGTTGGAATGCATTTGGAGAGGGTTTTATTTATAGCTGCCAGTATAAAGAAATTGTAAGGCATATGATGAACACTTGAGGAATGTATCGAGACGCACGATTGGTTGTGAAGTTGACCTGAAGCTGAATCGTGATTCTAAATGACCTATTTTTTATATTTAAAAAAAAAAAAAATTCCGTGCTCTCTTTGATTTTTTTGTTTTAATATAACTGAAGGATAATTTTATCTTCAATTTGAGATTTCTGTTTTCACTATCCACTTCACATTTAGATTCAATCTTTGACGAAAAAATATATACATTGCCAGAATTAATGCCATAAAATATGCATTGTGAAGATAAAAAAATATGCAGAGCGAAGGTAAAAAAAATATGCATTGTGAAGGTAAAAAAATATGTTATTGTGAAGGTAAAATATATGCATAGTGAAAGTGAAAAACAAATATGTGATGTTATATAGCGCAGTTATTTTTATAAAAATTATGTGAATCAAAACTGCATTTTTGCATTCTTTAATTATTTCAGCGATTTTTCCGTCCCCAATTCAAAAATTGTACATCTAGTTTTGTAAGAGGACTGCTTCTGAAGAAAGCCAGGTCCCACAAAGTTTCTGTCGAGTGAATGTTGATGATGATAATTATTTCAACATGTTCAGGAAATAATTGAGATTAACTAAACTGCTAGTTCTTAGCTTAATGATAACGTGAGCAATTAGAGAGCTTGCAACAAAATAATATTTTAACAAAAAAAAAAAAAATTAGCAAATTTTCTATTAATACAGGAAGTACGGTTATAATTAAAACGAAACCTAAAGTAAAAAAAAAAGAAATCTTTTACTTAAGTAAAATGTATTGTAGTGTTTCCGAAAATAAACAACTAAATTTTATTAAAATAATCGATTGAATCATAATCTTTTTAACAATAAAATTATTTAGAATTGTTTTTTCTTAAATAAATTCTGCTGTTGTTGTTTCTTATTCCACTTGGTTGAAACAACATCTAGGCTAAGTCCATGAACCCATGTGTTCTCATAGAACTTGTTGTTCTTTATCCCACTCAGTAGACGACAACATCTGAACCAAGTCCATGGACCCATGTGTTCTCATAGAAGGAGGGTATGTGTGGGGACAGCTTCTGTTGTGATGGAAACCGGTAGGTAGAAGCCTGCTTGTCACCGTGTAGCTGAAGAAGGAGGGTAACGCCTTCCGGTAAGATATTTAAGTGGAACTACCCCACATTTGCTTATTATATAAGTGAAACCCCTGAAAACTCCCACCAGGTAGTCCTCCTAACGAGGAAAGATGTTGAACATCGTAAACGCCATCAGTTTTTGAAACAGTGTCTAAAACAAAGCCGCCAGCGGATTGAACCTAGACTTATACTCACTAGCCGCGCATGTTGCTACTGAACCACGAATCGGGCATAAGCAAATTCCACTCAGTAATAATTCCATTTCGATATCATTCAATTTCATGCAATGTATATCATAAAAAATCTTTATACACATTTTTTAACATTAAATAGATAAGATGACAATCTAATCATTTAGTAAATAAGAACGTTATAAGCGTTTATAAATGCTTAGTTAAACGAATTAATTAAATTGATAATATCTATCGTTTTATTCTGAATCAAATGAATCCAATTATTTCTATGAAAGCACAAGCAAACAATGCTAATCTTAGCACTTTCTTCGTATTCCATGATCCCTGCGAGGCTTAAGGATAGTTAAGTTTACCTAATCTAACTACAATGGTTAAAATAAACAAACTTTTACTGCACTTGTGAACGGAGTGGAGGCATGGAAGGGGATCGAAGCGTGTCTCGAGGAAGGATTTGGGAGAAACTCATCATCTGAATTCCACGGTCTCGATTGTCCCTCTTGCGAGACTAATCTAATCCTTCAAACATTTGGCACGCCGCTTTTGCGTATCCTTCAGTACAGGAAACCACATTACCGACGTTTAATGTTGCCGCGTCGTTTAAAATGTCGTTTATAGCGTTACATTTTTTTTATTCTATGATTTTTTTCTCGATAATTTGGTTCACAAAATTGCGGTGACTGAAATGTAAAATTTTTAGGGATTGTATATGAATCGTGCTTTTTTAATTAAAATTATTTTAAATGAGGAAAAAAATTTTTTTTGCACTAATGAAAATATTTTCACTATGCGAACAAAAACAATTTAGAAGAAATGTAAAATATTAAAATAATAGTAGGTAATATAAACTTATATACCGACAAAATATTCGAATAACAACATCTTTCAATGTATCCAATGTTAATTTTAAAAGCTGTTTACAAAGAAAGTTTATAGCGCCGAATTCTTTTTTTGTTCTAATGCAGCTGGCAAACACTTAGACAGTTGTCTTGGATGCCTTAAGGCAAGTACTGCACTCATCTCCTGGGTAGTGCTAAGTGAGTAACGTCGGATACTGACTTAGCACTACCTAGGAGATGAGTGTAGCTAGAAGATAACCTATGGACGCGGAGTAACACTACCCCCGCAACGCTCTACGATCCTGTTAAACCGGGGTCTACGGTTTAAAGTGGACTCCGATCCACTACAAACATCCATGGCACCGCCGGGATTTGAACCGAAACTTGTTGAACAGAGCGCCAGCAGCGTGGGCTGAATACCACTCGGCCATCCAGGCCCCATTTTCAGCGTGATTTAGACGTTCATTTTTTTTTTATTCGATGGTTTTTTTCTCGATAATTTCGGTGACTGAAAGTTAAAACGTTTTAAGGATTGTATATAAATCGTGCTTTTTTAATTAAAATTATTTTAAACGAGGAAAAAAAATAGAAAAATAAAAAAATAAAATCTGCTCGGCAAACTTCAACTTATCATGTGTGAACATTCGAGAACGGATGAATAAACTCAGGAATATGCCAATGTTTAATAATGCACGAGATTTATGAAGCAATTGATTAAGATACTACAAGACTGGCCAAATTCAAATAGCCACATGAATATAGCAATGTTGAATAGATCAAGAACTTCATATAAAATGAATTGTTCAAGAATCCCTAAAAGAATATACAAAAGTAAGATAAATGCAGTCGTAAATGACGAATGAAGTATTCCAAATTCTACAAGAAACGTTATCACATACAATACCCAAAAGAATATATTAAAGTTTGAAAATTCTAGGCATAAATGAAGAATGAAGTATTCCCAATTCTACAAGAAACACTATTACATCCAATAAAAAAAAAAAACATTCCTAACGCTCTTTAGTCCTGTTAGAAAGGGATCTACAGTTCAAAGTGGATTCCGAACCACTCAATCATCCATGTCACCACAGGGATTCGACCCCCTAGATCGCTGGCCACTCGTCCATCAGGCCCCACAATGTCGGTCGGGTTTACCACAACAATCGGGTTTACCGTGTCGTATAACTCTCGAAGATTTTGTATTTTAAGATTAATGACGAAAATAAAAATTGTTTACACATATGTAAAATAATACAAAAACATAACTAAAACAAATTAATAATAATAAATAAATGAAGTTTAGTTTTCATATGGCTGCTTTTGTGAGGCATAATACATCAAGAAGATAATACATACAAGACAATACATCATCATTTAATTTCCCTCTAAGTATTCGATATCATTGCAGGTTAATAGTTTAGACAGAGCAGTAACAATTCTGTACTTCAATTTATCAAAAGAAATCCCAATGTTTTGTAGACAATGTTCCCCCACCACAAGAAAAGTCAACTGATATGTTATCCGAAGATCTGACTTTTTTTCTCAAGTGCAATCACCATTTTTTTTCCAATCTCAAGTCATAATTTCCCACAATACAACACCGCTACTATCGTAGTGCTGCCACACACCAAAAAAAAATTGGAATTATTCTTTACCGTAATCATTTTATTCATCGCGTTTTTTTTTATTTGAAATTTATAAGGTACGCAAACCCTAACACTAATTTATGTTCAGAGAAAAAAGTTAAGCAAAAATAATTAAGAAATTAATAATTAATGTTAAGAAAAAATAAGTGTATTATATCTTATCATGTTTTATATGATATTATCACACACTATCATGTCTTTAAGCGATTAAAGCGATCTTACTTGCAAAATATTCACTGCAATATGTATCTATAATTTAATCATGCAAAAGCAATTAAAATATAATAAGATACAAAAAAGTTAACAATAAATAAATAGTAACTACCAAATGTTAAAAATGTTCAATAAAAATGTTTTAAATATTAATTATTCTAAACTTAAGTGGAATTTAAAAATAACGCAGTCGAGTACGGGACTCGAATTTAACTTGTATCCTGTCAAAGAATTGAATTTTTTAAAAAAGCGTTAAAATGAACTTTAATATCAAAATATTTTCTATTCGAAGAGTTCATTCGAAACTGGCGATAAGCTTAACCTAGCAACCGGAATAGTGAAGAGTTGTTAAATAACTGCTGAAATCAACTGCTAAAAAAACTTACTTATTCCGATGAACTGATTCGACTGACGTTAAACTCTATCTAGCGCAGAGGCTAAAGCATTGTTAAATAACTATTGAAACCAACTGCTAAAAAGAGTTGTAAAAAAAGTAGCAGACTCTTAACGTCATCTAGCGTCGACGTTGAATACCACTAAGCATTATTTTTTGGTTTCGTCAAATGGAGTTGAACTTTTACGTCTCGTCAATATAGTTAAATTACCACTTACGTGAATATTTACACAAGTCTGCAGTTTAATTCTCATATTATATTTAGAATTGCAAAATTTTATCTATATCATTATAATTTTGAATTATTTTATGTCAGTTTAAAAAACGCCTTAACGTTTCATTTTAATTCCTTCAAAAATAGGAACTGAACTTATCTTCGTGAATAATTAAGCTGTCGTTACACACATTAAATAAATAATGTGTAATACATATCTGTTGAAAACTAAAACATTACTTTTTATATTTGTAATTTGAAATAAATTTACCTGTATCACTCTGAACAATTAAGCAATTAAGATAAATTTTATAAAAAGATATATCAATTATAAAAAAATCTCGAAGAGTCTAAGGATAAAAATATCAATCTCGAAGAGTGATATTTTTTATCCTTATACTCCCAAAACTCTCACTATTTAAGGGTAATTCCTTAATAAAAAAATTTCCTAATTTAGTCTGTTTTTAGAACAAGAAATTTTAAAAAAGGAGTTAATTAACACGCTTCCTGTTTTCAAGGATTCTTACTTCCTTAACGATAGGATTTGACTTGATAAGATAAAAATATTTTAATTACAAAGATTCACTGTAAAATATTCTAGATGACTCCCCCCTCCCCAAAGTAACTTAATATGTCTTTTTAGTAAATAAGCCTATAAATATTTTATTCATTTTGTTCAAACGAGAACGATTAAAATATTTTCTCTTTTAACATAAATTCACAAATTTTAAATCTGTATTCTGTTTTTACGTATTTTCTTGCAGTTCTGTGTACAACTAAATATACGTCAAAGTACTATTTTAAAGTATATACTCTCGGTTGTTAATTATGACTAATTATTATGATGCTGTGATGACACTAATTATGAATTATTATTATTATTCACTGTGGAGTACTCAGTTAAGCTGCAGTGGCAAGTAGTAGTGTTAGAAGGCCATCAGACTTATTTAAACCAATTAAGAACACTTTGTTTGATTAATTTTGATGGGTGCAAAGTGTTAATCTGGATGGACAGGAAGTGGTTAATCTGATATTTGATTAATTTTCATGTTTGCTTTTTTATTGATGTTATGTGTACGCATTGGGTTTCTGAACCATAAATGCTTGGTTCAAAACTTGACCGACGCTGAATTGAAAAATTTCTTAAATATGTATGATAAATATGCATGCCGGAATGTCCTTTCGCAGTCTTATATAATGGATGCAAAACCTGAGACGCTTATTTTTGGAGTGCTTAATCAACAGTGTGATGTCGAAATGTGGGTTAAGTATATAAGCCTCCCCACAGTGTACCCTGAGTAAAATTGAATTTACTACATGATTGCAATTTTAGTGGCAAACAACTTAGTTCAAAGTCCCCTTCATTCTAAAATATATTACGTTTGTTATTATTAATACAATTACTTTTAATTAATTTAATTTTATACTCTTATAGAAGAGATTTATCATTAATTAACTATTACCAACTATATAGAGCCATAATGTATTGATGATATTTTTAACCTTAAAATGAAGGGCCTAGAGAATATCACGTATGGTTTAGGTGACCTCAGTATGTAATCTTAATGTGAAGAACGATCCCAAAACTTCCGTATCTAGGGAGCTTTGATATGGTTTGTCACTCAACTGTCCTTTTGCGCACACTTTGGGCTAATTAGACAGGGATCTACACTTTAACGTGGATTCGAACTACTAACAAACATACACGCCGGTTCCAAGATTCGAACCTGAAGCCTGCGGTACCAAAGCCAGAGCGTTAACCCGTTGGCCACCAGGCCGCTGTTCAGGGAGGAGTAAAGTAGATAAATCAATAAATATAACAACTGTGAAAAAGTTTTAAGTTAAAATAATAATAAATTAAATAATAAATAAACTCATGATACTAAAAGCATTTTCTAAACTCTATTGTATAATGTCACAAGAGTAATTGATATTAATTATGCTAGAGCGAATAAGATTTGTAATTGAAAAAAAAAAGTATTGTTTTTTATATTTGTGGAACATTTTTATTTAACTTCTTCAGATACGTTGTTGTTTTTTTTGTAAATAAATTATCTAGTTTTTTTTATTTATTATTTTTATATCGCTAGACATTTTTTGTTGATATGTTGCTATATTTGTTTCCAAATGCCAGGTTATATATGGGTTTGGTTTGTCGCTCTACGGTCATTTTGTGCACACGGGACCTACAATTTAACGTTTATTCCGAATCATTACAAACAACCATGGTACCGCCGGGACTCAAATCTGAAATTGGTGGTACCGAGCGCAAGCCACTCGGCCATCAGACCCCCACAACCAGATAGAAGATTTAACGTTATTTAGGATGATCGATGGCTGGTACAAGTTTGACAGAGCAATTGTGAATAAACAGCCTAGGGCTGAAATCTGGGGAAAAATCTCTTTCAAGATTCTTCAAATCTCTCCTAAAGCAAAGACTTTCCAGTCTACAATTTTATTGTGCCTATCCAGCCTATATAAGCAGGTTTAGATTCGCTTTTCCGGACTTTGAACCAACCGAACCTACTAAAAACTTGGCTATTTCAGCGAAATTCCAAAAAATATAAGTGAACCATATAATTAATTTATATTTTCGAAGTACATTTAGTTTTTACTTCACAAAATATTCTGGCTATTTAAGACTTCCGTGAATTGTAGTTTATAGTTAATTATTCACATTTCTCGAAAGAATAGTTACAGCCAACAATACACGTGTATATTGCATACACTACAGAGAATAAATTTAATTAAGTGTATTGCGATAAATAGTATTAGACTAATGGAAAAATTCTTTTTTATTCCTCATAACAAAACTAACATAACTATTTTCGGATAATAAAGCAAAGGTATTAAAAAAATGCTTTTGAAATATTTTTTCATTAACTAAAATGTTTATTTCCCCTAAAGATAGTGTAGTTTTTTCCCCCTCCAATTCTTCACTTTTTTTCTTTTCATAATATCGAAAATGGAAAAAAAAAATATATATTTAATTATTATCGAAAATTAAACATTCTGTGATTGTTCTATTTCTATGCCAATATACATTTGAATATTTATTTAATAGTTATTATATGTGCCATTAATTACTAGATTAAATATGTAATTTCAATCAATTTCACAAATTTCTATTACTGTTGTTCTAATGCAGCTGGCAATACAGAGACAGTTAATCTTTATGTCATAAGCAAGAGCTGCACCGCTGTTACTTATTTAGCACAACCCAAGGGCACATGTAGCTTGAAAATATGCTATGGACGAGAGTAACACTACCCTAGCAATGCTCTACGATCATATTAGATGGGGACCTACGGTTTAAAGTGGATTCAGAACCGCTACAAACATCCATGGTACCACCGGCACTCGAACCAGAAAAAACTTGTGGTACCGAGAGCCAGAGCTCTAGACACTCGGCCATCTGGCCCCTATTTTCATGATATGATAAATAATAACTAATTCTCTGCGTACTACAGTGCGGGACGGACATTCCATGAGCAAATATACTCATGGATGGAGGGAAAGGGGGCAGCTTCTGTTGTGATGGAGCACCCGTCGGTAGAAGTCTGACTTGACTCCGTGTTGCTGAAAAAGGAGGGCAGTGCTTTCCGGGAGAACGTTTTAGGAGGAACTACCCCGGATTTTCGTATCGTATGGGAGAAAACATCACAAACGCCATCGAGACTCCTCGTTTGGCTTCGCTCTTACAGTCGTATGAGATTCAGAACCACTACCAACATCCATGGCCCTGCCGTGTTTCGAACTCGAAACCTGTGGTACCGAGCTCCAGAGAACAAGCCACTCGGACATCAGGTCCCAATTTCTATTACTTAGTGTATAAGTTTCGTTTACATATAGAATTAAGAGTTTTTCATTCTCTTCGTCAAATATTTTCATTATTTATGAGAAAAGAAATTACAAGCTAGCATCGTGAAATATTGATACTTTTCTCATTTTCAGGACATCTGGATTACCATTACAGATGTCCTCAAGGACTTGATGAGACGATCAACCAATAATATTTATTTAATTTTTTTCAGGAACGAATTTTTATGTGACGGAAACAAAAAGAATTTATTTATTTATTATTTATTCTTTCTGATGAATGTTAGTAGTAATTTAAGAATGAAATATTTTCATACATTCAGCCCTAATCTTTTGTTATTAATATTTTTTTTTAATTGGAGCGAAGAAGTGGTACAACTTTTGTCATTGACACCTTGGATAATCGTAATATTAATTTTTTAATACTGTAATTAATTTTTTCAATTAACTGTAACCGGGACAGTTTAACGTTAAAATATTATATAAAATAAAATACTATCCATGATAATTTACGATGAATTCTGTTTTTCATTGTTGAAAGATATTGTAGTAAATCTACAATTTTAATTTCCTTTCAATGACATAAATTCTTATCGAAAAAACCCAAACAAACTGAACATAGGATCCCTAAAAAGGTTAATTATCCAAAATAAGTTGCTGTCATGTATGAAGGACGTGCACATATGCTGAGCATTGATAGGTTTGTTTTAACAGAAATTCATTGATGTTGCATTGAATATATTTTAATTTAATTGTAGTTAAAATTTTGTTTTCTTCGATTATGATTAAACGAAAAATAAAGATTATTTAAAAGTTTTGGAAATGAGTTTAAATTTTTGTGTAGGACAAAATAAAAATTATTAGAACTGTTTCAGCTTGAGTATTATTTCCTTAATTTCAGAAAGAAATTTTGAAAATTTAATAAATGCCATAATGTAAAAATCACGTTCATTTAGAAAGTTTATTTCAAATGTGTTACTTACAGAATACCATTAAAATAAAAATTATAAAATTAAACATTAAATAAAACAGTTAAATTATATTTAAATTTCAATTTACTTAAGATATACTTAAAGTATTTAATATTTTATTATTTTAAATTTAATTAGTGATAAAAGTACCATGGAACCAAAACATGTCATAAAAACAATTTATTACAATAACAGTTACACTGTCAATATGAAAACTTATTTTGTATGTTACATATAACATGCACTATTTTTAATTACATTTACACAATGAAAAAAATTATTTAAGTATATACTGTCAAACAAGCAAATTATGAAAAGAGCATTGAATATATATTATTTATTTTCAGTGAATTAATAATAAATATTTCGTTTTCCATTGATTACTTGTGTAGAAAAATTACAGATCTACATACCTGATTACAGATGTAAATATAATTTAATGTTGTGTTTTAAGGTGTTACATTTTGTATAGAAGTTACAAAGAAATGAAAAAAGATGACATTTTTATGCATTATCATTTAAATTTACTCTAAAAACTTGAGACATAAGACTGATTTTTAAATATTACAGTATTTATAATTTTTAAACAATCAATTAAAAAATATGTGGATCAATCAATATTTGTTGAAGTAAATAAACCAATTTTACTATAATAATAATTTTCCACAAAATATTTTAACACAATTCAAATAGTAGATTAAAATATAAAGAATATATATTCAGTGTCTTTAAAAAATATTAATGTGAGAAATGGTGTTATACTATAATAATAGTTAACCATTTCCCATCATATATTAAGCTTTACAACATTCCATTCCAGAAGAACATGTTTTAAGAAATGATATAATAATAGTTAACTTTCCAATCCTATACCAGTTTAATATACACTTTACTTAAAACATTCCATTTGAGAAGAAAATGATATAATAATAGTTAATCCTTTCCAATCTTATACCAATTTAATATAAACTTTACTTAAAACATTCCATTCCAAAGACAAATGAATATTTTCAGTACAAGTAAAAAACCCTTATCTTAAAAAGTACAACCAACTAAATTCCGTGTGTTGGACTTAAGACTACGATCGACCGTGTTGCTTTATTTATTACGCTCCAGACAATGATATCTTGAGCCGTTAAACCGACCATCTTATGCGCAAAAAGAAAAGAAAAATAAAGAAAAAAAGGTAAACAATAGATTCACTTACCTGTGGAAACAGCACTAAAGAAAAAAGCACCGAGATATCCCAGTCCTTGAGGCAAAGACACTTCCCTCTTCTTCTTCACCAAAAAAAAAAGAACTTTTTTAGTTTTGTTTTGGGGCGTCTACCGCGTTTTTTGCTGGGGAAACCCTTTCTCTCCAAGATCTACACCTCGCTCCAACTACTACATAAAACCGAATGGCAGTAGTGTTCACTTTCACTGAGCTGTCCTACACTGGTGCCGGCTGGAAGTGTTCCCATGTAGAAGATCGGCAAGAGTCTGGCGTTGACCTCGTTCGACTTTAGCTGCAGCAGCGCTGAATAATTGAGAAGCGAGTGCACTTTTCCCGTCATGCACCTCGTGGTGTGGAGTGCCGCTCGGCCAATGAGAGGAAAGCACCTTTAAAGGAGGGAGAGAGGCCCATTCACAAAAATCGCAGCCCTACCCCCTCGACGGTGTGTGTGCGAATTTTAGTGAATTAGTGATGATGCATCTCTGGGGATAATGACGGATTATGCTGGTTTTAATGGATTAAATTAGTAGCTCTGTGTTAATTAGTTGTAGTAAGCGAGTAGTGTCATGGTCTAATTCATTTAACGGTATTAAAATCTCTACTAATGAATTTGCTAAGGTGTAACTGTGCAATTTAATTACCTGCCGCTAAAAAATGAGTACATTTAAAATATATCTTTTATGTTAAATATTTTAGGAACTATACATGTATAAATTAATATCTTCCTTTAACATGATTAAAGTACTGTTAATCTAACAATAATGTTAAAGAAAGATATTAATTTATAGAAGCATAGTTCCTGAAATATTTAACATAAATATTAAATTTAACATTTAACATATACAGTTAATAAAACACACAAAATAAAAACTATATATTTCAAAATAGTGTCGAAAATTACTTTTAATTATATGGGCTACATTTTTATTGGTAGAGAAATTCTACTAGTACTATTTATATTGGAAAATTAGAGTCAATATAATGTCTGTTAGAAATAATTTCCATTTCTATTTTATAATAATATATTTGAATAATAATCTATTCTTTATATCTGAATAGATTTAAAATATAAAAGTGCTTGTTTATTAATAGAAATTTAAATCGTCAATCTTAATTGAATTGCATCACTTTCAAAAAATAAATATTTTTAGATATTTATTTTGAGAAATTATTGTAAAATAAAAAGAAATCTCATATTTTAACAAAAATTATTTGTAGTACATAATTATCAATACTTTTTAATTATACAGTATTTTTTTTAACTTAATATAATAATAAAAATTTTATATTTGATGTTGTTTTTTCGATAAATTATGATAATCTGCTCATAATTTCAATTAACAAAATTAAATCTTTTTAATATATATTTCATCAATCAAAACTACTATATTTAATTTTGTGAAGCTAAAACAAATATCTATACAGATTAATAATTATTTTGTTTATTTATTAATAATTATTTTTATTTATTTATTCATTTTGAAATAAGTAACATCAATTCAAATCTCTCATGTACTTAAATAATGAAATATGTTAGTTTTCATCATGAATATAAATAATAATAATCATAGTATAAATAATAATAATCATAGTATAAATAATAATAATCATAGTATAAATAATAATAATCATAGTATAAAGAATCATAATAATCATAGTATAAATAATCATAATAGTCATAATATAAATAATATAATGTAGTTTCAATTCATAATATTAAACTTTCCAATATATAATACTAAACTAATATAAAAATATTGGGAAATGTGTTTATTCATTTTGAAATAAGTATAAAATACTCATACACCTAAATTAAATATGTTGGTTTTCAGCATGAATATTATCAAAGAACTATTCTAGAACTAAATCAAATTATTTCAATAATGAGGAAATGAATACTGTAGAAAATCAATGTTCCCCAAAATAAAATAATACATTTTACGACTGCACAAAGCTATGAAAAAAAGTATTGCTTCTATATTTAACCTCCCCACTAAGAGAATTAAGACACATAGCTTTGTATATGATTCATTGGCTATAAAAAAAGATATTCCTTTGCTTTTTGTTTTCTACAGAATTGGCTGTGTTCCCCTATGAACTCCTGAAATGAACTTCGAATGTAATCAATATTTGAAATAAATTCATACTTAGATTATATTATTTTTGAATCGCACATTTGTATGCGGATTAATATTATTCTCATTTTTAATGAAATATATTATAAACGTAAGTTTTTTAATTAATTTCACTAGTTATTTTTTAAATAAATTTAATTACTGTTTAATTAATTAATTGCAAGAACTTAATATAATTATGCTATGCAAAAAATAAAATGGAGACAGGAACATTTTATTTATTTTTAAATGATATTGAATAAACGATTTTAAAAGTAGTATATTGAGCAAATAATGCTACAACACATTTCATGTTATGTTATTTAGTGTTTAACACATAGTAGTATTTAACACATTAATACAGTTTTAAATATTTAGAATTGGCAAATATTGTTTCTTTATTCTATAGAAAACGTTCATTAAATTAAGGTGTATTTATATTTTTCTCTGCATATTATTGATTAATAATAGATCAAATATTTTCTTATTTTATTTTCATTTTTTTCTTTGTTTTGTAATCATACGATCCTGAAGATAAATCAAAATTTAAAATAAATAAAACCTTATAGAATCTATCAAAGTTACAAAATAAAACATATTCAGTTTATTTATGAAAATAGCTTTATCAGTAAATTGACCTTTTGTTGTTGAGTAAAGTAAAGATAAATAGTCATTACAAATAAGTAACTGCATCATGTTTCAGCTTATAAATTATGCATTAGAAGTTTTTTTCGTTAGTCATTTGATGTTATTTCTATGCTATTTGAAGAACTATCAATAACACTATTGTTAGTTTCTTGCTAATCTGCAATTTGGAGCGTGTTAAAATGTTTGTCAATCCATTTATTCACAGAGACTGTTTTCGTGTGGTTTGGCAACATTGTTGGTTTTTCCTTTTCTAAAATCCGCATTCGTAGTTTTCGCAAGATTTAGCAGTTTTTAATTTGATTGCCATCTCAGACGTTCAATCTAGTTACTTAATTATATTTAAAAAAAAAAATTAATTTAATCTTAAAATAGTTCATTTGACTCGTGCAATTTAACCAACTCTCGAAATTCTTAATACCTGAATATTAGTAAAAACAGAAATTATTTGTCAAAAAAAAAAAAAATTATATGGGACAGGATAATCTTGAAAAAATGTTTAATTTACCAGTAGTACATACTAGTTAGTACTTTTAAAAACATTAGTTAATAATTTAAAAAAAAAATAAATTTATGTAATAATTTTTTTGAAAATCTTAAATAAAATAATTAAGCCAAAACTCAACAAAAGACTATTCTAAAAGTGTACTCAAACTTCTTTGATATATAGCAGCCTGAAAAATATTGCCATCTAAATCAAATTTTTCAGCAGTATCATCAAATTTAATCAAAATTTATCTAATTTTTCAGTTTTATTTGTGTAATTTTAGATGCAACATCCCTTACTTGAAAACAAAGTTGAAAAATGAAAGTTTCATATCATACAATCATCTATTATTCAGATTTGTTACTCTACTTTATCTCTTGTGCCTATATTTCTTCTTTTATTGTTTTCAAATTATCTAGAGAGAAGATAAAATGCATTACAAATCATTCTGACAGCAAACAAAAAAAGATTAAAATCATCCAGATGTGGTATATCGTTGAAGAATCTCCAAAGTCCATGATCTCTCACATTTATAATACATTCAATTATGTTTCTTTTAACGTAGCAGATATTTTATTAACTTGGAAAAATATATATTTTTTTAAATTATGTATTAACTTACTTTTATAAAACGTACATGTAACGTACTTTTTATAAATGAAACATTGTAATTTTAGTATAAGTATAATGTCCTAATCTACGACGTCGAAGATTGTCTTTACAAAGTCATTCTACCGTTCCAGTGGTGAACCTCCATATCTAACAATTAAAATCTGGAGAAATTCATGGTTGAAGCTGCCTTGTTTATTGTAGCGTTTCAATGTCAGGAGGGTATTGTTCTTCAGCACAGCGCGTTTAGATTGGTGGTCTTGTCAGCATGGCAGCTGTCCAATTAAAACGGTTAGAACGTTGCAAATGTTGAGAACCTTCGAAAATAGCAGTTTTAATCATTAGAGGCTATTATTTTCTTTCTTATCACTCATTTCCAAGTTGCTGGTAGATGAAGGGTTTTTCTGCTGAATTTACTGTCGTTATAATGCCTTTAGAAGATAATGAATAGATGTAAAGAATGCAAGACAAAAAACACTGTAATTGTCAGATACAAATTTATTAAATAAGTCTGTCACTAAGTTGTTACACTAAATTTCGATAAATAAAAGGTTTTCACCTTCGAATAAATATGCCTTTTCTTTCTTTCTAAGGAGTATTTATAGTCGTTAATCCCATTAATGTGATATGAATTAATTATATTTAACAGATAAAGCACATCTGTCAAATAGATTTAGGAAATAATGAATTAAACAGAATTAAATAAAAATTTTTTTATAAATATCAGCAATTTTTTAAACTACTTAATTAAATAACAATATAATTTTCGAAAAGTGTTTAAGGGATTTTAAATGATGCCAGTTATATTTTGCTATTTTTTAAAATTGAATTTTATTCCTACTAATTTAAATCAAGCGAAATTTTTTTGGCGTAAGCATAAGATTGATGCATTGAAATAAAAAAAAATCAGAAGATAAATATCAATATTTTTTAAAACTATGTTGTAAATTAATAATTACGTCTTCGTTATGTTGCTTAACATTTAAAATTTAAAAAAAATCCTAAAATATATATATTTTCCATTTAGTTTTTCTTATATTTTTTTATATTTTTATTTAATACTTTTACACTTTTCTTTAACGTTTTTTATTAATCAAAATAATTTTACCAACAATATATATTTACTATTGCAACTTTCTTCCAGAAAAGACAAAGTTAAATATTATAATTTGTATTCATGTTAAATGATTTGATGAATAATTAAATCCTCTGTTCTGTGTATTATAAATAATTATAACACAGACAATTAACACTAACAATTATAACACTAATATTTATAAATACAGTACAATAAATTGTTTTTCTCGAAGTAAGTCAATATTGTTCGAACTCTGATGTATAAAATGTGTAATTATCATAATTATCTTACAAGAAAAATTGATGATACTGCATAAAACCATTTTTATTTTTACGATTCTCATTTTTCTTTTTTTCTTCTTATTTTGTTGCAACTTGAAGTGTTTTGATGAATTAGTGAATGTTATATTTTGGATGATAAAAAACACAGGTATACAATTGTAATTAAAGAAAAGCTTTTATGACATGTTTTGTAAAAAGAAAAATATGCAATGAATCAATCAATCGAAAAATGCATTATATTAGACTATTATAATAATAGTTATTATGGCAACAATTATTTTAACGAAAGTAAATAAGTACTTCTATTTTAGAACGAAAGAAATAATTTGCAATATAGTCGCTCGTATACACGTGAATTTATATTATTTTATTCATAACACGAAAGTTTTTCTCTTTGTATGTCACAAATGATATATTTTTGGCATTTTTTGCAATGAAGATACTGTTTGAAAAAGAACAGTACGATCAATAAGATATGTACATTATTAAATATATACTAAGCTAGTGTAATAATAATTATAGGAACAATTATTTAAAAAAAGTATTGTACACTGTTAAAATTGCTTGTAAATTACAACTTGAAGAGAGAATCAATAACAAATAATAACTATTTGTTTATTTTTTTCTCATGATATTATTGACAGCTACAAATATTTAAATAAGTTTTGTGATGTGAAGTATATTTTTTAATATTAGTTTTCACTTTTAAAGAAATAAGTTAATGTGTTATATTTATTAGATAGAGGAATACCAGGAATATTTTATGTGTTACATTAATTAATTAGAGGAATACCAATATTTAAATAATTATAAAGCAAATTATATCCCTTGATAATAATTATTTATAAGCGATTCTGATTTTTTTCATCATT
The DNA here is from genome assembly GCA_021605075.1 of Caerostris darwini. NCBI lineage: Eukaryota > Metazoa > Arthropoda > Arachnida > Araneae > Araneidae > Caerostris > Caerostris darwini. The sequence continues at coordinate 287,387 of BPLQ01002620.1, read as the reverse complement.
TTTTTCCCTTTTCTTAAATCATGTAAAAGTTTAACGTTTAACGATTGATTGTTTTAACATTTTATCATAAAAGCTTAATGTTTTCGTTACAGCTTTTAATTAAATGTTGTTTAAAATGTTTAACCTTTGATCATAAAATATTTGCTCTTTTCAAAAGGTTTTTGTTTTTACGTTTTATTAAATATTCAGAAAAATTTTAATTAAATAAAAAATTTAAGAGGTTTCAAAAAGTGCACTTGCTTTTAATTTATTAGTAAAATAATGTCGCTATAATCTACATATATAGAAATAGTCGTTCCTGATGTAACTCAGTTATGACCGCATTATGCATTAGCGATATTATCTTTTCAATAAATAATCAAGAATATAACATATTCATGTTAAATCAGAATAGCATCATTTAGAATTATCTGTGCTTGATAAATATATTCCTATTGTATGATTGTAGTTTTATACAATTACTCTTACCTTTTATTGCTGTATGATTGCAGTTCTTTATCATTATTCTTTAGTTCTATATCAACTGCATGATTACAGTTTTATACCATTACCTTTTAATGCTGTATGATTACAGTTTTATACCATTACCTTTTAATGCTGTATGATTACAGTTTTTTACCATTACCTATACTATGACTATTTAAATCATCTTATCTATGCATTATAAATTTATATTATATAATTTTAAAGATTTACTAAATTAAAAAGAAAAATGAAAGATTTGCATAATAAAAATGCATCCACACTGCAACTGTATGACAGTGCATTAAAATCTTTAATTTTATTTAATTAATTACGCATGACAGTATAAATAAACAATAACATTTGATATTCGAGTTATTTGCCTATTCCTTACCATTGCTGCATCAGTGAAACTAGAGAGACTGTGCAAAGATATAAAAGCGACTTACTATTTGTGTCAAATGTGCTTAAGCGAATAAGTTAAATATAGCTAAAATGCAAACAAGAAACGGTAGAATAATCATCCAACAAAGGAGGCGATATCATTGCCAAAATTGCTGAAATGAGGTCAAGCTCATACTGGCAGTTGGAAAAAATGCATTAATAAAAATAGTATGTCTTTTAACTATATCCAATATCAACAACACTCGTTAGAAATAAATCTCAAATAAAAAAAAAATCGTCAATAAAATTAATGCTTTGGAGATTGAGATTTATAAACTGTATCTTATGTCGTTTATTATTAAAATAATTTATTATTTTAAATTAAAAATTTAATTTATTTCTATCAAATATTTACAAAATAGTCACTATATTTCAAATGATCTGCAAACTACTTTGTATTCTTGCGTGTATAAATAAATAAAAAATAAATTATTTATAAAAGACACTCGCAAAAATAGGATTGAAAAAAAAAGGTTGTAAATTAGCATTTTTTTTAAAACGATTGACTAGGGATGAAAATATTCATAATATAAATTTTTATTTTAAACTGAAAATTTAATTTATTGTTATCAAATATTTACAAAGTAATTATTATATTTCAAATTATTTATAGAATAATTTGTGTTTTTTTTTTGTGTGTATAAATAAATTGTTTATAAAATATACTCGTGAAAATAAGGTTAAAATATCGTTTGTAAATTAGCGTTTTTAAACGATTGACTAGGGATAAAAATATTCATAATATAAATTTTTATTTTAAACTGAAAATTTAATTTATTTTTATCAAATATTTACAAAGTAATTATTATATTTCAAATTATTTATAGAATAATTTGTGTTTTTTTGTGTGTATAAATAAATTGTTTATAAAATATACTCGTGAAAATAAGGTTAAAATATCGTTTGTAAATTAGCGTTTTTTAAACGATTGACTAGGGATAAAAATATTCATAATATAAATTTTTATTTTAAACTGAAAATTTAATTTATTTTTATCAAATATTTACAAAGTAATTATTATATTTCAAATTATTTATAGAATAATTTGTGTTTTTTTTGTGTGTATAAATAAATTGTTTATAAAATATACTCGTGAAAATAAGGTTAAAATATCGTTTGTAAATTAGCGTTTTTTAAACGATTGACTAGGGATAAAAATATTCATAATATAATATTTTTATTTTAAACTGAAAATTTAATTTATTTTTATCAAATATTTACAAAGTAATTATTATATTTCAAATTATTTATAGAATAATTTGTGTTTTTTTTTGTGTGTATAAATAAATTGTTTATAAAATATACTCGTGAAAATAAGGTTAAAATATCGTTTGTAAATTAGCGTTTTTAAACGATTGACTAGGGATAAAAATATTCATAATATAAATTTTTTATTTTAAACTGAAATTTTTTGATTGACTAGGGATAAAAATATTCATAATATAAATTTTTATTTAATTTATTTTTATCAAATTTTATCAAATAATTGTTTATAAAATTAAAGTAATTTATTATATTTTTTCAAATTATTTATAGAATAATTTGTATTTTTTATTTTAAACTGAAAATTTAATTTATTGTTATAAATAAATTGTTTATATTTCAAAATATAGAATAATTTGTGTTTTTTTTTTTTGTGTGTATCGTGTTTTATAAAATAACTCGTGAAAAAATAAAATATCGTTTTTTTTAAACGATTATTAGGGATAAAAATTTCATAATATAAATTTTTTTTTAAACTGAAAATTTAATTTATTTTTATAAAATATTTACAAAGTAATTATTATATTTCAAATTATTTATAAGAATAATTTGTGTTTTTTGTGTGTATAAATAAATTGTTTATAAAATATACTCGTGAAAATAAGGTTAAAATATCGTTTGTAAATTAGCGTTTTTTAAACGATTGACTAGGGATAAAAATATTCATAATATAAATTTTTATTTTAAACTGAAAATTTAATTTATTGTTATCAAATATTTACAAAGTAATTATTATATTTCAAATTATTTATAGAATAATTTGTGTTTTTTTTTTTTGTGTGTATAAATAAATTGTTTATAAAATATACTCGTGAAAATAAGGTTAAAATATCGTTTGTAAATTAGCGTTTTTTAAACGATTGACTAGGGATAAAAATATTCATAATATATATTTTTATTTTAAACTGAAAATTTAATTTATTTTTATCAAATCTTTACAAAATAACTATATTTCAGATAATTTACAGACTACTTTGTATTCTTGTGTGTATAAATAAATAAAAATAAATTATTTTTGAAAAATACTCACGAAAATAAGATTAAAATATCGCTTGTATATTAGCATTTTTTAAACGATTGACTAAGGATAAAAGACAATTAAATATTGATATGATAAATATTGATCAAGTAAACTTTAAAACTTTTTTTAAAAATAAATCCTTAACAGGTTTCTTTTGAAAGTTTTATGTACTTTATTTTAAAACATTTCACTTTGATTTTGAGATAAAAAAGCATGCATTATTATAATTTTTTACACTAATTCATAAGATAAAATTTACATAGGTGTCATTAGATTGCCCTTATCATTTAATTTTATAAAATATTACTACCTTAACTACAATTTAGTAATTATTAATTTATCAAATCTTTTAAAATTGAATTGAATTTTTATTTATAATTATTTTATTATCTGTTTAATTACCTATTAAATTGCTCTTCATTTTCGTCAATCAACTCATTTCGAAATGAAATCAAAGATATCAACAAGCATCAAAAAGCGGAAGTCAATCTATTCCAATAATCTAATTACAAATTGCTATTTAAAAGAAACAAATGAATACGAACCCAATAATTAATTTCTAATACAAATGCAAAGTGCAAGGAACTTAAATTCACAACGCGTAATAAAAACATAACCTAAACAGCATTACATCAGCTCGTCTATAGTTACGTTCGAATTACATAATATTTGTTCTTTTTTTCCACTTTCTCTTAATGTCAGGAGGGATGGCCGCTGGACTCACCTGACCCCTTTTTCGAACAATTTCGCTTTCACCTGACCCAAAGAATCGAGGTCTTTTTGATGATGCAAAGTGTTAGTAAACGAAAAAAGTTGTTGCGATCAACAACGCAATCTGTGTGAGTGCATTTGTAGTCATGAAATGAGAAACAATTGTTAATTGAATTTAATAGTTAGATCACGCATCGAAATGATTTTATTTTTAATTGATATCAATCTATAGTTTTTTCATTCCTATTTCATTGCAACTTTTAAGTTTTTATGTTTTCGTTTACTGACTTATTGCTGAAGGAGAAATTAAAGCGTACTATTTATTTTATATTTGTACTGTTTGTTTTGGGGGTACTGTTGTTATTGTATGGTTTTTATTGGGGCCTGAATGGCCGAGTGTCTGGTGCTCGGGGCCACAGGTTTCGGGTTTGAGTCCCGGTGGTGTAGTGGTTCAGAATCCACTTTAAATCGTAGGTCCCCTTCTAATATGATCGCAGAGCGTTGTCTTGAGGTTTTAGTCAGTCTTCAGACCTGGAGGTTCCTCGCTATAGTGAAGCTGCATAGTACCCTTAATCATGAACCAGTCGCCTGCGAAGGGGTCTCTTGGTAGGTTTCTTGCACTAGGGGGATTAGTAACAATAGCACTGTTTGTTTGATATCTTTTATAGCATATATATATATATATATGTATATATATTAACTTTCCGGAATGTGTATTATATATGTGTTACTTTTAAAGAAATATCCCTCATGTGCAGAAGATTCTTTCAGTCGTCCATCTAATTGTGACCTTTTAAAAGATATTTATTTAGTTTAATTAAAACATAATTCTTTATTATTATTAATATATATATATATATATATTTGTGTGTGTGTGTGTGTAAAGAAAGGAGCCTTCTTTTGGGATAGATCATCATTTAATCCCTATTACTTATTTTAATATTTGGCTGTTAAGTTAGCTATGCTGAGCATATATTTTGCTTAAAATCGACTGCCCAAAAGTAACTAATTTTGGATTATAAAAACGAGGCAATATGATTTTAATGTTATTAAATGAAGAAAACACAGTTTTGCTTTTTTACACGAAGAACCTTCTAATTCTTCATTGGCGCAACAGCCTCATGGTGGGCCAAGGCCGTCAGCCTTCTGGCAGATTTCGAGACAAATGTTTTCTTTTTACGGGCTAGGGTTGTCATCCGTACACTCGACGCTCTATAATCATATTAGACCGGGACCTACGGTTTAAAGTAGATTCCAAACCGCTACAAACATCCATGGCACCGCCGTAACTCGAAGCCGGAAATCTATGGCACCAACGCCACAGCCGAAGAGTCTTACATGTAAAAAATGAACTAGTTTTTATTACACAAACATCTAATGGCACCTCAATATGCTTTTTATAATTATATAAAAGATAATTATTTTTTACTCAAATAATTATATAAATATTATATTTAAATTTTTTTTAACAAATAATCCTACTCACTTTTCATTACTTTTATTAAAATCTTTATTCAAGTCTTTTAACACTACAATCATTAATTAAAAAGATAAAGTGATTGTAAATCATAATATTAAATATCGTTGCTTTACATGCACGATGTTGCATTATATGTTGCTTATTTACGTATTAAAAACGTTTTCACTAGTTTTGTTATTATTTATGCTAATTACAAGGCAAAAAATTATGTTAATTGTATTATTATAGGAGAAAAAAAATGAGGATTATGATTATAATTATGTGATTATAATGAAATTTTGTGTTCAAATACCTATCAATAAAATGTGCAAATAATTTATTTTGACAGTGAAAGAATGTATAGCTCGAGATCTAGGTAGTATAAAAAATAGACCATTGTGTGTAAAAAAAAACAATTCCAATTCTAGAGCAATATTTCCATGTGAATTTGATCGTCTACCAACTTTGACTGTACGAATATTTAGCATAAGGGTTCGCGCCCAATATGAGCATATGTCACCTTTTGTGAAAAAAAACTTTACAATTGGGTTAAAGGAACTATTATTTAAAGATCGCTGGATTCAGATCGGAATTATGCTTCCACTCAACGATATTGGCAGGAATGGCTGAACGTGGCAGAAAATAGCGTCATAATAAATCGGAAGATTCATCGGAATCATTAAGATGGCGATCAAACCGAGATAGACAACAGAACATGATGGAAAAACAATCATCAGAGAGATTCTTTTAACACATAATTAATTATCATCGCTCTGATGTGTAAACTTGAATCGGGATCAATGATAATCGATAAGTATTATTGATAAGCGACTTAGAGAATCGGGTTTGAGCTCAAAGCTTGCCAAAACATTTTCTGAGAATTAGATCATATATTATTCGAATAAGACACATTTGAAGTTTGATGAACTATTTTTAACTGTCCAATATATATCGAATATCCGAATATCCAGTATATATCGAATATCCGAATATCCAGTATATATCGAATATTCGAATATCCAATATATATCGAATATTCGAATATCCAATATATATCGAATATTCGAATATCCAATATATATCGAATATTCGAATATTTAGTATATATCGTATATCCCAATATCTAGTATATATCGAATATCTAATTATCCAGTATATATCGAATATCCCAATATCCAGTATATATCGAATATCTAATTATCCAGTATATATCGAATATCCAAATATCAATATATGTCCATCTAACTTGACAACCGAAAGGAGTCGCATGAAATCCTATAAATGGACTATATTTAACTGTACAAATCAATGCCAGACCAGACAACGTATTGCATAAGGGCCAGAAATGGACTAATATTTCCTTATTGATTGGCTCATTACATGCAGTTGTGTCTCCTGAAATAAATATTTAATTCTCCTTAAATTTTAATCGCTTCTTTTCTTGCATATATATATCACGTCTATCAAATTTAATCCTATTCAGATAATTCCTTTTGTATCATTTCTTTTATTTTTCGGTTTCTTGTAACATTGTAATATTTAATTTATAACTCATTTATAATGCTCCATCAGAACAAAAGACAACATCCTGTCTTCAAAAGGAAACAGAGGACAATTCCTAGTCAAAATCGAGACACGATTGCTGGGCAGTATATGTAAATAAAATAGGATTTCTATTCAACTATTTTTGTAAAACTGCTGTTAGAAATTTGAATTTCTTATTAGTCTCACGAGACATGAATGGAGTTTTCTAGCAGTAAAGTAATATTTACAAATTGTTTTGAGATATCTGAATTTTGATGCACTGATTTGGTAACTGCTTCATTTCTTTTTATACTCTTCTTTATTACTTTTGTTATCTTTTTATTGTGGTGTTATTTTAATAAATATGTTTTTCTTATGATAAAATGAGTTATTTGCCGAATTTATGTGGGTTATTTTCACATGAAGCCACAAGTAACATAATAGTTCAAGGAGTGTTTTTCAAGTTTTTACAATATATTGTCCAGATTTTGAATTTTTGAAAAATCCCATTAATATCAAGATTTTGAATTATTGATTTTGTTAATCATTTTCAGAAATTTTTTTAATAATTTGTTTTCGTCTTCTTCTTCTTCCTTGGAGCAACAGCCCCATGGTTGGCCAAGGCCTTCTGCCTACTGGCAGATTTCGAGACAAGAGATGTCTTTTCTTTTTGAGGGGTAGGGCAATCAGCTTTACTCCAAACGCTCTACAGTCATATTACACCTTGGGGTCTGAATGGCCGAATGTCTAGCACTCATTGTCAGTTTTCGGGTTTGAGTCAGGCGGTGCCGTGGATGTTTGTAGTGTTTCGGATCCAATTTAAGCTATAGGTCCCGGTCTCATATGACCTTAGAGTGCCACAGAGCCCAATCAGACTTTTGATCCACATAATTTCCAAATTGTATAGAGGCAACTCAGCTCCAGGCTTGGTGATGTGGTGTGGTGTGTTGTGGTGTGGTGTAGTAGTAGTAGTCATATTAGACCGGAACCTACGGTTTAAGGGGAATTCCGAACCTCTACAAACATCAATAGCACCGCCGGGACTCGGACCCGTAACCTGTGGCACCGAACACCAGAGTGCAAGTCACTCGGACATCAGGCTCATTTCTTTTGTGCACCATATAAAATTATTATACGAGACCTTCAAGAAACCTAGAAATTTTTATAGAATCATACGTCTTTTATTTTTTATAAGTTTTAGATATCCTTTTAGTCTATTTTATTTTGAAGATAAATTTGTGAGTTTTATTTGTAGTTTCAGATGAGTGACAATATAAATAATAAACATTTTATATGCGAAATACTTTATTAATAAAAATTATCATTTGTTGCCGAATTCTAAATACGAAGATCAATACTTAAGTGAGCATCTTCCGATCTATAAACAAAAAGTTAAATAACTGTAACATTAAAAAAGTGTGCCAATAAAGTCTTCAACAAAGTTTCTGAGTTATTCAATTAAATGACATAGAACTCTTTAGCTCCTACTATCAAATTTAGAAAGAAAAAATAACCCTACTCATCGTTTTAAGCAGACACATTATGTAAGATTGGAGCTAGGTTAAAGGATGTTCTAATCTAAGATTATAAAAGAGGTAAGAAATGAGATAAAAATGTCAGGCAATTCATATTCAGCCTGTCAACTCGTATGCAGTCGTCATCTATTTTAGTTCAATAGACTGATACTTTTCTTCAATTTATTCCGCAAATCACGGAATGATGTTAGTAAGAAGGCTGACGCATTTGCAGAAAAGGGTTCAAGCTGAATAGCTATTTGAAGCTGAATAGCTGAATTTGCTATTTCTCACTCTAAAAAAGGCTTCTTAATAAAATCTTTTTTTTGCAGAGAGTCGAAATTGCAAATTGTTGCCAGATTGTTCAGATCCGTCTTCATTTAATATATGATACTTTCGTGAAGGAAGACATTTTAGTACCTTTACATCAAGCCAAATTTAGCTTCATAAAGGGGCAAGCAGATATCACTGGACTTCAACTGGTTTTCGTGAAGCATTTTATTTGAATTGGATAAATTAGGTCGAAAAAATTTATATATAAAAAAAGATTGGAAAACTAAAATTTGGGCTTAGAAATGTAACAACTCTAATTTTCGATCAGTTATTTTTATACGATTAGGACATTCATAAAACATTCAATCTTATTTCCATCTGTTGTTGTTGTTGTTGTTCTAATTCAGCTGGCACTACAGATACAGTTAGTCTTTATGCCATAATCAAGGGCTGCGCCTCTGTTACTCATTTAGCACTACCCAAGGGGCACGTGCAGCTTGAAGATATGCTACGGACGCAGTAACACTACCCCTCTTATTTCCGTCTAAAATTATTTTAAAAAAAGGACAATTATTAAGGACAATTATAATAAATAAAGTAAAAAAAAAAATTAATAAGTAAACGAACTTTTTCGCTAATTTCATTTTATCGCTATTTTTTTGCAATAAATAAATAAATAAATAAATTTTTAATTGATTAAAAGTAACTTTTTTTGTCATTCAGATAAAAATATAATTGATTTAGAGAAAAAAAATTTGACATTTTAAATTATAGAATTTAGATTTTATATTTTAATTAATGATTAGTTAAACTATAGATACGCTTACAATCTTGTTTTGTATATACATTTATTTGTTAATTAATTTTCGTAAAGTATTTTATTTGAATTGGATAAATTTTGTTGAAATATATATATATATATACATACGAAGATTGGAAAGTAAAATTTAGGCTTACAAATGTGCAAAAATTCACCACCATGCATCATTTGTAATTCTCGATCAATTGTTTTTATACAATTACAACCTTCATAAAAGATTCAATTTGTATCCATCTAAAATTATATAAAAAAAGGACAATTATAATAAATAAAATAAAAAATAATTAATAAATACAATTATATATTAAACGAACTTTTTTGTTAATTTAATTTTATCGCGATTTCTTTTTACAAAAATAAATAAATAAATAATAAATGAATAAAAAATAAAAATAAAAACGAATTTTTAATTGATTGAAATTAATAAAATAATAATAAATGTAATTGATTAAAATTAATAAAATAATAATAAATGTAATTGATTAGAATTAATAAAATTATAAATTTAATTGATTAAAATTAATAAAATTTAAAAAAATAATTAATAAATACAATTGTATATTAAACGAACTTTTACCGTTAATTTTATTTTATCGCGATTTAAAAAAAAATTAATAAACAAATAAAAAATAAATAAATAAATAAAAAAAAAAAAAATAATAATAATAATTTTAATTGATTACAATTAATTTTTTGTTACTCTGATAAAAATATAATACGTTTAGAGAAAAACTTTTATATCTGAAATTATAGAATTTAGATTGTATACTTTAATTAATGATTAATTAAACTATGTAATGCATTATATAGTTACACATATATTATTACACTCAAATGCAATCTTGTTTTGTATATGCAATTATTTGTTATTTTATTTACTTTCTTATAAATTCAATCAACATAACTTTCAAAACTAAAAAATATATAACCTTTTCTTATTTCGTTTTTAAAGACCAATGAATTTGTATTGTATGTCTTTTTAAAATTTTAATCACAATTTTCCTTTTCAGATTATAATCAGAGTATTAAGATTCAATATTAAATTCTTTATTTTATATAAAATAAATACATAAAATATGTATGAATAGCTTTAAAAGCTTTAAATTTATTCAAACAATAATTATCTTTAAACGCTTGGAATGATTGAATAAATGATAAATAAAATCAATAAATGTATTATTCTTATCACTGTGTGATTATTTCTAAAAATATTTTTCATTTTTTCATTATTACATTTTTAAAAAAAATTTGCATATATTTTTTTATCAACTAGGAAAAGATGCGGAAATATAATGACATAATAAAAATAATAATAAATAATATAGAAATACAAAAAATATGCTAGGATAGATAGATATTTTTTGTTTTTCATTTAAACTGATGTGTCTTGTTTATTTTTTTATTTAAATACCAAAAATGTGCATATTTTTTATCATTTCTCCCATTGATTTATTATGAAATCAAGTTAATTAATTAATTATAATTAAATTATAATAATAATTATAATTGCTAAATATAATTATTTATAAATGCTAATTAAAAGCAATAAATTTATTATCCTTATCATTGTATGATTATTTCTAAAAATATGTTTTCCTTTTTTCAATATTGCATTGTTTAAAAAAAATCTCAAACTAGGAATAGACGTGGAAATATAATGACGTACTAAAAATAATAATAAATAATATAGAGGTATAAAAAATATGCCCTGATAGATAGATATTTTTTGTATTTCTTAAGTCAATTTACGTCTTATTAATACGTCTTGCGTAATTTTCATTTAAATACCAAAAATTTGCACATATTTTTTTTATCAATTATATTATATAATTTTATATATTTTAATATTATTTTATATTTTATACAATTATATAGATTATAATATTATTTTATATTTTATATAATTCTATAGATTATAATATTATATAATTTTTTTATCAATATGATAATGCATAATATTGATAATATTTTAAATTCTCGCCTTATTTATAATTAATTAAAGATTAAATACAGTAATAAAATAATTAAACGATTTGAAAAAAAAAATTTTTTTTAATAATTTTTTTTTCAAATAAGATTACATTTTCATCAAGGAAGGTTTTTGTTTTGTGTATGTGCAGAGAAAATAAAAATAAATTAATCTATTGAAATGTAAGATATTAAAACATCATTAAATAATTATATAAAATATTTTTTTTTTGATTATGATGCGGGGTTAAAATACATGTTGTTCCAGAAATTGCACAATTATAATTTTTTTAAATTATATCCAGATCAAAAACATTAGAATTTAAACATTTTTATAATTTCAAAGGAATACATTTTTACCTGCATACTTTTTTGCTGTACGCTTTGCATTTTCTTAAAAAAATAAAAAGGATTTATTTTTTTGCCTCTTTTAAAAAATAAAACGATTTATTTTCGTTGCATTTAAAAAAAAAAAAAAAAAAAAGATAACGATTTTTTTTTTTTTTTTTTTTTTTTTTTTTTTTTTTGCATTTTTTTGCATTTTTTTAAATAAAAAGAAAAACGATATATTTTTGTTGCTTTTTTAAAAAAAAAAAGAAAATTATTTATTTTTGTTGCATTTTTGACATAATTCGATTATATAGATAGATGAGAAACAGTAAATTATCAATACATTAAATGAATTTAATTATTTTTTTTACTCATTTACCAAAGTAATTAATCAATATTAATCAACTTCATAAAATAATAGATCTTCAACTAATAGATTTTATTTCTTTCAATTAAACCAATAACTTTACTATTAAAAATATTGAATAAGGTTAATTAAATTGACATAAATAAATATTTTAATTGTGCCTGTGTGAGAATAAATTCATTTGTTCTTTGTTTTTAATATACTTATTTTTCCTTTTGAAATAGGATGGATTATTTTTTTATTGTTTCCAAATAAATTCTGAAATACCATAAAACACATAATCACAAATTTAAACTACGATTTTTTAATTTTTCGACTCGTAGCTCAATGGTAGCACGTGCAGTTAGCATTTAGGAAAGCACAGATTTGAATTATATAGAGAGTTGCTATTACTGCTTTCAGAAATGAATAAATTCAATGCCAATAATTAGACAATCTGCTGGAAGTTATCCAAATTTTCTCCCACATGAAATTTTATCCCTTTAAGCCCTTTTTCCAAGGCAGTTATTTCCTCTTCCTGTTAATTCATAACATACAAAAGTGGAACAAAAAGAAAATTAAATTTCTCTTTATTTTTAAAATATCGTTATAAATAAGTACGTTAAAATCAGAATTAATTAAAAGTTATAATGTAAAAACAAAATTTTAATATGTATAATTTATATATTTTAATATATAAATTATAAATTATTATACATTGATTAGTACCATGTATAAATTTTGTATTAATATCTATTATCATGTATTTTAATATTTATAGTGGGCAGGTTCGGTAACCAGATTTGAACTGGATGTGATTGGGTTGAGATACTTGAGTCACAGGTTTGAGAACTCACAGCTTTATTTACACACGCATAAACCACACACACAAACAATTAGAGATATACAATATTTAATACATTTAAAGTCAAATAATTATAGATTCGTCGAACGACTCAGTTTCTAAGCCAAAAACCCGAAACTCGAATACGTGAAGGGTGCCAGAAATATACTTCCTCTCCGGTTGAGAGTCTGCAGGGCAACTAATACGCAAAGTTACGTTAATATATTTCCTCTTGGAAAGAGAGACTGTGAACTAAATGTTTCTCAGCGGAAGCGCAGGTTACGGTGTGCTTCCTCTGAGGTGAGAGTATCAAAGCCAACTGATCATTTCTTGTGAACACCAAAGAGGGCGCTTTTCCTAGTGTGTAGGAAGAAGCACTGTTACATATTTTTTAAATTTTAATGTATGATTAAAAAATAAGCTTAAAACAGATATCACAGCAAAATTCCTATACAAAAATAAATAAAACACACAAACGTAACGAAAATTGGAAATACATAATGTATTACATAAGAAAGTAAAGATGACATAAACGTTTTTTTTTATTAAAGACGGGAAAAAGCAAGTCTAATAAAAACAAAAAAATAACTTTATCGAAAAATAATAATAATAATAAAAAAAAAAAAAAACTAAATCATTGTCAGTAATGAGGTTGTAGTTTCAGCTAGAACAAATCAGTAATCCTCGAACTCTAGTTTACTATCGTACAAAATCCAGACGTGAGGATTCTTGTATTGCGAAAAAACTAGTAAAGAATCTGAAGTTCTCGAAAACTTCTTAATCCACTATCCGAGAGATTAACTTGTATTTAGAAAGAAACATTGTGTAAGGATATTTTTAAAAATACTTTTAAAAAAACTTTTTCGTACTGAGATGTTTTATATCAATGTTGTATCACTTTGATAGATATCTTAAATTTTTTTTTTTCAATTCCTACTATTAGTTCACACTCTCCCTATATATATCTTGTTCAAATTTTCAAACGTTAATAAAATACTTTTTATTCATCCACTCAAGTTCTAATACATTTTTTTGAACTTTTAATGAAAGATACTTGATGTTAATACAGATTTTTCAAATATTAATTCAGAAATTAATTTCAGTTTTATATGGGAGAAAAAAAAATTCTTATTATTTAGCAGGATATAAATTTAGGAATAAATACCGTCAGTGGCGAAGCGTGTAGTTCGCTGGAAATTTTTTTTTTTTTTTTCAGATTCTTTTTTCATTCTGGGTTCTAGTCTGAGTCAAGGAGGGAACAAAATGGAAAATGAAAGTGAATAAATTAGTGAGAGAGATGGAAAGTGTGTATGTGAGAGAGAGCGATAATTTTTTCTAACTTAAAAAAATGAATGAAAATTATTTACAAAGGACTTTCTGCAATAGAGTGAAAAAAAAGTAGGAATTGGCTTTAAAAAAATTTTTTTTGCATTCCTTTTTTTCCTTTTTTATTGAGAAATTTCGATATTTCGGAAATGGCAATTTTTATCTTTCAAATACAAATTTCTGCCAAATAATGGCCATCTTTCGTAAGATGGCCATTGTTTGAATTGCAGAAATTTGAATTTGAAAACATTTATTAATTAAGATATTTGGCGTCTTAGACCTTTATTAATTAAGATATTTGACGTCTTAGACACCACGTATCATTAAACACGTCTTGGGTTATGCATACATATCATCAACATAAAGTAGTATGTAGTTAAAATTAAGTTTTTTTCTTTGCTTCTTTATATAAACAATGGTAATTAAAAACTATTTTTTATGTTAATATGGTATCTATGATATGACTCTATGATATATGTTAATGAATTAAATCAACTTTATAAGGAAAAGCTATAAATAAACTTTTTGAAACCTGAGAATGGTTCAATGCCAATTCCATAAAAAAATAAGATAAAAGTTGAATTAAATAATTTTTTGGATGAATTATAAGTATTATAAATTAATACAATGTAAATAAATTCCTTAAAGAATAATTAATATGGAAACAAATTTTAATTGTGATGAAAATTCATATAAAGAGACCAAAAATAAATATTTATAAAGTATTCATATTAAATGTAGGAGACAAAATACAATGCTTTTTGTAACTGGTTTCTATAGTTATTTATGCTCAGAAATAAAATGATAAAGGTTGTTAAAATTAAAGTAACTTATGCTGCAAGATATAAATGTAATATATCTTCATAAATTTTCTTATATATGTAAACTAAATATCTTAAGCACAAATAATTAATTATAAAATTGGCTTAACCAAAAAAAAAAAAATTTAACCATTTTTTTTTACAGTAATAAATGTTTCTGTACGATAAAAATTATTAAACAATCAAAATTAGAAAAACTTGCAGAAAATGCTATAGAAATGCCCCCCCACCCCAAACAATAAAAGGCATTATCTATAAATAAGCATAAAAATAGTGAAGCAACCTAATACATAATATTAAATGTATAGAAAAATGAATTTAACTAGGGACATCGAATTATTTTTTTGATTTGTATATATTTGCAAATCAAAAAATAATTCTATATATATATATAAAGAACACAATAAATGAACATAAAAATCAAAGTAGAACAAATAAGAAGTGAATTAAGGTGCCAAAATAATAGTACCTGTATTCGCTACAGGTAAATTGTATACGCAAAACAAAAATTCTGTTGTAATACACATTCAAGCAAGTTAAAAAAAAAAGCACATTCAAAAAAATTGAAAGAAAATAAATTCAAGATCCCAAATGCGCATAAGTTGCAGAAAAAGAATAATATAAATATGATTACATATAAGGAAATAATATTTACCATATAAGAAAAGACTGCATAATACCCAACTGGACTTTTGCAGGTGATCGTGTGTCGCATGTAATAGTTATGACTATTACATGCGACACACGATCACCTGCAAAAGTGAAAATGGAAAGTTCCGATTTTCTGGCTGTTAGAGTATAGAATATGTGTTGTTGTTGTTTCTTATCCCACTTGGTCGACAGCAACATCTAGACCAAGTCCATGAACCCCTATTAAACCAACGAGTCATGAAAAAAAGTAAAAAGTCCTTCTTTTTGTCCTTGACCTTGTGGCATGGGGCATCCAAAGGGAGAAGTCTCAATATACCCCACCTGGTTATACCCCCGGGCACTGAGTACCTATTTTAGTCGCCTATACGACATGAATGAGCTACATTGACGCTATTCTTACCAGCATCGACAAGGGGTGTTATTAAAAAGTTAAATTTGTTATATAAAAACTATATACAGTGTTATAAATAACAATGATCAAAATTGATAAGTACGAATTAACATCGGTAACGGACTTACAGCCTATTACACTTAATTTTGTAGCTTTGTAATTAAGATTACGCCAAAGATGATAATAATATAAATTAAATTTTCTGCCATTTAATTAAGTAAATAAAATGTTTTTTTTTTTTTAATGAAGCAAAAGTTATTATTATTATTATTATTATTTTATATTTTGGCAGGATGTAATTTCACTATTTTCCGGATTTCAAGCAATTATAAAAAAAAGAATTGAACATTTTTTTTTTTTACAAACAGATTTTTAACTCTTAATCATTTTCCGCGTGGGGTGAATAGAAGATGTGAATAGTTTTGTGATGTTAGTGCGCAGATTATTAATATGAAGAATGTAAATTAATTTTATATCAAGGATGATTCCTAAGTACTTAACTTGGAGGGACCACAAAGCATTTTTATTAAATATTGAGATATTAGGATTAAAATATTTTCTTTTGTTAGCAAAAAGTACTGCTTCAGTTTTACCTACATTTAGTATGATTTTTCGACTCGTGAGCAATTTTCCAAATAAATAAATATTTTGAAGAATACGACAGATGTAATAAGAATTCTTATCCTGCAAAGCAGAAAGGTGCCATCACATAGAGACTCACGTTCAAATCGTTAGTCTGCAGAATATCATTAATGCAAAAATTATAGAAAAATGCTAAGTAGTGAGTTTTGTAAGACTAATAATAGAATTTATTTATGGCACCAACGCATTTCCTTCAGAAACATAAGGATAAGTAATTTGAAAGGGAAAGGGAGGAAAATTATAAGAAATGAGTTTGTGGACAAACTCCTTATTACAAACTCTGTCGAAAGCCTTAGTCACATCTAGGAAGATAACAGTTTCTTTTTTTTCATGAAGTCCTCTGAAACAATTTCAATCGTTGTAGAGCTAGTTGAGTTGAAAGTTTCTCACAAATGCATATCAGTTATTTTAAAAAAAGAAGATAGTATAAGAGAATAATAAACTAGAAGATGGTATGACACCTTCCAGAAGAAAGGCAATGTATTCACATCTCTGTCAGTACACACAGAACAAACTCACTAAATATTCATTCCAAAACACATCATATAATTATTATGTTTTAATTCTTTTAAAGATATCTTTATGTTTGCCTTACGTGTACTAACGGACAATTCACTAATTGAATATCATGTTTCCTAGAAGAATTTTCATTAACAATCATTTTCCTTAACATCGATTTATTCAGATGAATTCATAGAATTCACGTTAGTTTTCATGCGAGGAAAATTCGAAATATTTCCACCAGACAGTCCGATAATCAATGCCAGGTACTTACAATCGTATTCAAATTTCTCGTTTCTGGAACCAATGACATAACAGCGGAATGAAATCTGAAACCTTCTGTATGTTAGTTGCACATGCTGCCACAGAGCTTTGAATAGACATTAGATAGATTAAAATGCCACATTATAATTTTTTTCAAAATTCTTTAAAATACATAAATTTAGTATTTCTTAATTTAAGATTACTTTGCAATTAAATTTGCGATTAAAGAAAACTGTTAAATTGATGAACGATGAATTCACCGAGTAATATTACCATAATTCTTTGCAAAAACTTATTGATATTCGAAATGAATAACGAAAAATATTATAAATTATTCAAAACATGAAAAATATTTCCAGTAATAATTTTATTATTTTAATAAAAATGAAAATGTACAAATATTTTGTGCTTGTTTTTATGTTGCTTTTATTTTTAAATACCATGCACTTTGGCTTGAAATCATCTACCACTAGAATTGCAGATTTGTAACAAATTCAGCATGAACCATACTGCACCTTAATTTTTCCATCACACTTTAGTATGCAGGCATCTGTAGGGTTTATTAGTATAAAATAAGAATACTGAAAAATTATTCAAATATATTTAATGTATAAGTACCATTCAAACTGCTTATAACAGTGGTTTTGAAACTTATTTGTCCTGCCGAACTTTTCTCAGGTAAAAAAAAATAACACAGCATTTCCCTAAAAGTCTACATTCTTTAAGATAACAAACATGCAGTAAAATTTGTGTTCTTTTTTGTATTTATATACCTATGTCTTAAAACATTATAAATAAAGATTTGCAGTTGGGATTTTCTTTTTTTTTCCATTAAAAAATTTGTGACAGCATAAAAATCATGCTCCGTTAAATATAAAGAATGAAAAGCAATTAAAAACTTTTGTATTACACCCTAAATCCTGAATAAACTGTAGATATCTGATTTTGCAGCCATATTGTTATCCTTTGAATTTTGACGAGTGGTTTTTCTTATCTGTTTTTTATGGTTTCACAGCCACTTATTTTCATTAAATGTCCTGAAATTCCCTCTTAAATTACTATCTTTATCGTTCCATTGTAGCCCTAGGGGGCAATGGAACGATGGGACTATGGAGAATGGGCCCTCACTTTAGGAGCCATATACTCAATATTAATGTAGCTGTACTTTCAAAATAAATGTTGTAAAACACAGAGCAGGTGTTATGATTAAACATTTTAATTTTGTACATAATTCGTTTTGAGCCATATATTTGCCATATGGCCATATGCCATCCTTTATATTTTAATGCAATCAATGTTGTAAAATGTTTGCTGCTTTATTTAATTTAACGATTTTTTTAAAATTAATGTAGATAATTAATTAAAGTGTGATCATAAAGAATTTAGAAAAAAATATCTGTGTTAAACAATTATAATGAGACAAATTAACAAATATATGGCACAAAACAAATTACTTATAAAATTATAATTAAACATTTTAATTTTGTAAGTAATTTGTTTTCTGCCATATATTTGCCATATGGCCATATGCCATCATTTATATTTTAATGCAATCAATATTGAAAAATGTTTGCTATTTTACTTAATTTAACGATGTTTTCAAAACGAATGTAGTGAATTCATTCAAGTGTAACCATAAAAAAAAAATTTAGAAGAAATATTTTTGTAACTCTAGAAAATTAAAATGTCGTTATTTTTTTTACAAATGATTACTTTGTAAAGTACTAATTCGGCTGTATGTGTTAATGAAGTTTAAAAGACTGTATAAAACGTACAAATTTTACAATAATTAAATAAAATAATAATAATCGTTAATATAAATCGTTTTTCGTATTTTAAAAAAAATTCCTGGTATTTTTGTTGTTGTTTATTAACAAAAAAAAAAAAAAAAAAAAAAGTACAAATTTGAGTGCATTTTACAAAGTCCTAAATTAATAGAAATAAGGCCTTGCTTCATTTATTGCATTTTGAATTAATGATGATTAATGATAAGTATGAGTTTTTAAAAATTGCTATCTCAGATGACCACAGGAGTAATAAATTTATTGTAACAGGTTAAAGATAGATTTACACAATCCTTTCTATTCCGTTTTAGTTTTTATAAATGTGTATTGCATGTATCGCAACCTTTACAATGACCTTGAGCACAGGCAATAAAGTACTTTCTTAATTAAATCTTATCATGGTATCTGATAATGACACTTGTCACAAATGCTCCTCACGCAGTTGCGTTCTAGGAAAGACAAAACAATGCATCATTATTGAATTGCATTTCAATGTTCAACTGCAGGGCTGTCAAATTCATTTTGAAGGTTCATTGGAAATCTTATTAATTCTTAAGTGAAAGAGAAAGTGTATAATTTAACGCAATTAACACTTGAAGTGCTAATTATAAATGCAATAAGTACAATTATTTCAAATTGTTCCATTAATTTTAATAAATTAAAGTTAAGTATTTTATCATGCCTTAAAAAAAATGAGTATGATTATTTCAACGCTTTTATCATATGAGTATGATAAAAGCGTTGAAATAATTTTTTGTTTGTATAAAGAGAAATAAAAGCAAAAAAAAATAATAATAATAAAAAATAATAATAATAATAATAATAATTTAATTTTAATGTTTTTATTTATTAATTTATTTTATTCGAAAGAGAAAGCAAAATGTAATATATGATTAATTTCAGTTTCACTTTGTAGATGGCGCCAGGAGCTTTAAATATTTATTTTTATAATTATTTTAGCACAAAAAAAGTTGTAAAAATTATTATGATTGTATAGTATATGCTGTTGAACTAGCATTCCTAAATTTTTAGATGTTTAAGAAGAAAATTTTGTTTTTTAATGTATTAATGTGGTTAATTTTTTCAGATAGTTTTTATAGAAAACTAAAAGAATTATTTGTTAACTGCAGAATAAAAAATAATAATAATAATAATATTTAATATTTTTTAAATTTATTTATTATGTTATTGAAATATTTTTTTAATTTGTTTATAATAATAATTACTTTTGTGTGAAATTTTTTTTTTTTTTTTTTTTTGCATCCAAGTAATGTTGATTCCAAATTGTATATTCCTAAAATTGTTATGATTTTTTTTCAAAATAACTTTACACTTTTGTCCTTTTTCAGTTTTCAAATTCTAAATAATGAATTTACCAAAACCATTTATAAAATTTGTATTTAAATTTGAAATGTAAGATAAAAGAAATTGCAACTGTAAACCACATATAACTGCATATTATACACAAATGTAAATTTATGATGACTATAATAATTGCTTCTATAGTAATATTAATGAATTTTTTCATAATGTTTTAATAATTATTAAGAATTAAAACAAACTGCATTGATGAGACTTGGTTAAATAAATATTCTCGTTCGCCAACTAGAAATCATAGAGTTAAGCAACTGTGGTATCTGGTGCAGTCTTTTCTATACTTTAGATTCCTTAAAATATTTTACTAGTTTTTTTTTTTTTTTGCAAAGGTATTTTTATTATCTTTTCTTAAAAACAACTTTACACTAGTGGGTCAGTTTGTAAAAAATATTCTGGTAGTTGATTATTTTTCTATCATTGTAAAGCCAAATTTAAAAGATTCATTAATGGTCAGTACAAATAAGATAATATAAAGTAAAAAATAAATATAAATAAATTTTAATTAAAATAAGTATGAGTTAGGATTGATTAAATAGTTACATAGAGGAACTTCAATTATTAGCGTCTGATTTTCTTAAGATGATTACGGATTTCTTAAATATTTGTTCATCATTAGAGACTTCATAGTTTTCTTAGAAATAATTTCTTGGAAAAATCCGAATTGAGTGCTTACATTCTTTGATTTGTTTTTATAAAAAAATAAATGAAGTTTCAAAAATAAAAAAATTCTCATTATTTTGTGCTGTTAAACATATTAATTGAGAAAATATTAATACAAATTATATTGATAAATTTCTATGACAACAAACAATGCTTCATTACGCGCTTATTATACTTTAAATTAAATTATTTTCTGTTAATTATTAAACTTAATTCTATATTTAGATTCATTAATTTGCATCTATCTATATATTTCAGTACTTAAAGGGTAAGTTATACTTTAAAATATAATTTCATGGTTTACATTAAAAAATATGAATATTTCCGACAGATGGCGCCACTACCGAAATATTCTGAACTCGTTAATTTATTTTAAGAAAATATTTACATTTAGATTTGATCAACATTCAGAAATTGACTTGTATTTTGAAATGCTGAAAAAATTATACTAAAATAGTTTTCAAATTATTCTGGTATAGTAATTTTTTTCGAATTTAAAATTTGTAAAAAAAACTTTTTCTGAAATTTTCATGAGATATTCGATTGGATACAATTTTAAATCCAAGATATATAACATATTATATATCTTGATATATAATAAGTTATATATAATATGTTATTATATAACAAGATATATAAGATATTTAAATCCAAGATAAAGAACATATTAAGATTAAAAAGACTTAGAAAAGGGATTATGATTAATGTACCGTGGCGTATTCGTATATAGCATATCCGTACATATTCGCACTGTGCGAATAAAGCATATTCGCATATCCATACAATTTTATCTCAGATATTCTTTTCCATTATCCTTATTAATATTTAACTGAATGCGAGCTTTTTTTTTCAATTAGTTTAATGTATATATACATAGATATATCGTCTTGCGCAAATTCAAAAAATTAATTTTTTTCCTTTTTTTTGCTCTAATATTATAAATAAGGTAATAGTTATTTTTTTAATATACTAAATAAAGCTAGATAATTAACACTTATTATCAAAGTTTCATTAGACATTCTGAATAATTTAATATTGTCATTAATTAATTTTTCAAATATTTTTAAGTAAAGAAATCATGCATTAAATCATTTCATCACGCATTTTAAAATATAAAAAAATTCAATTCTAGATAAATTTTTGTTCCGGAAAATTTCTTTCGTTTCCGATAAATATTTACATATTAAAAAAATATATAAATCTTTACTTAGTTTGTTGTGTTTTCGTTCCCTATTTATATAACGATGGAGAAAGAGTAGTGTTTTGAAATAATTAAAACTGAGGTTCCAAAAATACAAAACATTATTACGGTTGAAAATATAGCAGGAAACTTATAATGCCAATTAAAGTAATTTAAAATTGATTCTTATCAAGTAATTACATTGGTTGAGTAAACCAACAAATTAAAAATGAAATAATTGACATTTTTCATCTGTTGTTTTTTTGCTGAGTTGGGCAATATGTTTTCAACGTATTTCCTCTATTTTGAAAATATACAATTATCCCAACTTATTTCTCGTTCGCTCAATTATGAACTGTATTTTTATAAAAATTATGAACTGTATATATAAAAAAAGTATGAACTGTATATATAAAAAAAATATGAACTGTATTTATATAAAAATTAGAACTGTATATATAAAAAAATTATGAACTGTATATATAAAAAATTATGAACTGTATTTATATAAAAATAATCCATAATATATTCTGTTTATGATTAATCAAGTTCATAGAACAACGAATTTATTTCCTTCAAGACTATTGAAAATAACAAAATACTTTTCGATTAGGTTGCCTTAAAAAAAATAATAAAAATAATAATAATAATAATAATTTTAAGAATTCGGTTAGTATGTGTGTATTTAAAAAAACATATTTAAACATATGAAAAACATATTTAAATATTCTGTTATAATCTTTTGAAGTTTTTAAGAAGTACATATATTAAAAAAAAATCTTTTAACTTTGTATGAATTAATTTCTAAAATGGAAAAAAAAAATTAAATGGAAAAATATTTAATTATTTATTTATAAACATATTAAATATTTAAAATGGAAAACATATTTAAATATTCTGTTACAATCTGCTTTTAAAGTTTTTAAGAAGTATTTATATAATAAAAAAAAATCTTTGAACTTTGTATAAAATAATTTCTAAAATGGAAAATATATTTAAATATTTATTATATAAACATATTATTAAAAAACTATATTTAAATATTCTGTTACAATCTTCTTTTGAAGTTTTTAAGAAGAATATATATTAAAAAAATCTTTTAACTTTATATAAAATAATTTCTAAAATGGAAAAAAATTTAAAATGGAAAACATATTTAAATATTTATTTATAAACATATTAAATATTTATTTATAAACATATTAAATATTTAAAATAGGAAGAATAAAAATATAAATATTCTGATACAAACTTCTTTGAAGTTTTTAAAAAGTACATATATTAAAAAAAAATCTTTAAACTTTGTGTAAAATATTTTCTAAAAAGGAAAAAAAAAATTTAAATGGAAAACTTATTTAAATATTTATTATCTAAGCATATTATTATAAAACTATATTTAAATATTCTGTTACAATCTTCTTTTGAAGTTTTTAAGAAGTATATATATTAAAAAATTTTTTTTTTTTTAATTTGTATAAAATAATTTCTAAAAGGGAAAAATATTTAAAATTGAAAACATAGTTAAATATTTATTTTATAAACATATTATTGTAAAACTATCTTTAAATATTCTGTTACAATCTTCTTTTGAAGTTTTTAAGAAGTATATATGTTAAAAAAATCTTTTAACTATGTATAAAAAAATTTGTATTTAAAACATTTGTAACAACATGTTGATTTGCAATGACAATTTTGTTTCTTGATAATAGGAATATGGAAATTAAAGGGAATTCTTTTGAGTATCATCAGTTTTAAACGAAATTAACAAATTATAATTTCTCATTATGACAAGGAAAAAAAAAGTTCGAAATGCCATTGATCTGCTTGTATTTTTGCTGACAAATCATGAAACTTGAAAAAGGAAAGAATAAAAAAACTGAAGCATTCTATATTTAGTTTGGAGATGATTTTTAATATCACAAACATAGCTTTAATGATTTTAGGAAAAAATTATCTTACGGTTGATTGGTTTGTGACATTAACATCAGGAAAAATCTTGTTAACTTTGCTTACTATTCATTATGCAAATAAAAAACGGATTTAAAGTTTTAATTAATTGATGTCTCATTTAGTTTCAGACCATCACATTTTATGACATAAAAATTTATTATGCAATTCAGTTAAAGGAAACGAAATATCCATTCTAGATTTCTAAAATAGATGGGGATATTTTTCAATAACACAATCATAGCTTTAACGATAAGAAAAAATTCGTCTAACTGCTGATTAGAGGAAAAATATGGTTAACCTTGTTAACTATTTATTATGCAAATAAAACAAGTAATATAAAAAAAAAAATATTAAAGTCAATTCCTTCTTTTTTTTCTCACTTCATTTCAAGAAGTCCTTTATAAATAATTTTCATTCATTTTTTTAAGTTTATCTGGCGCCCTCTACTGGTAGATACATGCAACTTAAATTAAAAAAAAACTAAAATTAATTAATTAAATTTAATTAATGAATTAATATTTGAAAAAACTGTATTAACATCAAGTGTCATCCACTACAAGTTAAGAAAAAAATGTATTTGAACTTGAGTTTATGAATAAAAAGTATTTTATTAACGATTGAAAATTTGAACAAGATATATATAGGAGAGTGTGAACTAATAGAAGAAATTGAAAAACAGATTTAAAGTTTTAATTGATTGATCTTGTTTAGTTTTAATCCATCACATTTTGTGACAGAAAATTCAGTTAAAGGAAACGCAATGTCCATTTTAGAATTCTAAAATAAATGGAGATGCTTTTCAATAACATAAACATCGCTTTAAGGATTTTAGGAAAAGCATTCTCTTGCGTCTTCTTGGTTTGAAACATTAACATAAAGAAAAATATTGTTAACTTTATATGCTATTCATTATGCAAATGAAAACCGATTTAAAATTTTAATTGATTTATGCCTTATTTAGTTTTAGTCCATCATATTTTATGACAACTTCAGTATGTAATTCAGTTAAAGGAAACGTAATATCCATTTTAGTTTCCTAATATAAATGGAGATGTTTTTCAATAAAACAAACATAGCTTTAATGATTTTAGAAAAAAAATCTTGCGCCTGCTTGGTTTGAAAAATTAACATGAAGAAAAAATATTGTTAACTTTGTATGCTATTCATTATGCAAATAAAAAAAGGATTTAAAATTTTAATTAATTATTCTTATTTAGTTATTTAGTTTCAGTCCATCACATATTACGACATAAAACTTTATTATGTAATTCAGTTATTAAAGAAAATGTAACATCCTTTTAAGATTTCCAAAATAGATGGCGATGTTTTTTAATATCACAATCATAGCTTTAATGATAAGAAAAAATTTGTCTTACAGCTGATTGGTTTGAGACATTAATATAAGGAGAAATAGGGTTAACTTTGTTAACTCTTCAATGTGCAAATAAAAAACGTATTTAAATGTTTAATTGATTGATTTCCTATTTAATTTAACTATCACACTTTATGAGTAAAGTTATGTTATTAAATTAAAGGAAACGTAATATCTATTTTAGTTTTCTAAAATAGATGGAGATGTTTTTCAATAAAACAAACCTAGCTTTAATAATTTTAGAAAAAAAAATTATTTTGAGATTGGTTGGTTTGAGAAAATGTTAAAAATAACAACGTAACAATGTTTGAAACAATATTTTCCTTATGTTAATGAAAAATATTGTTAACATTGCTTACTGTTAATTATGCGAATAAAAAAAAAGCGTATTTAAAATTTTAACTGGTTTTTAAAGGCTTTAGTTAATATCCTGTTTAATTTTCTTAATTATCATTTTGTTGGTGGGTTTGAGATATTAACATAAGGGAAAATATTGTTAACGTTGCTTACTGTTAATTATGCAAATATAAAAAAATGGATTTAAAGTTTTAAATGGTTTTTAAAGATTTTAATTAATATCGTATTTAATTTGCGTAATTATCTTTTTGTTGAGTGGTTTGAGATATTAATGGAAAATATTGTTAACTTTGTTTATTGTCGTTTATGCAAAAAAAAGCATATTTAAAATTTTAACTGGTTTTTAAAGGCTTTAAATAATATCCTATTTAATTTTCTTAATTATCATTTTCTTGGGTGGTTTGAGACTAACATAAGGGAGAGTATTGTTACCGATGCTTACTGTTGATTATGCAAATAAAAAGTATGCAAAAATATTATGTTTATTATGTAAAATAAAAGATTATGTTTATTATGTAAAATAAAAGATTATGTTTATTATGTAAATTAAAAGATTATGTTTATTATGTAAAATAAAAGATTATGTTTATTATGTAAAATAAAAGATTATGTTTATTATGTAAATTAAAAGATTATGCAAATAAAAAATGAGTATTTAAAGTTTTAACTGTTTTTAAAGGCTTTAGTTAATATCTTATTTAATTTTCTTAATTATCTTTTTGTTAGGGGGTTTGAGACATTAACATAAGGTAGAATATTGTTAGCTTTGTTTGTTATTCAATATACTAATAAAAAATGAATTTAAAGTTTTAATTGATTGGTGTCCTATTTAGTTTCAATCCATCAGACTTTATGACATAAATAATAAATCACTAATAAATAACACAATAATAAATAAATAATAAATAATCATTATATACTACACTTAAATTTAAATTAATATACCTTTTAGATTTCTTAATTAAGGAAAATATTACGAAATCACATATAATAACAATAAATAACATAGAACTACAGTTACGCACTAAAACACAACAACAAAAGCCAACATATTGCTTAGTAAATGGGAACAAGTGCTTCTGTATAAATGTATCGAAGAATTGGAAATAAAAACAATTCTTGGAACTGTAAATAAGTGAATATCCACAGTATATCTTAACGCATTAGTGATCATTAAGAGATTTAAATTTCCCACGATACAAAACGGGTTGTGTCATTTGGAGCAAACTCGACAAAAACCACCTGTAAAAATCTACATGGTAAACTAACACGCCTAATTCTGGTAGATTAATTCAACGACAATACTTTCTGAGCGATTACTTAACAGTTATGTCACGAACATTTAAAAAAAAAAAAAAAAAAAGGGTTTAAGAACAATTCAACCTAGATTTTTTTTGTATAGATATTTTACAAATCAGTCTTGCTTGAGTTATTCTTAACCATCACGTTGATGTTAAATGGTGGTTATGCAATTTCCGAAGAAAAAAGATTGAGGATTTTGATGGAAAGCGAATAATATATTTTTTTTCTTTTTACTTTTCGCACGTAATTATTCTGTTGTTAAGGAATTAAAAAAGAAAAGAAGTTGTTGAATAACTACGGACTGTAATAGGATTTCAAGAGTAGAAAATAATGAAAGCAAAATTTTCAGCCCAAATGGATTGTCTGTAGATTCAAAGGAATTTGAAATTTATCAACAAACTGTGATGCTAGTATAACTGTTGGAATTCTGAAACTTTTATTGAATTCAGTTGAAATATAATAATAATTAACATAAATATAGTAAATTGTGAATTAATTAAATTGCAAAAACAATTTACAACAGAACAATTACCAAATGTTAAAAATTTGACTTATTCCAATACGACACACGAATGATATGAATGTTATGTATTTATTAAAATGTTTGCTTCAGAAAATTTTAGAAAATTTTAGAAAATTAATAATTATTACAAAATAATAATTATGTTGTGGCGTATTATTAATTATTAAATTAATAGTTAATTAATAAATAATAAAATAATAAATTAAAATTAAAAACTAAATTAATTAAAATTAAAATTTAATTAAAACAATAATAAATAAATAATTATTAATTAATAATTGTGTCACTGCATATTAATTTATTATTGTTCGAATTTAATGTTAATCTTAATTAATTTAATTTTTAATTTTAATTTTAACTAATAAATAATAAAATAAATGAAAATTGAAATTAAAAATTAAATCAATTGAAATTAAAATTAAATTAAACAATATAAATTATTAATTATTAATAATTAATAATCGTGTATATAGTTTAATTATTGAATTATTAATTAATTAATTAATAATAAATTAATAAATTTAAATTAAAAATTAAATTAAAATTCTGAAATTAAATTTGGCTTATTTTATTGAAATTAATAGAGGTTGACTAAGATGATATATTTATTCTAAATGTTAAATGTGAGCGTAATTCTGAAATTAATTTATAAAAATTCCTACACGATTAATTAAACATTTTGAAAATTTACAAAAAAATAATTGTAGTAAGTTTTCATTAAACGAAAAACATTGGATTTGTTTCAAGAAAAAAACTGAGTGAAATACTGAAGACTATTTTAATTTTATTTTCTACAGATAAACCAGTCCAAGTGTTGACAACTATTGGAATATTAATCAAAGGGGAAAAAAATATAGGTATGTTAAAAATTTTTAACCAATTATTATTATTGATATCTACTGCATAGTTTAAGGTTTAAGACTTTAGTATATCATTTGCTATATTATTTAAGTGTTTTGTATGCATTTAAACATTTATTAATATAATAACAATGAAGAATCAATTTCATTTTTACAAACATTTTTCAATGAATTTAAATTTTGAAGTGCAAAAATATTTAAGGGGATTAAAATAACAGCAAGTTATATAATATTAAGTGGAATAAATATATTGAAATCAAAAAATATTTTGAAGATGTTTTTATGGAGTTATTTTCAATAGAAATATATTCATTCAAAATATTTCAACTACTTTTTTGTTATTTAATTCAAGTATTAGAAAAAAAACTGTTTCTTTGTTAATATTTGAAAGAAATTACAAAATGGAGGATTACTAAATAATTATGTAATGTATGCGTTACAAAATTAAATTAAATTAAATTGAATTATACAAAGTTATTAGAGAACTATTATGAAAATCTATTTGCAACAGCTGTATTCATATTAATATTAAATTATAATTATTTAATTTGACTAAATGTTTTTGGATCATAGTGGTTGAAGTAAAGCATTTTAATATAGGAATCATATTTAGTAAAAAAATATATTGTCACAGTGGTTTAAAAATGTTTGTTTCCCTATTAGAATATTGTTGTCTTGAGGAAAGGTAGTAAGGAAAATGGCTTTTACCCAATAGTTTTACAATGACATTCTAACACATTCTTCCTCATTGATGCAGCAGCTCCATGGTGAGCCAAATCCGTCCGTCAACTGGCAGATTTCGAGACATTTTCTTTTTTACGGGGTTGGGTTGTCAGCCCTGCACCCAATTCTCACCAGTTATATTATACCGGGTTTAAAGTGGAATCCGGACCACTACAAACATCCACGGCATCGCCGGGATTCGAACCTGAAATTTCTTTCACCTAATTTCAGAGCGCAAGTCACTCAGCCATCAAGCACAAAGAGTCTATTATGCCATAAAATATTAAAATAAGTTTTTTTATTTATGCCAACTTTACTGATGGAGACCAGCTCTTATTTGAAATTGCATATATATAGCAAATTCATATTTACTCATGGTGAACATAAAAAAGGATCTACTATACTACACCTATAAATACCTGGGACTGATATCTCCATTTTCATTTTTATCATTCTCCATTGATATTACGTCCTTCCTCGTAGAATCTTTGGAAAGGATTTTTGTCTTCCAGATGTACCGTGTTCATCGTCAATGAACACATGGGACTACTGGGATAATGCGGATGCTCAACACACTATCCACAGGGAGAATCTATTAATAGACTTTCTGGTTAAATATTGACTGAAGTATTAAATGCACGAGTCAGTAATTTTGATGATATGGACAAAGATATGATTGGGTCGAAGTATAAAAGTAACTCTATTCATAGGAAATAATATAATAATTTTGTATATGTATGTAAGCATTTAATTCTACGTTTGAAAATAAGTAACTTACTTAAGTAATTTATCGGGACCTGATGCCGAGTGACTAGCGCTCTGCACTCTGTGCCACATGATTTACGGCACAGAATTAGAATCTCGGCGATACTATGGTGGTCTGTAGTGTTTCGGAATTCACTTTCAAACCGTAGATCCCGGTCCAATATGATTACAGGATTAGAATCTCGGCGATACTATGGTGGTCTGTAGTGTTTCGGAATTTACTTCAAACCGTAGATCCCGGTCCAATATGATTACAGGATTAGAATCTCGGCGATACTATGGTGGTCTGTAGTGTTTCGAATTCACTTCAAACCGTAGATCCCGGTCCAATATGATTACAGGATTAGAATCTCGGCGATACTATGGTGGTCTGTAGTGTTTCGGAATTCACTTTAAACCGTAGATCCCGGTCCAATATGATTACAGGATTAGAATCTCGGCGATACTATGGTGGTCTGTAGTGTTTCGGAATTCACTTTAAACCGTAGATCCCGGTCCAATATGATTACAGGATTAGAATCTCGGCGATACTATGGTGGTCTGTAGTGTTTCGGAATTCACTTTAAACCGTAGATCCCGGTCCAATATGATTGTAGAGCGTCAAGCTGACAACCCTACCCTTTAAATAGGCAATCTTATGTTTCGAAATCTATTAGTAGGCAGACAGCCATGGTCCGCCATGGGTCTTCTGCTTTTGAAGAAGTGCTTCATATCTACACAAAAATATTTCCCAAAATTGGCCTTGTTTCTTTCAATGTTTTAAAAAGACGAAGGTATTTTAAATTTATAGATGCATATTTGATAGGGCTATTTTTTTAAATTTACTTAAGATCAATATAATACTGTTCAAATTTCGATTCTTTCTGAGTTTTAGGCAATAAATTAAAATTTTTATCTCGTTGATTGTGATGTTTGATGGTAGCTAACATGGATTCCAGACTTGTTGGGTTCATCGCACTAACTTCAAACTCTTTTTTTCTATTCAATGTTTATTTTTTATTTGCGGATTTGGGCAGGATTTCGTAGATCGACAATTACCAGTGTCAATGAATTATTCAGTTATCAATAAATAGCTATCTTGATAATTCCGTCTGAAAAAATGTCAATTTCAATGTCATAGATGAAGGGAGTTTTGGTAGATATGGTTGAAAAGCCAGCTGAGTTAAAGAAGGGTTCAAAATCCTACTCTGCTCGCTCAAGGTGCAAATTAAATTGCGCAAAGTGATCAACAAATTGCTTTCAGTTTTTGTTCTGTTTCCATAGCTGGTTGACTACACACGTGCGGAGTTCATAACAAATATGTACTTGTGCTACAGAGGGAAATGAGTAAAAACCTTTTATAAAAGAGTATAAGGCAAAAGTAAATTTCACGTAGTGTGTGAATCCTCGTTGTAGAAATTCTCAACTTTTTTTACAATTATTGTTATAACGTTTTTAATTAAAATTTTATCTTTTTTAATTTTATAAAAGTAAAAGGATTACACAGTCCACAATTAATTTTCTACCGTAGTTTAATTGATTTCTCCCTTAGTTAAATATGTAGGAGGTGCATAAATAAAATTAGAAAAAAATTTAATTTATATAAATGCATTCTTCTTCATTGGCTCAACAGCCCCGTGGTGGGCCGAGGCCAGCTGCCACATATCAAGACAGGATATGTTTTTTTTTTTTTTTTTTTTTTTTACGGTATAATGTAGTCTGCCGTATGCCTAACAGTTATATTAGATAGGGGCCTATGGTGTAAAGTGGATTCTGTACAAGCATCCATGACACAGACGGGAATCGAACCTAGTCCTCGGCCCCTATATATTATATCCTGGAGGTGGCATGGATTATTGTTAATGGTTCGAAATCCACTTTAAACTGTAGGTCCCTGTCTAATTATTCTAAAGTGTGCACAAAATGAACGTAGAGCGTCAAACCAAATTAAACCTGTATATATATATATATATATATATATATATATATATATATATTGCCATTGATTAATTAATAGAATGTATATCTAAACATGTGACAATTATGTGCTCGTTTATGTCATTTTTTTCTTTATTGTAACTTATGATATAGAATGAGAGGTATAATATTTTTAAAAATTTCATTTCTTTCTTGTCGACTAAATAACCGAAATTTATTATTAATTTTTTTAAGAATTAAATAAATATTGCAATTTTTATAATATTAATGTATTGCCACTATATCAATAATTAGTTGCTCAGATGTCCGAAATGATCTATTATACAATAGTTACACAGAAGATGTTCAAACAAAATAAATTAATTTAGATGCTTTTCATTACATTCTTGTTATCACAACATTTTTTTCTGTAATATTAGACTTAACTATTCAAACATTTCGTCAAAAATTCGTATAAACTCCGCCTACAATTATTTGTAGGATTTTGAATGTAGAACTACAAAAAGCTTGAGAACCACTGTATTAACAAACACAAGACTAGAGAACTTTTAACGTAACGAAGCCAGCATAAACAAGTTGAGTTCGCAAGTGGTTAAATACAGAACCATCGGCTATGTCCCAATTTTCCAGCAGAAAAGATGTCCGAGTGTGTGTGTCCTTGAACAAGTCTCACATCCACAACATACACGAGCTGAGAATCTGGGTGATATTCGGTAAGACTTATGTAATAATTACGCATTGGACCTCCATTTCTTGTGATTTGCGCAATGCCTGGTATGGTGGACGAGAGAAAGTTCAAGGCGGGCAAAGCGGGTCAGCTTTACGTTTGGGTCACGGAGGGTCAGCGGCGACAACGATGACCCTCCGGCCCGCTGTACCCCACCAGATAAGGGTCAACAGAAGAGTCTGCTGTAAGAAACACGTAATTTTATGTAATAGTCAACAAAGCTATTGGCCTTGGCTCTCTTACTGGCTAGGAAATTATGTCATAATGTAATTACTCGGTAAGTAAAAAAGAAGTTTTTATTATTGGGTGAATGTCATACGGACTGATCGGTGTGTGGAATTTTGCCAGACACGTGAGTTCAATTAGGCCAGCGAGATTTGAAAAAGATAGTGAAAATATCACGAGTTTATTATTATTATTATTATTTTCTTTCTTAAATGTAATATGAAGAAGAAAGTGAAACTGAAATTGTTATTTAAATGTTTTGTTTATAGAACTTTTTAAAATAATTATATATAAGGAAAAGATATGTTTTATTTATTTTTTTTTTTTTCATAGCGCATGATTTTTTTTTTTTTTTTTTTTGGATTTATATACCTGACGAATTCTTGGACACCTAAGAAATATATAACTAAATTTTTCTTAATATTTTAATTAATCATGTAAAAAGAAAAAAGGAAATTAATTTTACCTCTGAAATTGCAGAAAATTTATTAGAACATGCATTTGAAATTTTATTGGAAAGTGAAATTGTTATTTAAATGTTTTGTTTACAGAACTTTATAAAATAACTATAAATAAGGAAATTAAATGTTTTATTTATTTTTTTTACAATGCGTATGAATTTTTGTTTTATGTATTTATATACTTGATGAATACTTGGGCACCTAAGAAATCTATAAATATGTTTCCTTAATATTTTATTTAATGATGTACACATAATAAAATGCGTGATCCAGTTTATTATTAGATAGGGCTCCAATACCATTTTTCTTTCATGACAGTTTAGTTCAGTCAGTTTTCAAATAATTATATATATATATATATATATAGTGGGGATAATGAATGTTATATATATATATATAGTGGGGATAATGAACGTTATATATATATACGTATATATATTAGTGAAAATTAATTTTCTCTCTTAAATTGAAGTAAATTTATTAGAAATTGAATTTGAAATTTTATTAAAAAGTGAGAATTTTGTGTAAATGTTTTGTTTATAGAACTTTATAATATATATATATATATGAATTTTTCTCTTATTTTTCTTTCCTTTATTTTTTTTTTACATAGCGTATGATTTTTTTTTTTTTTTTTTTTTTTTTTGTATTTATATGCTTGATGAACTCTGGGGCACATAAGAAATTTATAAATTAGTTTTTTAATATTTTAATTAATGATGTACAAAGAATAAAGTATTCTGTGATCCAGTTTATTGTCTGATAGCGCACTAACACCATTTTTCAGTTTAACGTGCCAGTTCAGCACAGTCAGTTTTAAAATAATGTGTATGTATATATATATATAAGGAAATAACTTTTTCTCTTATGTTTATTTATTAATTTTACATAGCGTATGAAATGTTTTTTTTTCGTATTTATATGTTTGTAATTCTGGGGAACCCTAAGAAATTTATAACGATGTACGATTTATATTAATTAAATTTACGATGTGCAAAAAATTAAGTATCGTGTACTGCAGTTTATTATTTGATAGCGCCAACACCATTTTTCAGTTCATATCAACTCAGTTCGTCAGTTTATATATATATATAGATTGATATATATATATATATATATATATAGATAGATAGGTAGATAGATAGATAATTTAATATTTATATAGTATTTTACATGTAATTAATATATATTAATTAAATGTACAGTTCTACATTTCTAGAAAATTCACCTGATCTCTCAAATATTATGCCTAACAATCTGCATGAGTGAAAAAATGACAATAAAACAATAAATAAAACTATAAATTTTTTAAACTGAAAGCAAAATTTATAATACGATTCTTTATAAAATGCAATACATAACTTGTTGCTGAACATGTAGTCTATGACATTCTAGTAAGACAACATTCTTGAGCAGCATAAGATAAGGAGCAGTAGATAGCGTTCTATCAACTATTCCGTCTTTTCAAAGCAGTCTATTTATGTTTAAAAAAGGGGTAGATAATCTTTATCTTTAAAGGAATACCTTTTTTTATCCATATATATATATATATATATATATATATATACATTCTTCTTTCGCAACACTATATAGTCTACTCTCCAAAACAATTCATAGTATGTGTCTGTAGATGCTGGTAAGAAGAAGATGTTGATTAGATGCCTAAATTCTGCACATGTTAAAAAAAGTTTTTTCATTTTTTGAATGATCTTTTATGACGTTTTCGTAATACTCTTTTTTCTAGGGAAAAAATCAGGGTATTAAAATGTAACTTTATTTTCACTATCTGCAATTACTTTTAGTTTTTGTTGCCTTTAGATTGTCTTGTTGCAAATTGCATTTTTTTTCTTTGATATAATTCCTTGTCAACCCAGTGGATATTTTTGACATACTGATGACAGATTTTTAACATTTTTGTTTGATAATAACATTAAACTACACTTGAACCATCAGGTTTTTAAGTTACAGTCCTCTCATCTCTTAGTAAGAAAATCATTGCTAAGAATATTTAGGCATTTAGTAGATCATTTTGATTCACGTTAATATATTCTACCATTATTCTATTGTAATTATTTGAACAAGAAATAATTTTTTAAATCTTGATTTCTGACAGCAATCACAAAAAAAAATATATAAAAAAATATATATTTCTTACATGAAATCAGTGCTATGATTGACAGGGGCTTAATGGCTAAGTGACTAGCGCTCGATGGATGTGGAATCCACTTTAAACCTTAGATCCAGTACAATACGACTATAGAGTCGGGCTGACAGCCGTATCCCGTGTAAAAAAAAAAAAAAAAACATGTCGTGTTTCTAAATTTGCCAATAGGTAGATAGATGGCTTCGGCCCACCCTGGGTCTGTTGCGCCATTGAAGAAGGTGTGATCGATAAACACACGTATCAAAGAGCAACCATATAAAAAAATATTTCCCACTTAATGCAAGTGCTATATTTCATATATTAATTTAATTTTTTAATGCTTAAGATAATTAAAAGTTAAAGCAACGTACAAATCATGAATAATAATTGCAAATATGGAGTCAAATTACACTGCCCCTGGGTAGTGCTAAATGAGTAAAAGCGGTGCATCCATTCTTATGGTATTAACTGTCTCTATATTGCCAGCGGCATTAGAAGAAAAACAACAATTGTAATTATAAACTATTTTAAAGAAAAATATTAAGAATAAGCTAGTTTCTAAAATATGTCCGCTATTTTATTCGACAGAGATTGTGTTCCCTTTATGTATGTCACGTATATTACACCTGTAGGTGAGAACCGTGGGAGTTCCGCGAGAATGTTTAGGGGCAATTACCCTGAATTTACATAGTGTATGAGAGAAAACCCTTATAATTCTTACCAAACACCCTGAGTCACTTAAACATACTGCCAAAATTGCCCATCGAATTCCCGTTGAAAACAGGGATTACTCCTCATACTACCAACGAATAAGAAACAAAAGCCTCGACCTAGTGCAAGTGTTGCCAATTGTGTTTTCATAAAAGAAGAATTCTGCAACAAGATCTCAATTGAAACAGATGGTTAAAAATGTATCATGATACCTTAACAACAAAATAAGAAATTAAATATTATGTAATATATAGATCTCATTTTTGCAAATTAAACGGAAAACTTCAAAATGACTAAGACTTTTATTAAAACATGACCTTCAGGGGAAAAACGGGCTAAAAATTAAAACTATTTAAAATATGGGTCATTTAATTATGTAGACATTCTTACCAAACCATTTTTCAATAGCTATTTAATTCTCTTTATTATTTTATTTTCCTATGTTTTTTTATTTCTTTGAAAAACAATTTTTTTTTCAGAAAACTGGATATGTGTTATACAAAAAATATGTAACTGATTGGCATCATTTTGAAAATTTGACATTCAAATGAAAAAACGCGAAACATAAAAGAAAATAAACTTGAAAAAGAATAAATTTTCTTTGAAATCTGAACTATTTGTTAAATGTAGGTCAGTTAATTCATGTTTATATGGGAAGGCCTTTATGTAATTTTAATAAAAAAAATCCTTTTCCTATTTGCACATCTGTTTCATTATCTTTTTTTAATAAATTTTTTTGAAAGGGAAAAATCGATATTCATTCCGAAATAAAATATAGTAAGCAATGTAATTAAACTAAATCGCTTTTTGTTAGGTTATAGTTAATAAACTAAGAATTTTATATTCTTTGAAAAACCAATAACATGAAAATGGATCGTAAAAAGTTTCACAAATTAATGACTAACAGAAAATTAGTTTTTCAAACTATTATTATATTTTTTTTATTCAACTTGATTTTTATTTCCTGAAAACTTTCACTATATAACAAATCAATATGTAACAATGTTCTTTGAAAAATCAATAACATAAAAATGTATCGTAAAGATTTTCGCAAATTAAAGGCTAACAGGAAATTAGTTTTTCAAACTAAAACTATTATTATAATTTTTATTCAACTTGATTTTTATTTACTGAAAACTTTCAATATGTAACAAATCACTCATGACATAAGTTATGAAAAAAACTTTTTTTATATACAATTAAAAAATTTATTATAAAATTTTTGTATATAATTAAATTTATTTTTTCTAATCCATTTTTTTCTTTTACTATTGTTAAAAATTGGTTTAGAAGAAATTAAGATCATTAATTGATATTCGGTTTTCTATTAATAAAGGAAGTGGCAACGAATCAACGAAGAATTTGTTTAATAAATAAATATATTAATTCAATTCAATTATTTATATATGCGGCTCTAGCAAATTATGCAGTTTAAATTATTTTATGTATACTCATCCATTGCAATCATTGGTGCTTCATTTTTAGAATTAATATAATTGTTCTGATCCTTTTAGAACAATTTATTTGTGGAAAAGACAATATTCTTATAATCTTATTCTTATATGGAATAACTACTAATATTCTTATAATCTTATTCTTATATGGAATAATTATTAATATTCTTATAATCTTTTCTTATATGGAATAATTATTAATATTTTATAATCTTATTCTTATATGGAATAATTATTAATATTCTTATAATCTTCTTCTTATATGGAATAATTATTAATATTCTTATAATCTTATTATATATATTGAATAATTATTCTTATTCTTATATTATTCTTATATGGAACAACTGCATTCATAGTGCTATGGAACTAGTGCATAGTGCTATGGAACAACAGGTTGATAATTATTACGATTGAGGTATCTATATTTATAAATTTTCCAAATAATGAAATACTGCAAATGATAAATTTTAAAACTGAATAAAATAGTCTTTCTGTCGATGAAAAATTATGAACATACTTCAACTGATGAGAAAAAAAAATATGTTAGCATTAACAAATAATAATAATTTTTAAATTCAGATAAATTTTAAAAGATAAATATTTTTTAATGTTTTTTATAAATCTTTAATGAAAATTTTTAATGAAGAAGAAAGCCCATTAATTTAATTCCAAACATACATTTATTAATTTCTATATTACCAGATATCAATAAAACTTTTACATAAATAAAAATTTATTTCAATTTTATTATTTTAAATTTTATTAAATTTTGGAAAAAAATGTCTGCAGAGTTTAAAATTTTTTTTTTTTTTTGCAATAAAGATACAATTAAACGAACAATTTTTCCAACGTCTCCAACAAATCTCCACAATTACTTGCAAAACTGGTATCTAATTAAAAAAATAAATTTTGTCAAAGTCTAGAGGGTTTACCTTTCAATGAAATATTGATAAAAAATAAATCTGCATGAGATAAAAATGTTGCATTTTATTTATTCCAAAATATCTGTTTAAATATAGGAAATATAAACAAGTAAAATTAACAAATAAATAATGTAAGTGAATTTACTCGTTCCATATGATTTAGTATATAATTAATCCTCCAAAAGTATGTTATTGACAAACACACCTTTGTTTTAACGTTTAGAATAATAAATATACACACAATTTGGTTGTCTAATATAAATTATCAATCAAAATAAAGGCATAAATATTTAACAACAATTTAAAGTTTTAAAAATCAACAAGTCTACCATAAACATTCCGGGAATAAATAAATAAAATATATTGAATGCATTTTTTAAATACACTTAATGCATTTTTTATTGAAATGCTGAATTATTAATGCAAATAAATGCAAATTAAGAAATTGTATCGAAAATTTACCTGGAGTCCTTTCTTTGCCATAGATTTTAGAAATGACAATTAATTTCTTTCTCATCGGCAAGCTTGCATAGCCTTCGAACTTCAGACGCATTTGGGAGACCTTAAAAATACTTTGTCCAAATATTTATCTTATGTCAAACTCACTGGAGGATAAGTTCTTAGGACACTTCATATGGACAATTTCCCGCAAGATTTTTCAATATGGTGGAGGATTTTTAACTACCTTGACCCTCTGAAAGCTATCAATATTTGTTTATTGCAACTTGTCTATTTCAAATCTTATCTAATGGTTTTAGGAAAACGACTGTGAAATACAAACATTAATTGTCAGGACTTGTGAGCAAATGGGGCAACTGAAGAATGATCCTCACCTTAATCAAATAGAGTTAGACACCTCAAGGTCGAACTTAACAATGTCGAAACAAAAGTAATAGGGATAAAAGAAAGTATTAGTACGTTTCTTTGTGTACTTTACGATTTCGCCAAGCACTAGTAAGTCAAATAGGCATTGAAGTACATGCAGCCTAACCTTGGAAGTTTACCTCATTAATATTCATGTATTATTTACTATAGCTATTGTCAAGACAAGATTTAATTTACAGAATTTTATATATGAAGGTAATGATAATAAACAACGATTGAAACTGCTTGTTAATTCTGAATATTCTCAGATGAAATTAAATTTTTGTTCTTTGTTAATTATTTGAGATATTTTGCCTAAAACATTATTTCTCTTTTGTGAGAGAAGTTTTCTCGTACAATTGATTTCTCTTAGAAAATTATGATCAATAAGTTTAGTTGAGCTTCTTAAAAATTAACACTATAATTCATTTATAGTATAATATAACTGACTATATTCATTTATAGTATAGCATACTTCATTAATAGTACTATATACTTCATTGGTACATGAAATAATATATGCCGTATCATATGCCATGTTATTTAGTTTCGAAAATAATTGTGAAAAAAATACAAAATTCGATAATTTGATAATAGTTTAATATATATATACATATATCTATATATATATCTATATATATATATATATATATATATATATATATATATATATATATATATATATATATGATATTATTTATATATAATACTAATATTATTTGATAATTTGATAATAGTTCAGCTGAACTTCTTAATAATGAATACTATACTTCATTTATAGTATAGTATACTTTATTAAATTTTAATTTTAATTAATTTTTTTAAATAAATTTCATTTATAGTATAGTATATATATGACATTATTTATAATATTTATATCATTTATATATAGTAAAACTTCATAAATATAGTACATGAATTACTATATACTATATTCAGTTTCAAAAATAAGGTACAAAAAGTGTATAATTTGATAATAGTTTAGTTGAGCTTCTTAAAAATAAATACTACAAATCTATATTTAGTTTCGAAAGTAATGTATAAGAATTTGATAATATGTGATTTTAATAAAATATTTTGGGGGCTTAAAAATATATATTTCTTTAATTTATTTAAAATTAAAAATAGCTTTTAAGTTATTTATGATTAAAATGTTAAATTTTTGTGTTGTAACATGATCGATTATGCATTTTATAGTTTATTTATTTATTATTTACGCACCAAGAAAAAAAAATCCCTTTGTTCACATTACTTTCAAAA
The DNA here is from genome assembly GCA_021605075.1 of Caerostris darwini. NCBI lineage: Eukaryota > Metazoa > Arthropoda > Arachnida > Araneae > Araneidae > Caerostris > Caerostris darwini. Next base: position 246,271 of record BPLQ01002620.1, on the reverse strand, counting down.
ACAGTCCTTTTATTTATAAGTATTCGTTTTTTTCTTTGAAATTTTAATAGCTTTTTCTATGAAATTGCCATTTTGATAGTGTTTTTTAAACAAAAAAAGTAAAAGCCGTGGATTTCTTTGTCAGAATGGAAAATGTTTTAGAATATTATTTTTAATGAATAAATAATATTACTATGCGAACCTGTTATATTAAAATGTGTTGTCCTACAATGATATATATAGGAACTAAATAGAAGACACTTACAATCACTGGAAAACAACTCGCATATTCATAATTCGGTGCCTTAATGACATAAAATAATCAGTAAGCTACGTCTAAGTAATTAATTGCATCCTGCTTCTAATAATAAATGCCTAATTTCAAAGAAATGAAGCTGGTAAATAGTTTTTCGAGTTAATATTTAGCATTCATAGTGTGATATATATAGGCATCAATAAATTATATGGGGGAATCCCAAATACAACTGATATACATCTATAATTTTTTGCATAGTTTTATATTAGAAGGAAATTATAAAATTATTTAGAGTTCAGTGAAAATGAAGTTTAAGATATGCCCCTTAGACAACTAACTATTTTTATATCATAAAAATGTATATCAAATAAAATATTTAAAATAAAATATTATAAAACATATGATCGTTTCTAGCTTCATTTTTTAACCATGAGCTGGAATAAGTAGCTTTTTGCGTTTTCTCAAAATTATTAAACATTTTTTTAATCCAACAACTTTTATGTATTAGTTATTAGAAATATTTAAAAAAATTATGTTACCATGAAAATGTTTTGATATAAGAAATTATTGTAATCAAACAATGTCTATCAAACTCGAAAATGTTTAAATTTTTTTTTTTTTAGTATTTGAAGCTTTTAATTATTTCCCTAAAATAAAAAAAAATCCTCACTCATTGAGTTTAGGGGCGTAACTATACCAAAGGTGCGTGGCAAATTTTTCGAATGGAGATCAGTCAAATCAAAGTATCGTCATTGCATAATAAAGTACTACAGAATTACGTATTATTATTGGTTGATACTATGAACTTTTAATTTAAAAGAGGTATTGAATTAAAACTACCGGTTTTTATAGTAAAAAGTGTAGTTATTAGAATTTCTTTTTTCGGGTTTCTGCTCAATAAAAGTGTCAAAGGCAGACAACATCGAATTTCAAATTTCTGGTTATTGCATGTTCGAGGATAGAATAGCCAAATTGAGCAATCTGTCTTGTCCCATTGAATTTCTTAACATGTTTTTATCAATTTTAATTTCGAGAATGATCACTCACCACTAGCTGTAGTCACAGGAATTGTTACAAATAACATAAATGCAGTGTGCACTTCAGGAAAGCTTGAAGACATAAAACGATTCCTTATGGTTAATTATGGAAGATGACGTTTTATTTCATGCATAAAAGTACAACGAAAATTGCGAATTTGCTGGGTAAATGAGACAGATATATCCTTTTTATATACATCAACAAATTCTTCAGTCTTTTCCAATTATTCGTTGTCATTTAAATTTTGCAAAGATATGGGATGTAAGACATTGTAATTGGAAACAATTTCATTCATTACACAGTATTGCGATCTCAGTTGATAAATGATAATGCCCAATAATTCCAATAATACACAATAAAATATGTGTCCTTTAAACAAGCTTTAACAAACTTTCCTTTAAATACGGATCTCGGAGACGTTCATCTTCGCAAATTTCATCGTCCTCTGACGAGTTCTAGGAAATTCTAGGTTAATAGACTATTTTCCTGCCATTCTATTTATTGGCGTTTTTAAATCTCCAAATTTATGTAGATGTTTTTAAAGTTTTTTGCAGACAGACTTTCAAGCATTTTAAGGCAATTGAAAGATCAGTAGATTTAGACTGAAGTTCCTTAAAGGCAGCGTCGATTTGTCTGTAAAATTTTGCAGCGAATAACCAGTAACATAATACATTTGTAGTTTTCGAATCTTTTTCTTCAATGAATTACCTTCATTTCTATCATCGGGTTTGGAGTTTAATGGAATAGGTTTTGTTAGAGTTTTTTGAATTTTGGCAAACCGAACGTTTAAAGCAAAATGGCATCGAAACGTCCTTGTTGGATTTAATGTTTTCGATGTTACTGAGGTTGAATAATAAGAAAAAGGAGCCCTCTTTATCATAAATAAAACTTGTTAAAATATTTCAAATTTTGATGCTATGTCCAAAAGAAATATAAATCTTTTACCCGGTTTCAAAAAATAGTTGCTTTTCTATAATCTCTTTTACTGCATCATTAACTATCAGGTTTAAATTATGAGCATCGCATTTCGCTCAATGTCTTTTATAAGTTTTTGAACTCCATTATCATAACCTTGTACAAGACACTTATTATAAGAAATATTTGTGTCAGTTTTGGATTTTATTATGTGCTTGGACTATGCTAAGGCATTTTGATCTTTAACTTTATAAAATCTTAAAAATGACTCTTTAATTACGAGCACCTTAGGAGTCCCATTTTTTTCTTTATGAATCACACAGTAACGGTAGAGTTTCCACATTTGGTCTCTTTTTATGTATCTTGAGTAGTATCAAATATAATGGAATAAAATGGCGCGGCCGTTATTTCTTTTATCAAGTCGTTTACCACTTTTTAAATCAGGACAGCAATAAGCTCATTTTGTATTTTTAGAGTTTTGCCTGGTCCTTTAAATTACTTAACAATTCTTGTAAGATAGGATCGTATTTCTCTAAAAATTCAACAATACTCAAAAATTACTGTTTGGGCTTAAATCCTTGCTGTATGCATATTTTTTATGGCCACGAAAAGCTAAAGTACAGAGAATTGTAGTAACATAAAGGAGTCTTGTCAGCACTTGGTGCCAAAAAGATTTTTCTTTCTAGATTATGAACTCTTGAACTTCATCAAGGGTTCCATGCAACCGCCATTGTTCATAAGCAAGACACGAATCTAAGTGATTTTTCGATGTCTTGTATCTTTCTATGGCTTCTACAACAAATTCCTAATCATCCTAGTCTTCTATCAAAATCTGCACTTTTTAATTGCCCTATTTGCTAGTAACCAACATGGTTCACACTATGCGTTCTGATGCAATAGATAATAACAAAGCCATGTATGTTCTAGTTTTACGCCAGACATAGAAACAATGTAATAATATTTTTCCAAGAAGGATCTATTTTCACTATCTTTTAAAAAAGGACCTTTAGTTTCACAGTGTCCATTTTCAATCATAAACAGTTTCATTTGAACATTAAGTACTTTAAAAATGACCCTTATCACTAATGTATGTCGAAAATATAATTTTTTCCAAGATAATTTCAATCACTTCACTTTGGTTTTGATTATGTGTGTTTCTAGTACAGGGCTGTGGTGGTTCTGGATCAGTGTTGTCGGGGACTGCAATACTATCACTTTCGGTTTGGCTAATTTCTTCATACGGCCACAATGTTCATTTCTTCACTCTTAAAGTAGTGATTTATTTTAGGTCACTTCATATTTTTTCTTCAATTTTTTTTTTTTTCCGATTTTCATTCCCACTAAGATATTTTCTGTTACTAGATATGTTATAACCTAATTTCCACATTTAACTAATAAACTTAACGACAGATTGCAGATCCGATGAAACAAAAAGTAAGATAATAATTATGCATGGAGAATTCGCGAAACAAGGGTCTCCCCCCGCTTATTGGAAGTCTCTGACTTGCCAGCGGGGATTCCCACTTTTAATTTTGTGAGTACTTATTCACAAATCAGAAATCTGGGAGTATCTATTTCTATTATTATTGCTATCAGACGGAATATATTTTTCATACAAATGAATATGTTAAAAATCTCGATACGCAATTTTTTTAATTTATGACTTTAGCAACTTAAGGTTATTAAATATAGAATTAATAAATTTTATTTTATTTTGTAATAATAGATGTCAAGCCTTTCCTTTACTCATAGCCTCTTTACTCAGGACTGGTGCCTGTGGCAATTTGCCTGTCTTGTCACTCTATTATTACGCCAATGATAATATATACAACAGAAAATTTAACAGCTAACTATAAAAAAAAAAGTTTTCACAAACACAATTAGTTTATACAACAAAATATAAAAGCATTCATTTTAAATAAATTTTCAGAAATATCCAAGTCAAAATGTAGGTATTAAAAAAAATTATTTACTATAATTCCCCCTCCCCAATTTATTAATATAAATCATACCATATTAAGAGGAAAATTTTTGAATTTCTTTTTTGAATTTCTTCTGCAGTGTTTACCATTTAAATTTTGACATAAGTGTATGTTTGACACCAAAACTTAAACAACGATGCAGTTTTTAAACAAACGGTCATTAAATTGCAGAGATGGCTTGTTGTAATCAACAAAATTGACACCCAATTTAGTAGAAAGTTTATTTATTTCACAATATTTGGTACAAGTCGTCCGAGGTGACGCAAGGACAAACAAAACGTGTGCAGTCAGCGTATGTAGTGGAAGCTTACAATAAAATGAAGAATGAAAGTCATTAATAAAGACATCTTCTGCAAGTTCAAGGGATTTCTTATGTTCTGTATGACTAGATGAAACAAATTGAAAGACTTTACATGCGTTAAAGTGATTTGCAACCTTAAAAAAGAGCTAGTGAGACAAAAGCAGTACATTAGTTTCGTATTAAGAAAAGCATCGTTTCATGAGCTTGGAAAACTTTACAAACCACAGGTATAGCTGCAAAAGAATTGCTGGTGGTAGTCTAAAATAAAAACTCCAATGGAAAACCGGTATGACGTCTGAAAGGCAATAAAAGGTAGATACTAGTCAGAAAGCAAATCAGATGGATGATAGTCATTGCTCAGCAACTGGGTATGTCAAGTATGACAATTGGGCGATAAGGGAGGAGCTTTATTTTAGCCGGGCGACTTTATAAAAATGATCTTTCACCGCCGTTCTGAATGCTACATCCTATTGACAGTTGTTAACCAATGAAATGCGAATAATTTCAGTTTAATCAGCGATTTTCAACACTAGTTGATATAGAGAGCATTATTTAACAACACTAACATCAGAAAAAGAGACCGTTTTGATGGATCTGACGTTCTCAACCTGCATATACATTATGATGAATGAGTAGATTGAGTTCCAAACATTCGTCCAAGATACTATAATTGAAGATCGGATTGTCAGTAAATGATCCCTTCCCATATGTCTGTGTTGTGGTACTATTCATATAGATTTCGTTTTTGTAAAAGATAACACTATACCTCGTTGAACTGGTGCTGTTGAGTGGCTTCTAGAAAGGGAAGATAATAGAGTAGATTGATCAGTATACTCCCTAGGTTTAAACATATGTGGGATATTTTGGGGAGACGGTTTTCGGCAAAATTATATTCTCCGAAAAACACTGAAAAACTGAAACAGACGCTCGTTGATGAATAAGCATTCTTACCTCAACAATCGTTGGTTAATCTGATGAATTTAAGGGAGGTCATATTCTTTACATGTATTTAGTATTCTCCCTCATAGGTAGATAAACATTTGTACCACACCTTATTTCGATTGTCTTCTTTGATTTCGCACTGTATGTATTCTATTAATTTTTATTCTTTATTTTTAAGTAACTGTCTCTGCATTCTCTCTGCACTGTCTCTGCATTCTGAATTTTATTTTTACCAGATGATTATTTACTGAGTCGTGATACAAAAAAAAAATAATAATAAAATTGTCGTTTTTTAAGTTTTAATTAGCAGTTTATATACAGACATGAAAGATAAAATTCTGAACTTTCTAAATTATTTTTTTTATTACTATCTCAGTCCCCACATAACAAAAATTTAGAAAGTTTAGAATTTTATCTTTTAATTTAAATTTTTTTTTTTTACTTTTTAATGTAGTGAAGAAAAGGAGTTTCTTTTTTTATATTTGTCTTTTCTTAAATCAAAGAAAAGTTTACAAAGGGATTTTAATTATGCAAAAAGTTTTACCTCCCAAAGTTTATAATCCTTACAATGAACAATAGAAAGATGCATGCCTTATTTGGGACTGAAAGGAATTTGTAAAAAAAACAACTGATATATTATAACAGTTAATGTCTTTTTTCAAATTCCACTTTATATACGGAAACATTTTAAGATATTAAATAGCATTTTAGGATAATAAATAAAATATTAATGATGGGTTACAGTAATCAGAAGAACTGGTTTTTTTTAAAATGCATTTCCAAAGCTGTAAAGTTTTGCAGTTTACTTTCTCTTCTATAGTTTTTTTTTTCTAGAAGTTTTGTTTATTATATAGATTATATATTTTATTGTATCGCTAATTTAGCTGATATCGCTGATATAACGTTTTGTTAAATGGTGTAACCTTGAAAGTTTGAAAGAATCAACATTACAGCTGTCCCAATTGTTGCTTTAATTTGCATTCATTTAATTGCATAGTGAAAATATGTATGGCATAAAGTTAGCTACATATATTTTAAGCCTTAGATTGTAATCTTTTCTTATTTCCTAGAATGACATGCATGCAGAAACCTATGCTGGACCAGTCGATACTGGTCTTTCCCAAGTGTAAGACAATAGTAGACCTTATTTGACATTCACTTTTGATTAAATGTCTCAAGGGCAAACTTGTAGCTATGCTAACAGTAGTTTTTCACGTAACAATAGAAATCTTGTATATAGAAAATTAAAAAAAATATGATTAAAATCTGTCCGACAAATAATGATAAGTAATCTACATGATATAACATTTTGAGATTGATGTTTGATAATTAGTTGACTTGTTGTACTTCTTGACTCTGGGGATAGGAATCCTAGGGAGAAATCCTAATAAAAATGTTCAAAATCAAGATATTAGATTGGTGCATAATTATTGTTTCTTTTATGTGCTATATTTTAATAAAAATTTACAATATTTTATAAATTTATGAATGAAAATATCCTTCTAGTTTTAGATTATAAAAATGCGTGTCGATAATCATACTCCTACACATTTTTGGGTTGGGTTCCACCAATAACAAATCCCGTTTAAAATGATTTCCCAATGGATGATTCAGATTCTGTCCCATCAAACACACCACATTGCCATTCTTAAGTGCGCGTCCTTCGTTATTCCTTTTGGTGAAACTCCTGGCGAAACGCAGGCCTTCTTTCTTTTGAAGTTTTTGAAGAGACTATTCAACCCCACAAATTCCTGTGACATGATTTTTGATACATCTGAATCCTTAAAAAGGAAATTTTTTTACGTACTGAAGACATTATAACAAATTCCTGTGACATGATATTTGATACATCGGAATCCTTAAAAAGGACATTTTTTACGTACTGAAGACATTATAACAAATTCCTGTGACATGATATTTGATACATCGGAATCTTTAAAAAGGACATTTTTTTACGTACTGAAGACATTATAACAAATTCTTGTGATGTGATATTTGATACATCTCAATCCTAAAAAAAAAAAAAACATTTTTTACATAATTGGCACATTATAACAAATTCCTGTGACATGATATTTGACATATATCAATCCTTAGAACGGACATTTTTTACCTACTGAAGTCATTATACATTTGTTTTTTTTTCATTTATTCGGGTTTTAGAAATTTAAATTATTCACATTATAAAAGAAACAGACAATAAATATGACACAAATTAGATTTTGCAAAGCTCATTTTGATTCGATTTTTGTAACGTATTTTGAGATCTTCAAGAAATATGATTTTATATCAAAACATCAATTATGGTACGTTACCTGCAACACGAAATATATGAATAAATTTACATAAAACCAGATGCAAGTTAATATAACGATTGAATGAAAGTAATGTTTTTCGCAATTGTTTTATAATTTGAGATAATTTTTATCTATATATATATGTATAATTACAAATTTCCTTCACGAATAAATTTATGTAGAATAAAAAAATCTTTATTTTTTTAAAATTTTGTTTGAAGTGAAAAATAAGTATCAAAAACAAATTATGAGAAGTAAAATTAAAAGGAAGAGTTGTATTAACTAATATTATTTGTGATAAATTGTTTGACTGAGATATTTAGTGTATATTATTTGGAACAAGATAACAAATAAAGTTATATACTTTAATAACAAATTTTATAATGTCAATGTTAAATGTTAATAAAAAATGTTATATACTTTAAATTTAAGTAGAAAACTTTCCTTACAAAACCTATTATTTTAATTTTCTTTTTTGTTTTAGAAATGAAAAATATGATAAATTTTTTCAAATAATATCACAAATTAACAAAAGGCTGAAAAAAATAATGTAAAAGAAAATATTGAAGGTATTAATTATTTTTTGATCACAAAAAATCTAAATAAGTTTATTTTTGTTATTTACCTTACAAAAATATCATCAAAGACTGTCCATTTTCAGAAATGCTAGGAACTTATCTTCAAAATTAGGCGTCAATTTTCCATACCAATTTCAATTGTTAAATATATATGCTACTGTTAATAGAGCATTTTGAGATAAACAGCAATTTATTCTGAAAGTAGAAAATCTTAATTATGAAATTTAAATTAAAATTTCCATAAATTGGATGTTTGCCTTTGTTTCGACCAATTCTATTGTCATTTGATTTTGCAGAATAGGAAAAGGATTTTCATTGATGGATATGCTTATTATGGAATTGCAATACCAGGAAAAACGATCGTTAACTTTTTTAATGAAAGTGGTGTTTGTTGTTTATTTTTTTAATCTTCACGACAAGTCCTCGAGTTTATACATAAATATTGTGTATAAACTCTTGTATTGAAATTTATATCAATTGACTAATTAATGACGAGTTAATAATAATTTTTTAAATTTAAATTTAAATTTTCATAAGTTGAATGTTTTGCCTTTGTTTCGACCAATTCTATTGTCATTTGATTTTGCAGAATAGGAAAATGATTTCCATAAATAGATATATATTTATTATGGAATTGCAATACCAGGAAAAAACGATCTTTAATTTTTTTAATGAAAGTGGTGTTTGTCGTTTATTTTTTTAATCTTCACGACACGTAATAATACATAAATATTGTGTATAAACTCTTGTATTGAAATTTATAACTGGCCAATTAATAACGAGTTAATAAGATTTTTTTTAAATTTTAAATTAATTTTTATTTAACTGCTAGGAAATATACAAATCAAGGGATAGGAAAAAAAAACTCCAAAAATTTAGTACCACTATTTTTTATTAATTAGAGTGAGAATAAGTTAATTTAACTGATTTTATGTTATGATACGTTGCTGATGTTATGATAAGTTATTAATTGATTTCAATTCAACATAAAACAACAATTAAAAATTTTTCATAGAAAATAACTATCTTAATTTTAATTTAACTATTAAACTGACATCATCACAAAAATTAAATTAACTAATTTATTAAAATTTATATTAAACAGTACTATTAATTAAGTTAACAGAACATCTAAAGTATGATTTAGAAAAGAAATATATCCTGCAAAAAAATACGGACATGGCAACAATCTCAAATAGCCCAACAAATTTCTTCTAAATGAACCCTGAAATCGCTCCGTAGTTCCTTAAAGGACATGGGTGGTAGTTTGGAAACCTATATTCTATACCTAATTAATTTCCCACAATCTGGGAGATAATTTAACTGATTTTATGTACAATTATTAATAAAATCTAGCATAAAACAGCAATTAAAAATATTTTCATAGCAAATTATCATGATATTAGTTCAGCTATTAAATTAACACCATCAAAAAAATTAAATTATCTAATTTATTAAAATTTAGATTAAATAGGACTATTAATTAAGTTAAAAGAACAACTAAAGTATGGTTTAGAAAAGAAATATATCATGGAAAATAAACAAACCCGGACATGATAACGATTGCAAATAGCCCAAATTTCTCGTAATTGATCCCTGAAATCGCTTCGTAGTTCCTTAGAGGACATGGATGGTAGATTGTAAACCTTTATTCTGTAACTAATTAATTTCCACAATCTGCGAGATAATTTAATAAGAAAATTTAACTGATTTTATTGCAATTATTAATAAAATTTAACATAAAACAGCAATTAAAATATTTTCATAGCAAATTATCTTAAAATCAGTATAACTATTAACCTGAAACTATCACAAAAATTAAAATGGCTAAATTATTAAAATTTAGATTAAATAGAACTATTAATTAAGTTAACTGAACATCTAAAGAATGATTTAGAAAAAAAAAAATATATCCTGCAAAGGAAAAAAAAAAAAACCGGACATGGCAACAATCGCAAATAATCCAAATTTCAAATAATTGATCTTTGAAATCGCTTCGTAGTTCCTTAGAGGACACGAGTTAAAGTTTATAAAGCTCTGTTCTACACCAATTTAATTTTCTACAATCTGTGAGAAAAAAGAATATTGTTTCATTAAGAATAAGAACATTACATTTTATTCTTAAAAGAACATTGTTTTTATAAGAATAAAATGTATGTACAAATATTTCCACTCAACCTATAATCCAAGATTAACGTTTTTACTTAATATGTCTAAAGACATTTCACGTTTACAAAGCCCCCCAAGTCATTCTAGCAGTTGACAATTCAAAACCTTAAGCGAAATCCCTGTCCTAATGAATTACATAATGTTACGTTCACTCTTCACGATAACTGCTGGCGGAGAGAAGGTCAGACAGTTTTTCATGCGAAAGGTCGGCTGCAAAAATGGGGCTAACGTTAAGAAAGCTACAATGAAGAGCCTCCAGCGGTAGGCCTAGGTCAAACTGCGCCATTTTTACTAAGTGTTACGTGAATGTAGGCCTCAGCTGAGGATCGGGGTCAAGAAAAGCGTATCGTCCTCCGAGTTGGTGAAGAATGAGTAACGGTTCTCGCTGTCTTCATGACTTGGCTGAAGAAAGGCGTTGGACTCGTATATCCGGCTGTGGACACATATCGGGATATAAACGCCTTTTTTTTCTATACCCACTGTTGTTGGAAAATGAAAATATCCTTATCTGATTTATAGTTGTTGTCGTCTTGGTTTCAGTTTTTCTTGATGAAATAGAAATTATTTTTCTTTCTCGTTGAAAATTGGCGATAAGTTGTTCTAGATATCTATAAATAAATAGACGGTTAAATTTTTATATTACAGTACTTTTTATTATACTGTTTCTTGTTATAAAAAATAGTATATTTCGAAAGCTTATTAAAAAAATAAATAATAATTACCTAAAAGAACTTGTTCTTATTATTAATGATAAACAGAAATAAATATATGGCAAATAAAAATGATTCTCTGTTTAAAATTTCACAAATTAAACCCATATCTCCTACGTTCAAATGCGGCCTGATGTCTAGTTGGCTAACGCTTTGGCCTTTGTTACCACAGGCTTCATGTGGTGGCATTGATGTCTGCTAATGATTTGGAATCCACGTTAAACTGTAGGTTCCGGTCTAATTAGCCTAGAAGTGTGCAAAAAATGACCGCAGAGCGACAAACCAAACCTACGTACAAATATCTCTTTACTTGATTCTTATTATAAAAAAAAATATATATTGTCATTGATTTTATTGATATAATGAAAGGTTGCTGCCCTTGTAATAATTTTTTTTCCAAATAATTTATTTTTAATTTTAATACAATTTTATGTTGACAATCATTAATTTATCAATTGATGGATTTCACCAAATCTTGAATAATAATCATAATATTCATGTTGTATTCATGTTTAGTTTCCCCGAGAAGAAAAACACGTTTGAAATAGTGATAAAATTTTATTACAAATTAACTGAAGTTCCTCAATTTATTGAAATATTTTTTCACCTAACATTTCAGATTATACAATATTTCTTAACTACGAGTAAGATTTCAAAATAGTAAAATACAGTATTGGTACAACAACCATTACAGTACAGGGGAAACAGCCATTGATATATGCATTATCAACTAGTTTTAATGAAATCTAATGGGTGTAATTTTTTATATGTTACAAATCTATGTTCTTCTAGTTAAAAACCAGCAAGTTGACGGCAAGAGTTTGACCACTGTACTGTGATCATCAAATAATTTAAAATTGTTCTCAATGATCTTCATTTCGAAACGTCAAACCGATTTATGAATATAATTAGCAAAAATAGAACCAAGGATTGACAGCAAATAATAAGCTTGATTCTTTTCATTAGGATTCATTTTTAATGTTATTAGCAATTTTTATTTTCATATTGTCTTCTTTGTCTTCATTTTCTGAGTGTAAATTAAATTATATTGTAGTTGCTTTTAATAAGATTTATAAATTCAATCTTCAAGGTCCCTTATGTTGAAGTGACTAATTTACTCAAACATTTGAACCTGGTTTTTTATAATATAAGCTAAGTTTTCTGCTGGTTAATGAAAAGTCATATAATGAGACAGATTTGAAAATGACCACATTAGCCACTATTGGCGAGAGTTTTCCTGAACAACAATGATTACATGTGCACACTGATGACTCTGCTGCTGGGGCTGATACTAATGTTGTTGTTGGGGTTTACTCTAGCACTTTAGTCTCAATTGGGCGGTTGGTACAAATTGTACATATTTTGATGGTGAAGTGGTTGTGTTCACATGGCATTTACTGAGGTGGCTAAAAGAGAAGAACAGAGCATTGTAATTTTCATTGATTCACAGGCCACTATTAAGACAATTTCTTGAGTCTTATCTTCTAAGAAGAATAGATCTATTAGATAGATGGTAATGTTACCCTGCAGTGGATACCAAATCATTGTGGAGTCATGGATAACGAGTTTGAATATACTCTTGCTAAGGCCGGATCTAACCTATTTCAACCTTCTATCTGTTAGATCGTCCTATCTGTTATCATGACTACAGAATTATTGCAGTTAGATTTAAGGCCCACATCGTGAAATTATTTTAAACTCTATAAGTATGAAGACCTGGGTTCCTTATCAAATAATCCCATCCCTTGCAACCTGCCTAGACTTGTTGGTGTTGCTAATTTCAGCATGAAAACTGGACATGACTATTTTAGGCATCACCTTTACAGATTTGGACTGGCAGACAGCTTGCCCACTTTGCTTAGTAAAAAATAAATTTGGGTGCATCTGCTCTTTATCGTGAACTAAAATTCTTTTAACTACAAATGATTGAAATTAAAAAAATCTTCAAATCAATCTAATATTTACTGTAATTTAAAAATAGTTTTTCAAAAGTCATTCATTACTATCATTGATAGGAATTTTTTCAATATTAGCATCATTCATTGGAATACTTGATTAAACGAAAATCAGACTTTTGCTAACGAACTGAGTAGACATAGTTTCTAAAATGTATTAATATAAAAATTTGTGCTTAAATATTTAAATGACTTTGAATTGTATATTTCGTTAAAAAAAAATTTTCCCGTCGTTTTGACTTTCATTACATTTTTCATTATCATTTTTATTGTAAAAACTCCCTGATTTAAGTACAATAAAGTGTATAAAAATATTCATGGAAGGATAATAATTTTAGATTATACCTGATACATATACTATTATTTAATGCAATAAAATTTTCAAATAAATCATTTCGTTATAGTAAATATTTATTTTTCACAGTCCAGTGAATAATGAAATCAAACAATTGACCTACTCTTCAATTCTTCAAAAAAGTATTTTATGTAATGCAGTATTTGAATAATATAAATCATCATAATGTATTTTATTTATTACTTGTATATTTACTGGGTATTTGAAAAAGAAATGTTTTTTGAATCTCAGTAACAAAATAATATTTAAAAAAATGATTTCTTAGTATTTAATAATTTTTTTAGAAATAAAGTGTGGAATTATTTTCTTGAATTATAACAGAACTAATCAGTTATATATAACATTGTATTGAATATTTGTCACTATGTCTTTTTTCATTGAGACTAAATGTGGTCTATAATTTACTACATGTAGATCATAAGTAAATATAATTGAATATAAAATAATTGTAAATAATTTAATAACATAATTATTTTTCAGCCAAAATATGTTGATGGAAAAAGAAAAACCTATACTATATAAATTAAAAATTTGAAAATACTGAAGTTAAAATTAAAATTCAGAAAATGTAGGTAATTTTAAATTTTACGTTTTAATTATACATAAATATTATGTATAAACTCTTGTATTTAAGTTTATATTAACTGGCCAATCAATGGCCAGTTAATTAATAAAAGTAATTTATAAATTTAAATTAACTTCTATTTAACTGCTAGGTAATATACAAATCAAAGGTTAAAAAAAACAGGAAAAATTTAGTACGATTTTTTTTATTAATTAGAGTAGAAATAAGTTAATTTAATTGGTTTTATGTACGATTACTAATAAAATTTTACATAAAACAGCAATTAAAAATATTTTCATTGCAAATTAGCATCTTAATATTAGTTTAACTATTGAACTGACACCTCACAAAAAATAAATTAATTTATTTATTTATCAAAATTTAAATTAATAAATTTTACGTTTAAAAAATAAGTTTCTGGTAAAATTATACAACCAGTAAATTATCAATATTGTCTTCTTCCTTTTTTTTTTTTTTTTTTTTTATACCTTTTCTTACTTAGTTTAATCTTTCTCACTCATTATAGAAATTGGACATGAAAGAGAATTAATGTTCAAATATATCTTTCTTTGAAAAAAAAATGAAAATACGTAATAAAAAAGAATATCAAAAAGTAGAAAGAATTTTTTTTTCCAAAATATATTATATAAATACTGAATAAAGAGATGTAATTTTTGGCACTTTGGCTTATAAATTCTTTCTTTGTGTTCTCAATGTTGTCTTAAAAAATTTGCAATTTTAATTGCCTTACTCTTAAAGTACATTGAAATGAATAAACCGATATACTAGAATGTTAAAATTACTTTGAAATGTTATTGCTAATATACTATAAATATAAAAGTAGCATTTTATTTATGCAAAACTGGATTATAAAGAAATATATTTTTTCTAATGGGAGTAATCATTTAGAACAAAGAAAATTTTATTATAATAGAGCATAACTCTTCTTATAAAAAATGCAACACCATTATATAATGAAGGTAAAGAATACGGCAAACGAGTTCTAGGATATTCTTCATTAAAATTTTTCTTATGTATTTTGAGAGGAGATTTACATGTTATTTACATGTTCTTTTATGGACCATTTTGTTTCAAAAACTTGTTTCATTAACATCTTTTCTTCTGTAGTAAAACAAGTTTACGAGTTTACTTTTTTTTTCCTAACATTTTATGATTGTAAGATAATTGCAATATTTTTTATGTGTTACAATTTTCTCAGTAGAGTTCTTCGAACTGTGAGAACCTTCTATCGACTATGTATTATATCTGAAATGAATTCTCACCAATACTTGATATGTAAATAAATTGGGGACGTTTGAAAATTTGCATTTTATAATTAAAGAATTGAATTTTCAAGAAGACTATTGTAAATGTTCTTTCTCATTAAAAATTTTCCTAACAGGTTAATTTTTTAATTTATTTCTAAAAAGAAGTAATATCATGTAAGTAAAATTGAAATATTATATGTCATATTCTCCTTTTAGAAGCATATGATTCCAAAGTTTTAGAAATATTTTTAAAAGATTCCTTTAAAAATATGCAAATGAACACATTTTTTAAAATCATTATTACAAGTATCAAACCAAGTTGAGTAAAAACAGTTTTTAATATTTGAAATTATTGGCAGATTTATTGTTGTTGTTGTCGTATGCCCTGAAGAGTACAAGAAAATCAAATATCGTGGTGCTCCCGAATAATATTGGCTATGTCGATTGCCAGCTCGGAGAATAAATCCCCTTATCAGAGATGGTCCAGAAAATGCATGACGTCTGCAACAACTGGCTTGATGAGGAGTGAGCTCGACATCAGGGCAGTTGCCACATTTTTGATATTTTTTAACGTCATCAGCAGAAATTTTGATAGTTTTGTGCTGCTTCATCTTTAATCTTGTGAGAGTAGTAGCTGTTTATCAGAGAGTAGTAGTAACTGTTTACCTGAGAGTAGTAGTAACTGTTTATCTGAGAGTAGTAGTAACTGTTTATCTGAGTAGTAGTAACTGTTTACCTGAGAGTAGTAGTAACTGTTTATCTGAGAGTAGTAGTAACTGTTTACTGAGAGTAGTAGTAGCTGTTTATCTGAGAGTAGTAGTAACTGTTTACCTGAGAGTAGTAGTAACTGTTTATCTGAGAGTAGTAGTAACTGTTTATCTGAGAGTAGTAGTAACTGTTTATCTGAGAGTAGTAGTAACTGTTTACCTGAGAGTAGTAGTAACTGTTTACCTGAGAGTAGTAGTAACTGTTTACCTGAGAGTAGTAGTAACTGTTTATCTGAGAGTAGTAGTAACTGTTTATCTGAGAGTAGTAGTAACTGTTTATCTGAGAGTAGTAGTAACTGAGAGTAGAACACTCGACATTTAGATCTGTAATTTCGTATTTAGTTTTGATCTTAGGAGGAATTATAATTTTAGATTTTGCCAAGGCATTTGAATCTGCATGGGAAACAGGAATGGCTGTCTGATCCAGACTTTTGACATTCTTCGCAAGAGAATATGCAATTTCATTAAATTCTAAATCTCCATGAGCAAAGATACGTTATAGGATACACATTCTGCGCAAGCAGTGAATTTGTTCTAAAAGAGATATAATGTTCAACATCATATTTGAGAAACCTTTATTAAGAGCTTGTAAGACAGATCTAGAGAACAGATTTATTTATAGTTGTTTTCAGACCCGAACTGCCCAGAACTGTTGTGTATGTAACCGAAACATGAATGGTACTTAAAATATCGAAAATTTTAGATTTATGTTTTGAAATTCTATTTAAGTAAAAATATACAAAAAAAATACTGAGATTAATATTTTAATTTATTTAAATAGCACGCTACTGCATAGATTTTTATACTTTCAGATTTATCTTATAAAGCCAAATAAAACCTCCATAATACTTGCTCAATAGTTTTTATAAAAAAATACACGAAAAAAAAAAAATCAAATTATTGTTATGCTTCAAATGTTTTTCTTATTTGTCATGGTATATATCTTAAATTGAAAACTCAATTGACTCTTTTGTTTTACAACTATCATTATATAATTTACATATTTTGCAAGTCCCTAATTTAGATAAATGAGCTAGTCCAAGAAGGATGAATGTTATTATATTGTTCATTACATCTTAATGACCAGTAACTCAATTGAATTGCTCGGAAATTTAAGAAATAATAGAATTTCTTCACATAAGGTCCACGGAAATTATGGAGTTCTGTGGATTTGGTTCAGGAGATGCGTGAGCTTGAATAAGAAAAAAATTATAATTTTTGTTTTTATTGATCTCTTAATTTCACTCGCATCTAATTAAATCTACTATTTCTAAAGAAATGTAAAAAATAAATCATAATATTAGTTTATATTAGATTATTAATAAAATCAACAAAAATGTTTTCTGTCACATAAAAACTTCATTTAAGATGAGCAACATCAATATTCCTAGGCTATTAATAATGAAATTTGAATTACGCTTTATTTTATGATATTTTTCATTATTTTTAAATGCGTCTAGGGAAATTCAAACGTATAATCAAGTATTTTTATTTGTTTTCCATATATATCTACGTTGCTTTTATTTTCTTGAGATATTTAAAACATTATGAGAAGGGTCTCCGTTGATTAAAGCGAAGAAATAAAACCTTAGTGAATTTTCCTTTGAGTTTTTTTCCTTTAATCTAACCATTTTTCAAAACCTTTAATTTAACAAGAAAGGAAAAAAGACGATACGAAAATGTAAAATATAGAATCATTAATATGATCTTGTTTTACTTATTCTTTCTTAAAAATAGCATAAGCATAAAGCAATTCAAACAAATTTTATATTTAAATTAGTATATTTAAAGCTATATTTTATGAATTTTGAAATTATTAGTTTAACTGTTAATATTAATATCCAGTATTTATCTAATAATATATATCTATCCAATATGTATCTATCAATATCAATTTATCCAGTATGTACTATTCAATATCCAGTATTTATCTATTAATATAAATCCATCCAGTATGTATCTACCAATATCAATCTATCCAGTATGTACCAATCAATATCCAGTATGTACCAATCAATATCCAGTATTTATCTATTAATATCAATCTATCGAGTATGTAACTATCAATATCAATCTATCCAGTATTTATCTATTAATATCAATCTATCCAGTATGTATCTATCAATATCCACCATTTATCTATTAATATCAATCTATCCAGTATATATCAATCAATATCCACCATTTATCTATTAATATCAATCTATCCAGTATGTATCTACCAATATCAATCTATCCAGTATGTATCAATCAATATCCAGTATTTATCTATTAATATAAATCCATCCAGTATGTATCTACCAATATCAATCTATCCAGTATGTACCAATCAATATCCAGTATTTATCTATTAATATCAATCTATCGAGTATGTAACTATCAATATCAATCTATCCAGTATTTATCTATTAATATCAATCTATCCAGTATGTATCTATCAATATCCACCATTTATCTATTAATATCAATCTATCCAGTATATATCAATCAATATCCACCATTTATCTATTAATATCAATCAATATCCACCATTTATCTATTAATATCAATCTATCCAGTATGTATCTACCAATATCAATCTATCCAGTATGTATCTACCAATATCAATCTATCCAGTATGTATCAATCAATATCCAATATTTATCTATTAATATCAATCTATCCAGTATGTATCTACCGATATCAATCTATCCAGTATGTATCTATTAATATCAATATCCAGCATTTAGTTCGATTTTTAGCTCTTTACGGCTGGCATATTTTTAGGCCGCAAAGATCTAAAATGTTTATTGGCAGGCTTATTAATTAGACATTATTTCACATTTCGAACATTGATTCATGTAAAAAATTCGAAACTTTGGCTGTTTGTATTTAAGGCGAACAACCAAAGAAAGTCCTCACCTAAAATAATTCTTGATGGAAGTACAAACTGAAAGGCATAAAAGGATAAACAAATAACTCTGCTTTTTCCCCTTTCAAGATTCTACAATGCCATAACCAACCATTGCAAGTTGCAGAAAATATCTGCAGAGCGGCCTCCGTGACCCTTTTCAATTAAGTCATCGCCTCCATCTCTGCACAGCAAAGTGTTATGTCAAAGCTTTTAAGCTTTCAAGAAGTCCATCTCGGAGCGAGCCAGCGTGCGGAAGTTAAAAAGTAAAAAGAGGAAAGTAACAGAGTGAATCAGTTCTCATTCATTGAAGCATAAAATGAGAACTCTTAGGATCCAGAATAGCGTTAAGCTGCTGCATGCCAGACAGGCTGGATGCATCCTTCTTGCCTTGACCTTAAGTCTTTGGCTGGTGCCGCAGCGATTCTTGCAAGTTACTTCCTGGTTTTCTAGGACTGGAATCCTCACCAATTCTCGCACTAAGTGGAACCAATCAAGATGCTTTATTTATTTTATTTCGTAATCTGTAAATTGAATTCCTTTGCAAATAAAGCTAGTTTTATACCAAGTAAAGTGATGAGGAAGGGATGGATGGTATCTAGGCACAAGGCAAAGAGAACAATCTAAGGCGATATTTATTACATTGCACTTGACATGGTTGGTATTGTTCATCTGACGTACTAATGGAATTTTATGCGTGCTTTAGTCTAATAAAGTCTGAATTTTTTGTTGAATTAATTCATAAAATATCATAAATATATTATTCCTATGTTAATAAGCAAATTTAAAGAAAGAAAACATAATATTTTATACATCATACAGCTTTCCGATTGACTTCTTTCCAATTAACTCACTGAGAGGAGTCATGCAAGATGTTTTACTACTTTTATTTTGTAAATTGAATAACTTTGCATGGTGAGTTATTTTTATATAAGAAAAATGAAGTGCAATCTATCTGATACGCAAACACAAGACAGCCATAATATGATGTGTGATTGATTATATTTTTCTATAGTTGGTAGATGCCTGATGGCCAATTGTCTAGCAATGTGGCCTTTGGTACCACAGGTTTCATGTTCAAACCCCGTTCAAATATTGTGCCGCGATAATAAACGTACTTTGTTCACCATAATAATCGTATATTGTGTTATCATAATAATCGGCATTGTGCCACCATAATTTTGGACACTTTCTCATTTTCGGAGTTTGCACCTTCTCTGCTTCCTTTTCTAACTTAATGAAGGTTATTCTTGCCTATTGACATAGAAACTGCTTATTAAGAAATAATAGTAACACATATTACAACAAACTGAGAAAAATATTTCATGCCAATAATTCCATCGCACGCGATTAAGTAAAATTCAACTAGAAACTAAGATATTATTTATTCCTAATTTAGGAAAAAGTTTTATTTCACGTTTCTTCTGTGCATTTAAAAACAGTATTCAGTTAAGGGGATCAGAAATCTTCATTGAATTGACAAAAATGTTGCTTGGAAACAACAGGGTTATTGACCACAAATCTTTTTGAAAGCTTATAAAATGTTCAGAATACATAAATTTTGTAAACAAAAGATTCTATAATTTGGACATTGTGATTTTAATATATAAACATTTTCATATCTTTCTAAATTTTTAGTCTAAAAATTAAAAATTTGAATCTTAAATTTAGTTTTTCTTATGTATATGTGTGTCTAGCATATCATTATACAAGTATTTCTTTGAAATGAGCATCAATTAAATATTTTTATTCATAATAAAATATCAACGCCTTAAATTATGTATTCGTAAAATATAAATTAACTACAATTCATGAAATTTTTTTTTTTTTGTAATTTTGATATTATAAATAAAAATATTGTTTTAAAAAGGAGAATCTCAAGCTGAAGTACTTCCTTTTTCAAATTCGTGAATGATTTTGATATTTAGAAGATTTCGAAAACTACACATTTTCGGTTTGAAATCTGTGATTTAAATAAATTTTTCAAATATGCATCATATACCATTTTGCTTCGATATTTTAATTTACAGAAAGTGGATATTCCAAAAAAATTAATTCCACTAATTCTTAAAAAACAATTAATTTATGATGGCGTTCTTTAAAAGGAGGATTATTTTAAAAATTTTTTTAAACTTATGAAGGCTGAATGCTTTTAAATGAAGATAATGAAGATGTGTTTTGATGTTTTAATGTTCTTTTGAAAAAATTATTTTAAATGCATCATCATCAGATAACGTCAAACCTGGAAGTACGTGATTAGATTCCTTGATGTCTCATTGTCTGCTACTTAATTAAGAATCACCTATTATTAACTATCTAATGCCATCAGAGATAGTTAATAATATGCAATCACTAAGGTTATCATGTTCTATTTATAACATTGTTCATAATAATGAACACAAGTTCAAAGAATGTCATAAATGACTGATTTCGGCAATTAACAGAATCCTTATTCAATGTAGAATTTTGTTGTGTTAATCATCAAAGCGTTCAAAGAATTTATTGGACATTTTTTAAAAATTTTAATTATTTAATTTATAAAAACTGTACTATTATTTATTAACCAGATACATACTGAAAACACACTTCTTTTTTTTAAAATAATATTTTATTTGAATTCTTCTTTACTTTACAATTTTATATAAAAGAGCCCTTGTGTTTATTAATATTAGTTATTGCTAGATAAACAAAAGAATTTCATTACTTCAACAGATTTTTAAAAAAATAACAAAATTTGGCGAACAATTTAAAGCACCTGATTCAATAAAACTGCGCAGCTAGTATACGGAAGGACACATATTCCAATCTTTTGCAGACATCCATTGTAATCCCTGCTTTCAGAAACAAATATGGTAACCTCGACTAACCATCTAGCTTCGAATATCAGACTGTCTGATGTAAATGTGTATGTTTTTTCCATTAAAAATACGGAATATCTATCCCTAAATGTCCTCTCTGAATCGATACTTTATACATAGTTCGGTTATGATTTGCAATAAAACCATAAAGCATAAAACATTGGTGTTGAAATTTTCATAATTATTAACATTTTTTATCAGTTTTAGGTAAATCTCAAATGTTAGCACATGCACAAGTAGATGTTTCCAGTAATTAAAAAAATTACATCTAAAAATCTATATTATTAAGATTTTTTAAATCGAAAATCATACAGAGAATACAGATATAGAAAATTTCAAAAATATCGCTGATTAATTTATTTCTAACGAAATTAAAAATTTGTAACATTTAATTTTCTTATTTTACCTTTAAAGTGCCAAAATTTTACTTGATCAGATACGGACAAAACATAAATTATGTGAAATGAGTAAAAAAATGGAATCAATTTAGAAAAATTTATCGAAAAGCTAATGAATAATATAAACCTATTATACATATTTTTCTGATAATATGGACATAAAAAATCTAAATTACTAAACTATTTAATAAATATTCAATCCTTCTATTCATTGTTCATTTACCACTTATGCATTTCACGTTTGACTGAAAAGAAAGTCCGTATTTTAAAAGTTTGCACTTTTAAATAAGGTCATTTATTAAATAGATTGATATGCATATGGAAAATAATTGATTTACTGCATGGGTGATTTTTGATTTTTCATGTTTAACACAAATCTATATTGATTTCAATCACAACTGTTTCCATAATAGATTATAAACATGATTATAAAATGATTATAAACACATTGTAATAATGCGCTTTAAAGAAGATGTCATATGGCAATCAAGCTTATCTACTTAAAAAATTTTTTTTTTATTCTTTTAAAATGTTAAATACATATTTTAACCACTTGCTTGAGAAAAACATTTTAATTATTAAAATATAAACAGCATGCATCATTTTGATAAAAAAATAAAAAAATAATTTTGTTAATGAATTTCAGTATTAATCTTTGATAAATATGTATAACTAATCATCATAAATTCTTGCAATTTAAAACTTATTTATTGACAAGAAATTTAAGCACATAATACAGACAATGAATGTTAGTGAGATATAAGTATGTGTTTCTTTATTTTTGATAATGTAAACAAGTAAACACAACTTTGAAAAAAATGTTAATAGTAAATAAACATTAAAACAATTATAAATATTTTTTTTCTAAGAATCTTCGGTAAATGTTGTCTTCAGTTGAAAATAACCTGACGGCAATTGAAAATATATGGATGTATTTCAGACTTTTCTTGTATAGGAACTTCTCCGAATTCTATATCTGTAATTGATAATCTTTTCTTTCAAGAAAATACAGGAATAAATACCCCACAACTCAGAGAAAGTATTACAAAATGTCCGCATACCATTGTTATCCACTGAAAGAATTTCCGTCAGAGTATACAATGCCATTCAAAGTTATCTTAAATGTAGGATGGTAAAAAATATTTCTTAGAAACCTTTTGAATGTCCACCTTCTTGAGATATCTTTCCAATTTAGAACTGAAGATTTACCTAAGTTGTTACTAAAGGCATGATTTGATTGGTCAGTTTTCTTATCAAATGTACCGGAAACCACAGAATATTCTTAAAAAGTGTATGTATAATTCAATATATATATGGTACATTAAATATGTAAAAATGCATAATCGCGCCAATCCTTTTTTTGGAGTGCAACGAATAATCTTTATTCCACTTGCCGAGGAAAAAACTATTAAAAAGATAAGATAGTGAGAAAACTCCAAGGAATTTAACCATTCTATGAGAAAGGCGCCTGATATGCAAAAGTCTGTGGTTTTACGATCGGCATACCAATACGACTTACCGTACTACTACTGTGCCCAAAAAGTAAGACCAATAATTTTTTTTCCAAAAACTCTTTATTTATTCTTCCAAATTTATTTTATCGCTTTCAAAAAATCCCCTCCGGACACAATGCCCTTGCGACAACTTTTTTTCCAATCCTCAATGCATGCTTCCAATCCTCAATGCAGGGATGGCCTTCAAAGCGCGCGGCGATTCACGTCCAATCCCTTCAATCGACTCAAAATGGTGTCCCCGGACCATCAGCAAGGTCTCTAATTGTAAATCGACGGTTTGCAAGCACAAAATCTTTAATTTTTTGGACGTGATCAATCTTCAGATCTTCAATTATGCACAGATATGTTTTAGTAAAATTTATCAAAATAAAATCAATAAAAATCAAAAAATCAGTATCAAAATAATATCAAAAATAATTTATCTGTAGATAGGTAACGCCAGGACGTATCTGCTAATTACTTTAGTAAACACAGTGTGATAATTTTGAAGTGCTTGAACAAAATTCTTGAAAGATTTATTGTATTTTATTTTGGTAGAATCAATTCTGAAATTCATTAATCTTAAGGTATGATGTGACATTTTATAAGTATTCCAGGTTAATTATTACATTTAAAAACAACTACAGATTAAAAAAAAATAATATACTCTAAGAATGTATATATGAGCTTATTATGGGATTTATTGGTTTTTCAATTATCATAGTACTGAATTTTAAAGTTTGCAATCTATCATTCAAATTATTTGATAGATTTTGAACGAATATTAATGCCCTAATTGCGTACTTAATACATATTTAAGAATATGAAGATTTTTTAACAAATCTAAATGTTTTTTAAAATTTTAAATATTCAAGTCGCAGAAGTAAAATAAGTAAGAAAGTAATTCTATTACATTCACGCTTTATTTGATAAAAGTGTTGAGATCTGTGTTCACTCATGAGTATAATGAGAATTCGTACATATTTGCAGATTAAAAAGAAAAGTTAAATTAATTGTAACGTTTGATTTGTAACAAAATTATGCAAATGAATGGAAATTGTACTAGTTAAAGAAAAAAATGCCAGGACCTTGAATTTTTCTACGTTCCTGTTGACAAATCGTTCACATTGATTTGTCCATAACAAAGAAATGATAGAAGAGGGAAATAAAGTTTTTAAATTAAACGTAATAGGAAAATCGTTAAAATTAAATCTTGACTTTTGTTTATGAAATTAATGACAGCAAATGTCTGACAAACCTTTACGTGAGTTTCCTGTTCTAGTGTAATTTAATTATGTTTAGGAAATATTGAAGACCACGTGGTCTAATATCTTGGCGCCTTCCTACTGATGTTTTCCATCAATAGAATATAAATTAATATATTTTTTAATTTTAGCTTTCAGTAATAAATTAAATATTCTTTTAACTATTTTCAACTATCAATTATCAGTTTATTGGAGGTTCTAAAGTTGTTGTGTAGTCATATCCCCTGAAGAATACAAGAAAATCAGATATCTGGTGCTCCCAAAATGGTTATATTGATTGCCAGCCCAGAATATAAATTCTCTTCCAAGGGATGGTCCAGACAATGCATGGCAGCTGCAACAGCTGAGCAATCAAAGAGGTGAGGAGAAATAAGCTCGATATCAGGGCAGTTGCCACATTTTTGATATTTTTTAAGGCCATCAGCAGAAAGTTTCAAAGTTTTGTGCTGCTTCATCCTTAATCTTGTGAGATTAAGGATGAAGCTGTTTTTGAGTCGATACTTGAGTGAGTAGCTGTTTTTCTGTCGACATTTAGTTCTGTAATTTGGTATTTAGTTTTGATCTTAGAAGGAATCATACGTTTAGATTTTACCAAGGCATTTACAACTGAATGGAAAGTAAGGATGTTTTTTTTTAAATTTGTTATTGTACATTTAACTGCTACATATTGTATTGCAAATATTGTCCAAAACGCTATTTTGACACTTTTCAGTTACAACAGCAATTTTATTTTTATGAAATTGATAACAAACTTTTAAATCACCATTCAATAATGACCCGCTTTCATTAAAAGAGTATTCCCTTGTTTATGGATATTATACATCTGTATGTCAATCATTAAAAATATGGAATAAATATCCATGAAATGCAAATTAAATGTCTAAATTCTCCAATTATATTAAATTCTGCAGATATTATAGATTTCCTGATTTAAAGGCTGTCACATTCCTGTTAGATTTTAAAGTTTAAAGTTGTCGAGGCAATATATTAATTTCTGTCGTGTATAAGGTATAAATTTTACTGCTGTCATTTTGAATATTTTGTCATCCATATTAATATTAATTGATATTGATTTCTGTTTTCTACAATTATTGTATAAACTTGACGTTCCTTAACTCGGAAATTATTAAATTTAATTCTAACAATTGTTTGAAATTTTTGTAAAATTTATATTTTTTGTAAAATTTATATTACACAAATTTTTTTGAGGGCAAACATTCACAGTTGGTAAATTTGATCATAAGTTTCAAAACATCTATTTATTAATAATAAACTCATTCAAGCAAAATATTAAAATGCATTTAATGATTAATATATCTTTTACCAATTAATACCAATTTAATTTGCCACTGTTTCTAAAAGTCAATTTTGGGAGAATTTGAACTTTGATCTACTTTCCTATCTTTTGGGGGCATTCTAAAAATGTTCTCACAGATTTCTAGTACTAACATCCTTAACGGCCCAAAGTTAATCGATTAGGTGTCAAAGAGGGGTAATCTGATCTTAACAAGAAAAAAAATTTCTTTCTTCTGACTTCTGATGCAATATTCTTCTATTACTGTACATTGTTAAAATATGTCCGTGTCGTAAGAATCTTCTAAAATTAAAAGAAAAGTTTGATCTACTTTGTTATCTTTCTTAGAAAGGTCTTCTAGTCTTCTACTACAACTAACTTCCTTAAAAATTGATTCGCAACTATGATGGAAGGGTGATCAGTCTAAAATGAAATGAAGAATTTTATTTTTCCGACTTCAAACTTTTTCTATTCTCCTTTCCGAAACTGTGTCAGTTTTTGCAAGAGTCTCATCCGCTTTGTTATCTTTTGGAAACCATCTCGAAGAGATCTTAATTCGTAAGATTTAATGTTAATTGATTCGCAAGTTTGATGGAAGAGTGATCAGTCTAAAATGTAATGAAATATTTTATTTTTCCTGACTTCAAACTTTTCCTATTCTCCTTTCCGAAACTGTGTCAGTTTTGTAAGAATATCATCTGTTTTGCTATCTTTTGTGAACCATCTCGAAAAGATCTTAATTCGTAGGTCTTGGTGTTAATTGATTCGCTATCTGATGGAAGAGTGATCAGTGTAAAATGAAATGAAGAATTTAATTTTGCCTGACTTCAAACTTTTCCTATTCACCTTTTCGAAACTGTGTCAGTTTTGTAAGAATATCATCTGTTTTGCTATCTTTTGTGAACCATCTCGAAAAGATCTTAATTCGTAGGTCTTGGTGTTAATTGATTCGCTGTCTGAGGGAAGAGTCATCAGTATAAAATGTAATGGAAAATTTTATTTTTCATGACTTCAAACTTTTCCTATTCTTCTTTCCGAAACTGTGTCAGTTTTGTAAGAATATCATCTGTTTTGCTATCTTTTGTGAACCATCTCGAAAAGATCTTAATTCGTAGGATTTAATGTTAATTGATTCGCAACTCTGATGGAAGGGTGATCAGTCTAAAATGTAATGAAAAATTTTATTTTACCTGACTTCAAACTTTTCCTATTCTCCTTTCCGAAACTGTGTCAGTTTTGTAAGAATATCATCTGTTTTGCTATCTTCTGGAAACCCTCTCGGAAAAATTTAATTCGTAGGTCTTACACTGAAGTGACAAAAGTCATGGGATAGCAATATGCAAATTTTCAGATGGCAGTAGCATCGCGTAGAACAGGTATAAATGCGCAGTGCTTTCGCAGAGCTTTCATTTCTGTTCAAGTTATTCATGTGAAGAGGTTTTGACGTGATGATGACCGCACGACGGGAATTAACAGACTTTGAACGCGGAATGTTAGTTGGAGCTAGACGCATGGTTCATGCCATTTCGGAAATCGTTAGGGAATTCAACATTCCCAGATCCACTGTGTCAAGAGTGTGCCGAGAGTATGAAATTTCAGGCATAACATCCCACCATGGACAGCGCAGTGGCCGACCGCCTGCACTTAACGACCGAGACCGGCGACTTCTGGAAAGAGTCGTAAATTCTAACAGACAAGCAACACTGCGTCAAATAACCGCAGAAATCAATGTGGGACGTACAAGGGACTTGTCTGTTAGAACTGTGTGGAGAAATTTGGCTTTCTTGGGCTATTCCAGCAGAAGACCGACTCGAGTGCCTTTACTGACAGAACGACATCGCTTGCAGCGACTCTCGTGGGCACGTGAGCATATCGGTCGGTCCCTAGATGAATGGAAAACCGTGGCCTGGTCCGATGAGTCACGATTTCAGTTGGTAAGAGCTGATGGTAGGGTTCGAGTGTGGCGCAGACCCCACGAAGCCATGGACCCAAACTGTCAGCAAGGCACTGTTCAAGCTGGTGGTGGCTCCGTAATGGTGTGGGCTGTTTTTTCATGGCATGGACTTGGTCCTCTGGTGCGACTGGACCGAACATTGACTGGAAATGCTTATGTTCAGCTACTTGGAGATCACTTGCAGCCATTCATGGACTTCGTGTACCCAAACAACGATGGGATTTTTATGGATGACAATGCGCCATGTCACTGGGCCACAACTGTTCGCGATTGGTTTGAATAACATTCTGGACAATTCCAACGAATGATCTGGCCACCTAGATCGCCCGACATGAATCCCATCGAGCATTTATGGGACATCATCGAGAGGTCTGTTCGTGCCCAAAATCCTGCACCATCAACGCTTTCACAATTACGGACGTCTATCGAGACAGCATGGCTCAATATTCCTGCAGAAGACTTCCAACGACTTGTTGAGTCCATGCCACGTCGAGTTGCTGCACTTCGCCGGGCGAAAGGAGGGCCGACACGATATTAAGAGGTATCCCATGACTTTTGTCACTTCAGTGTAATGTTAATTGATTCGTCCAGTCGCATGGTCTCAGTATCTCATAGCAACATTTTAAAATGAAATGAAGTGTTTTTATCCTGACTATTTCTAGACATAACGGGAACTGCAATTCATACTTTTTAAGAATTTACATCATTAGACAAAATTTATAATCAACTAGTTTAACATAAGTGTGCAGAAGATAGCTATAAAGAATCGTTTTATAAATAGACAGTCCCTAGATATTTACTATTATGATTTTCCGCATGAAAAAGCTAATATTTTGAAAAAAAAAAAAAAAAAAAATAGTGAGAGCTGTAGATCGTGAAAGGGAATTTTACTTTTACTAAACAAGTAAAATACGAAATAAGTTCTAAGCCATTCTTTATAATTGCATGAAAAAACCTGAAATAAGGTCGCAGACAAGAGTTATAATTTTTTTATGGTTTAACAAACTAATAAGGTATAAACTGATCAAGACTTTCATATTGCAAAAAAATATGAAGATTAAAAATAAAGAAAAATTAGACTCGTTTCAATTAGAATAAAATAATTTTAAACTTGAAGCTTTTAAATGAGTTTTAGTTTTATTATTAAAATTCATTTTTACACCTTTGGCTGAAACTTAGTTAATTTATTATTTTCATTTTCATTTCCCTTCATTTGCTATTTTATTGAGACACCTATGATCAATATTTCTCTTCTATTTTTAACGTAACTGTTGTCAGCTAATATCCTTTTTATAGTGTACAGTACATTAAATTTATAATTCCTTTTTAATATAGTCTGTCATCAAAATTGCTTAAAAGTGAGAATTATTATAGTTATATAAGATCCTTACAACTCTGTGTTTCTGACAGTTATGATATTTAATAATTTATTAACTTTAACTAAAATTATAAACGAGTTATTTTAATCTTTGTTAACACATTAAAATAAATTGAAAATATACTTAATTTTGCGAAACATTAAGAAAGTTTTAAAACCTATTTTTTCTTTAATATATATCGCTGAATTTTTTTGTATATACTGCAATTTTACGTTCCCATAGTTTTCTAATTACAAGGAATCATGAAGATTAGGTGGATACTACTTTATAACAAAATATTATCAAATTTCATGGGGAAGAAAAGAATGGGGTTCTTTAATCACATTTCGATGTATTTCACCAACAATGTTCTTATTATAATTTACCCATTCTCCTAAAAACGCCTCAATTTTCCTCCCTTTCTCCTGAATTTTCTATGTTCTCCTGCTTTACATCAAGATTTGGTAAGGATATTTTCAGTTTTCATTGTCAAATCAACTATTTGGTTTTTTTTCCTTCGATTATGAGTTTGCAAAAACTCACTTTATAAAATAGAAACTAATTTAAACAATTTTTTGATAAGTTTAGTTTCATTTCGAATGTTATTTTCACTTAGCAATGTCTAAGTAAATACTTACTCTTAATAGTTTTGGATTTATGCCCTTTTGACCTAATACATTTCTTAAACTTAAATTCTTTTTTCCTACATGAAATTGTTCAATTATTTGCATTTCTGATTTTCACTTCGTTTCCTTGTAGTAATTTTGGATATTCCTGCATCAGCTAACAATGGAAAATCCTGATGTTTCAAATAAAATTCAAGTTCCTTTAAGCTTTGAGAAATAACCCAAAACAGCTCAATACAGCTTGGTTGATGGTGCTTTAGATTTCTAAAATAGGAAAACTCGGTTTGAAATACGTTCGAACAATGGTTAACTGAATTTCCTCATATAGGCTTAACTGAATTTCCTTGCATAGACGTAACCGAAATCCCTTTATAACTCTATAATACTATATAATCCCTTTATAATACTTATGACTATAATTACTTCGTTTATGTCTAACCGAATTTCCTTGTCTATACCAAGAAAGAGTGCATAATAGTCTTAATATCTTTGCATCTAGACCGTTATCTAGACCGAAGAGACCAGACAAATGCCTAGCAACAAAAAAGTCTGATTCGTGGAGTATAGCAGTCATTTCTCTTTCACGCATTGGCAAATTGTATTGATGAGTACTCTACCTTAATTTATAATTTTATTCAAATTTTAATACTATGCATTCTGTATTGTAGAGCGTTGCAAATATTTTACCTGTTATGTATTACAATAACATTACATATCAATGTAGTCCCGCAATCAGTACATAATCAGTTATGTTAATGTAGTCTTGCGTATCAATTTTAATCAGATTGTTTACCAATTTTTGTTAAAATTCTTACATTTATGCTGGAATATTGGAAAATTTGATTCTCTTTGTATTTTCTTACATAGCTTTCTCCATTCTAGTTCTAAAATGTTAACCTACACACCACTTTCTGATCTCCAGTTTTTATTGAACACTTTGTATTTTTGTCACCGTAACTGTATGTATAAACAAATCTACCATCATTCCCAAACTAAGAAGGGCATCTTAGTTGTAAACACAGTGATGTGATAAACATAGTAATGTATGGGTTGTATAGTAGTAGTGATAATACCAAGAAAGAAAGAAAGAAAGTTGAAACAATAACAATTCTTCTTCCATAAAGAACTCTGATTCTGATTCGACTAGGCACGATATCATTATCAAATGAAAACAAAAATTGTTTCATTTGTACGTAGCATGCAGTTTATGCAGGCCTGTTTATGACATTTAAATCCGTTAGAAAAAACATTTGAATATAATAGCACTTTGGATTTAAATTATTAAGTAAATATGGTAAAGAAAATTTTTTAAAGTCAAGGTTAAACATTTACACTACTTTAAAATATAAACAAGAATTTATATCTGCAAATATTGATCTACAACTAAAGGCATGGTGATTTGGAGATAAACATATTTCCACATGATGGCATCTTGGTGTTTTAAATCAAAATAAATTGCAGATTTTGTCAATTTTGTCGAAAGTGAACAAAATTAAAAAATTAATGCAAAATTAAAAAATTAATGCCTAGCGTTTATCTAGTTTTGAATACTTGAATGGATATCTGCGTCTGGATGATTGAATAGGATTTACAAATACGCGTAGCAATTTCCGCGCTTTATCCGCTTAAACACATCGCCTAATTTCAATATATTTTTTTTTAATTCTAGAAATACAAAAGTAACAGTGAAAATAAGCAATCTCACACGTTCGGATTATATAATGAGGCGATTAATTGTAGAGAGTCTGGAAGCAATGCTGTCACAAGCGCAAATTACTAGACATATGAAACACCAGCTTTGAGTTCAACTTATGGAAACAGTTTAAAGAGTCCGAGTCCGTTGAGATTAAAGTCTTATCAAGGTCGTTCAAGAACTACAATGACCAGTGAAAATTAATAGTTGTTAATTAATGCAACAGCTTCTGAGCTGCCTCAAACATTTGTGCCGCCACAAAACTTAGGTGCTGTAAAAATCAGAGACAAATATGGCTGTTTCTAAATGCTGGATGGGAGCTGTGTTTCCATAAGGATATGCTGTTTGCACATCGCTCACATCTGTGAACAGGAGATATTGTTAAACAGGCAACATCGATTTTATACCATTTGGAAACCGATCAATTACTGATGAATGATTCTCGATATACATTCATCTAGACAGAACCATGAACTTGTAACCTCTTTCCGACAAAGAATCTGCAATAACAATAGAAGTTTGATAATCTGGGCAGGCATCATGCTAACGCACAGACATATATATCTTTGTAAGAATCTCTATTCCTAATTTAATATTTATAGGCGACAACTCACCACAAGTGCAATTTATCTGCTCTGTGTATTTCTTGAGAAATTTTGAGAATGGATTGTGCAGCAGACATACAAACATAAACCCTATGTAGCATGTCTGGAAGTTCAAAGTGCAATTCCTTCTCGTCTTTCGACTCCCAGAAAGACGAGTATATAGGGCCTGTAAGTAGAGTCTTGAAATGAGTAGAACCGATGGCCATAAATAATTAAAAGCAACCTTTTCTTCTGTTTGGAATTCATGTTGTAAGAACTGTAATTACAAAAGGGGATTGTTTTCCAAACAACTCATTTTTCGTTCGTCGTTTTAAGCTCTGTTTCCGGCACTGATGAATTTTACACACAATCTTACGTATATGTTAACCATTGTGTAACTTTTTTATATATCAACCAATGTGCTTACCTAATTTCATTACAATTTGTCCAATATCTCTGGAGATCTTTAACCAAAAACATATGTTGTGAACTCTAGCGCAAAACATCTATGTAAGAATAATTATGAAGTAATAAACCAACTTAATTTTCTTTTGTTATTTGCTTTATAACCTTCCATAGATTATAATAATTTTGTTTACAACTGTAGGGATTTTCTTGGTCACATTTTCAATTTACTTAGAAGTTTGTGATTAACAATTGGATGGCAGAGTGGATAAAAAGGGTCTCTGCGGTCATTTAACAGCAGGAATCGTGCTAAGTACACGGTTTGTAAACACGAGGGTTATCAATTGTTTTCAAAACATCTGTTTGGAAGAGCAATTAGTTTAATGCACTAGTTCACATGTTACTAAAATAACGGTATACTTAATTATTTTCTATTGTTTTAAAATCATTGATGTGTAAATAGAAAAATTGCAAAACCTTATTTAAAGCCTGAAAAATTAATCAACATAACTATGAGGTTAAAAATGGTTTTGACTTAAGAGATAATGCGTAAATAAATTGTAGAATTATTAGCATTGAGAAAAATATATTATTATTTGAAATAGTTAATAATTAATTATTTTTTTAATATTTTGTTATAAATAATTGGGTAAAATATTTAATCAAATTTTTTGATTAATTTTTTGTTTGTATATTTGAAAAGGTTGAATATTTTGAAAAAAAAAAAAACTGAATTAAAAATTAAAACTCTTTAATAATAACGAAGGAAAAAATTTTAAAAGGCCTTTGTCAATATTTATTTGGAAACGAAAGTAAACTAATATTTCAAATAAAATCTAATATTTCTTTGAGCATTATTTAAATTTTTATAAAATGTATCATATCATAAATAATACTGGTGTAATATTATTCTTATAGACTTTAACAAATGTATAATAGATATAAATATATAATATTCATAGACCTAAAATAAGCAAAATTTTATTTATGTGCTCCGCTATTCTTTTTTAACGTTATTTCTTACTCGCTTCTAATATCTAGTCATGCGAAACGATAAATAGTTTCTGACATATATAAAATATTATAGAATAAATATTTTTAAAATAATTTGCGAATTTAAAATACTTGTTTGTTTTCTAACAATAGTCACCGTTGGATAATCTTGAATTTGGAACGGTTAAAATGTAAAATAGTATGGCCGGCCACTTACTAATTGCATTATACATAGAGAAGTATATTTTGCATTGATCATAGCTGTTTTTCATTGGAACACAAATTAAATTGTCCGTGGAATCACCAATTCCATTTTTCCAAACTAAGTCATAATAGCTAATCTAAGTATATTTACATAAAACTCTTGTCAAATCAAATTTCTATTCACGTATTATTCAGAAATTATTCTTGTAAAAGAATGATAAAAAAAATGTACTATTTTCTTTCCGAGATTAACAAACAATAAAAATAATCATAACTTTGATCAAAACATTGCAAAATCACATATATTCTGTAACTATGTATTATGTATAATACTTTCAGTTTATGCATAATAAATGTTTATTATTGTGTTGATTGCATATTTTTCATAATACACTCGTTTCTTTGCAAGAAAATCCTGCAGGAGAGAGAAATAAATAAATTTGTTATGTTATATATTTTCTTTTGATTTAATTTTATTAGATATTTTAATATAAAAACAGTAGTGCCATTTAATACTTATATTTTCTATTCCTTGTATAATATGTAAATAGTAGTGTCTCAAATAATTCGTATAATAATTATTATTCGTATCCACGTATAATTCGCATAACAATTATTATTGGTATCCTCGCATAATTCTTATAATGATACACAGAAGTGTGATTTCATATTTAAATTTTTATATTCCGCGTATAATATGTAGTATTTATTACAGTTTGAATCAACGTTAGAAATAGTCTTTCTTATTCTCCTCAAAGAACTCATGTCCTATGATTTCAAATAATTTTGAAAGATTCATTGAAAAGTTCATTTTTATTTCAATTATTTCTCAATGAACTTTGTTTTTGTTCTAATAACAATGAGAGGTTTTCTGATCTATATGTTTACTGTTCATGGAAGATTCACAGACAGCCAGAATCCAGATGGTATTGCAGACTCTCCAATGTGTTTAGGCAACATATCAATTTTGCATCCCCTTTTGGTAGACGGGCGATACGTCCAGTTTCTAAGTGCATCAATCTGCTGGTTGTTATAGCTACTTCATGTTAGTAATATCGTTCATAATATAGCTCATCATAGTTGTAGCATGGGAACTGCTTAGAATTCAAGGGATGTTTCATTTCATGGGCAATTCGATGAGGTTGGAGCGCGTTTAAAGAACATATTTTGAGAGTATAAGTCCTGATCAGTGCTAAATCAGAGATCTGCTTTCATTCGTTGTACTTTATGGTAGGTGATGCAATCTGAGACATGAAATTCTGTATTTTGATTTTTCTCTCTCTCAAATGTTTTGTGTCCCAATGAAGGCAGTATTTTATTACAATCAGACATCTTTATGAAAATTACTAAGATTTGTTGAATCTCAAAGATATCAACTAGAGCAAAAATTAATTGGCCGCCATCTTTTGGAATATAATGTGATTAGTATAAGTAATGTATTGATTTAAAATGCGAAATAAATATACTTTACTGGTTGCGAATTAAAGTCTGTAAATAAAATTTATTCAGTGGCGTTTTTAATTAAAACCCAATATCCTGCTCAAAAATCGGCGTTTTTAAAAATAAAGAAATAATTTCATTATCTTATTCGATTCGGCTACATAGATTATTCAGCTTCTTGATGGATGCCATATCTGAATCAGATTTACTTTTAATTCTTGGATTCAAAATTTTAAAAAAATTATTAAAACAATGCGTTTTTTTCCGTCCGAAGAGTAACAATCAAAAACAAGATTTAAAGTTGTATCAACAAAGCATGTAATTTAAAAATTTTTGAAAATTGCTCTACCAAAATAATCAAAACTAGTTGCTCTAACTTTGTACGTTCATGCATGCCTAATTCCCTCCAATGAAATAATTACCGGCGGTTCGGATGTTTTGAAAAATTGTTGCCATGACAGAATTATCTATTCAAATATGGATTCACTTAAATATTTATATACAGATTGTGAGTTATAACCCAAATGTGTAAATTGCTTACATCCAAACTTTTAAATTTGTAAAAGCAGCCTTTACGCGCAGCTACAGGAAATAAAAATAACAAAGATTTTACCTTATTCTGAAGCCAGAAAGTCAAAATCTTAACCAACTTTTTCCTATGCTAAAACAACAAAGAACCAGTACCTACAAATAGTGTAGTAATTCAACTGATTTCTACATTATCTATAATGATCGATAACAATATTAATGGAATTATTTTGCCCTCCATTTCAAAAACTTTCTTTAATTTGTTATTCAGAACCAAAATACTGAATTTGTATTCGTGCCATCGATTCGGTCATTGTATTTTCGTATATATTATTTTTCGAAAAATCCTACCAAATCAATTTACAGAGACCATTTAACAGCAAGAAACATACTAATAAAATCAATAGATAAAAACAAACAGAATTTAAAATATACAGTACTTAAAAGAAAAATATTTTAAAAAGCCGTCTTCTACCCTTTAAAATCTGAATCAACAGAAGAATCGGAACCATTATTCATATCAGCAGGAAGTTACTCTAATATTGATGATTTTGTGGAAAGCTACGATAAAAGATATGGTTTTAACTGAAATAAATTATTACTGCAAATTTTAATACGCTATGTGTAATGCTAAATTTTTATATAGTGTCTATCTAGTTAAAAACAAATTTTTTATTGATTTATTCAAGATGTCAGTTTAATTATTTTTATCCTTAATCTTCAAATGTCATAAATTGCACAATACAAGTAGCATTACCTTTATGCCATATTCCACACATATCAACCTATTTTCTCTTCTTGCTTATCTATCTTCGTCGTCCCATTTTCTTAAAAAATTGCATAGATTTAAAACTAAAGTTAATAGAGATTTTTTGCATAGCGTTTTTTTATCGTCCGATATTTTTTTTTTCCTACGCCGCATGCTCATAGGAAACATTGTACCTATCGCGCATGCGTATCTGTAATACTGCATTACTGAGCTATTCCTATGAGCATGCGCGCTAGGAAGAAAAATATCGGACGATAAAAAAAAGTTATGCAAAAACTCTCTAAGAATTAAATTCCAGCTATAGCAGAAAAATGAAATAAATAAAAATATAAGAAATATTATGATTTAGTAGTATAAGCATGAAATCTCTGCGTTCCAAGCAAATAAATCTATTTAAAATTTTTGATAAAGATTATAAATTTATGATGAAAATGAAAACAGTGCAGCTAGGAAATAAAATGTCGTATTATATCTGTAAAAATGTAGCGACTTCCAAACATGCTTTTTAAGGAGGAATGACTTTTTCCTAAAAGAAATATGAAAGTTTTCCTAATGAAGAACAACCAGGATGTCAATTTATTTGTACAATTATGAAAGTATTAAAGCTGGTACTATACTTTATTTTGAGCATTCGTTTTTGATATCATATTCTTTTCAAAATATAAATTATTGGACTTTAAATTCACTGAAATTTGTGTCAATCTTTAAATTGTTACCTTTATTGTTATCTCATTTCTTATGACCAACATTTTAAGTATTAAGAAAAATCAGGTAATTTTTTGTTTGATATGTATTTTTCGTTAAATATCATTTCAGTGATTTAGAAAACATTAGAAAATTCTGATATTATAGTGCTTACAAAACAATATCAGGATGAGTTCTTTTCATTGTTGACATAGTTTGCATTCAATAATTTAACAATGGATTCAATAGTTTTATTTTAGTTATAATAGTTTAATTGTATTAGTACCCCGAAAAGTTAATTACATATACTAACTACTGTTTACAAAAAGTAAGACTGATTTCAATTTAAAATTCCCGAGGCTTAAGGAATTTCAATTTTTTTCTCTTTTTAGGTTGCTGGCACTGTCCTTGATATCTGTGTGAAATATGACGTCAAAATATTCATTAGTGTTTGAATTACGCTTGGCTTTGTGAGACGCTAAAACTGATTCCGCCGATTTTCGAAATGTCTGAATTAATTGAGCAAAGAACTTGCGTTAAATTTTGTTTACGGAAACGTATAGGATGTTACAGAAGGCATTCAGTGAGCATTCCTATATCGGAAAGAAATGTTTAGAAGTGGTATAAACACTTCAAAGAAGGCAGAGAACGCGTTGACGCCCAGTCTGGTCCAGCTCACACTGCATTGATTCTTCATGACTTTTTCTCCAAAAATGAAACCCATATACTACAACCACTACAACCACCGTATTCACACCGTGCGATTTCTGGCTATTCCCTAAACTCAAAATATCACTTCGGGGACACCGTTTTGAGTCGACTGAAGAGATTCAACGTGAATTGCCAAGCGCTTTGAAGGCCATCCCTGCCGATGACTTTTCAGTGTGCATTGAGGATTGGAAAAAAGTTGGCATAAGTGCATTGCGTCCGGAGGGGATTACTTTGAAGGCGATGATATAAATTTGGAAGAATAAATAAAGAGTTTTGAAAAAAAAAAAATTTGGTCTTACTTTTTGGGCACAGCCGTATATTATGACATTCAGCAAGCCGGTTAGTGACATTCAGTTAGTGAGTAATCACTATTTTAAAAAAGACGAAACACATCGTTATTTTTATCTATAATGATGATTTCTAAAAATGTTTTTCCAGAAAATTTTCTCTGTTAGAATAATTACAGATAAAACATTTAAATTACACATAGGCGCCCGTGTGCATGACAAAACGAATATTGCAACTAACTGTTTTTTTGTTTGATTTCAATAATAATTGACTTGTAATTCAAAATATCTAGTAGTTAGAGAAATTTAACTATTTGGAAAAAGGATAAATAAGTAACTTTCACGATCTGATAAATATTAATGTTATCATTATTTTCATTGCAGTCAAAATGTTTGAACAATGTAAATAAGGGAATAAATGGGATTTTCTATTATAATACCAGTAACATAAATGAAAAAAAAATTATTTCAGAATTTTATAAATGGAAGGTGATTAATTCTAGGGTACTACAATCATATGATAATATACAGTCAATTTTTTTTTTTTTTTTTATCTACGTTAAAGCTAAAGCATTCTTTGCAAAAATACTATGCGAGTGTTATTGAGAATGAACAAAAATAGATGATTTGATCAGTAACGAAATAAATATTTTATTTAACTAATCAAAGTTACATTTTATTGTCAAGAAAATTATAATATAAGAGTTATGGGTTATTATATTATTCTTTATTTTTGGGGAGATATACAAAAATTTAAAAATAATGTTCTTAACTAAAAAGTGGATTATAAATTTCAGTCAAAATTTTTTTTACATTTGGTAATTAAAAATATTCACCTGGGGTAGTTTTATACTTTATAGCATTGTTAAAACAACAATGTTTGAAATCACTTGTGATATTTCTGTACATTACAGAGTACAAAAATTAAAAATTTTTGTTTTTAAATAAAAAGTGAACTATGAATTTCAATCAATTTTTTTTTTTTTTTTTTTACATTTGGAAATTAAAAATATTTACTTGTGATAGTTTTATACTTTTTAGCATTGTTAAAATAACAAACGGCAATGTTTAAAATCACTTGTAATATTTCTGTACATTATAGAGCATAATAGTTATGGGATACATTATTCTTTATTTCGTATGAGATATACAAAAATTAAAAAAAAAAAAAAAAATGTTTTTTAAATAAAAAGGAATTGTGAATTTCAGTCAAATTTTTTTTTACATTTTGAAATTAAACATATTCACTTGTGATAATTTTGTACTTTATAGCATTGTTTAAATAACATATGGCAATGCTCAAAATCTCTTGTGATATTTCTGTACATTATAGTATAGTATAAGAGGAGGGAAGCTATATTATTCTTATGGGAGATATATTATTCTTTACATGGAGATATATTATTCTATATTTTTTGTGAATAGACAAAAATTAAAAAAAAAAAATCTTTAAAGGTATTTATATAGAAGGTGAATAATGAATTCCAATCAAATATTTTTTTATATTTGAAAATAACAAAATATTCACTTGTGATAGTTTTGTACATTATTGCAATGTTGAAATAGCAATATATAGCATTGTTTAAAATCACTTGCGATAATTCTATACGTTATAGCAGGCTTAATTTGATGAAATATGGTTAATCATTTTGGTATTATAATAAATTTAAAGAAAATATTAACGCGTTGTCTTTCTAAGTTGTATAATCTATTTAACGTTATCAACTGCTGGTGCCAAAGATATACGATTGTAACAGTTTCAATTTCTCCTTTATCTCAAATCCGTTCCATAACCAGTTTGCAATACACAACACGATTCATGAATGAATGAAATTCCACAGGAACAAATTTGGCGACTTTTTTTTCGCAACCAACAACCCTTATCACTATCGCCAAGAATATCACGAGGCCTAAAATACCTTTTTATCATCTCGACAGGGATGTAGGTTCTCCTCTTAAAATCGAAGTTCTTTTCTGAGACTACGTCACTGAGGGGGGAGGGGGGAAGGGAGGAAGGGAACGTGTTCTGGCAACACATACGTCATTGGGGAGGTCATTTAAAAACTCATGGAGTTCAATAAAGCGATTCATTTGACGGAGAATTTCGGACTGGGCTCAATGTTTCGGAAGATACCTTTCAGGTGTTACATGCCATAGTATTCCCAATGTTCCTTTTCTTCGACATACAACCCTACCTGTAGTTAGAATTTTTAGAACAAGTGTTTCTTAACGGATTCGGACAAATTGTTGAATTTCGGACTCAAATTTCGGGCATTGGGAATTCTTTAGGAATTTTATTCAATACTAAAGGTAAGCTTTATTAAATTCTTTTTCAATTTAAAATTAATTAAAACAACTTTTAATGCTTAAATTTATTTAAGTATATTCTTTATAAAGAATTTTATTTGAAATATTTTCCTATATAAGAAATAGAATTTTATAAGAAAGTTTTAATTTTTAAAATTTTTTTAAAATATTTTTATAAGAAATTTTTTCTTATATATGAACAGAATTTTATACGAAATTTTTACTTATATACGAAACAGAATTTTAAAAGAAATTTTTTCTTATATATAAAATAGAATTTTATAAGAAATATTTAATTAAAATAATTACATTTTTTATAAAAATTTTATTATTATTCTGTTTGTAAGAAATTTTAATTTCTTAGAAAAAAATTAAGACTTTAAAATAGTTTTAAAATATATTTTTTTAAATCGAATTATTTTATATGAAATTTTTAATAACCAGATGGTTTAAACTTTTTATAAGTAACACAAGAAATGGACTAGAATGTTTTAATCTGAACAAATCTATATATTATATTGTATTATTTGTAAGAAAAATATTTGTGTGATAACATTTGTTTATTTAAAAATAATTATTGTTTATTATAATTTATTAAACCATTCTTTCAAAAATTTAAACTTTTGTAATAATTATTTTGTTGTTAAATTTTTCTAACTATAAAATAAAAATTGAAAAATATTTTTTACTTATTATTTCATTTAACATTAAAAAAGGTAATTTTATATGAAAAATGAATGCTAAAATCGACATAACATTATAATGAAATATAATTTTATATGTTTGACATTATGAAAAATTAAAAAGTTGGTGAAATAATATTTCATAATTGATGAATCAATTGCAATGCCATTTTTACATAACTATTTTAAAAGAAACTATTATGCTATTTTTAGCATATAAGATTATCGTTTTATGTCATTCTATTAAATAAATAATAATTTTTCAAAAAATGCTCAGGTTATTATTTTATCCATTAACTTGCATGTCGAATGAATTGTTTAATAATTTTTAAGAAAGTATAGCAACTGAATTTCAAAAGATTTATATATATTGAGTATTATCACCATATAAAATATACAGAGTTTTCGAAAGATATTTGGTCAAACTGTAAAGAGGTGTGAAGGGAAAAAAAACCATTTTTTCTTTTATGCAAAATATGTTTGGCAGTGAAGTATTGGGGTACTAGTGTTTAAGAAAGGTGAAAGAACAGCCCAAATAAAATGTAACTAGCTTTTCCATTAGTCCTCGTTTTACAGTTGATGCTCAAAGAAACATCTACTGATATCATGTAGATCAAATCAGTGAATTCAGGCGAAGGTTAGGATACTTTGATGATATGTGTATTCTCACTTCTTTCAGAAGCGAAGAGACTTGAAGGTGTGAAATATTTGTGACCATCTAACATTTATGACGGGACAGCTGTTGTTCCGTTGACAGGAGTTTTTCAGATTTTATTAGACAGAGTTTTTGAAAGAGATTTATTAAACACATTATATACGTTGGCATATTTAATACATTATATGCATTGCCATTTTTAACGCGTTATTTACGCTGGCTTCTTGAAATCAACGTCCATAGATTCTAATACAGTTATAACATATTTCACATCACTTATATCCATTGGCACAATGATGTCACGTTTTCTATCAGCATATGGTATTTTGGGCTTTTTGGATTCGTCTTGAGTCTTTTTGTCTTCTGAAATAGGTTCCCTCGAATTTTGATCCAACCTTCGTTATCAAAATTAATCATACACAATTGGAGTAGATGTTCCTGTATCCTGGAAAAAAATAATCTCTCATCGCCAACTGCTAAAGGCAATAGCAGAAAACTTCGTGGAATTTGAGGTCCCTAATCTAGCGTTAATTAGGATATTTACAACTGATACCATAATTTACTCCTTAATTTACAATTGGTACATTGGAGGAGAGATTCTTCATCAATAAATAAATACACAATGTTTTAACTGTAATTTATTCTATGATTACCGTCATTAATCTAAACCGTCGTTATCCAAGTCTCGATTTTTCATAAGATTTAATTTAAATTCAATTACTTTGTTTCTGCTCCACTGCGCAATCATAATATTAAAAATGTTGATAAAACTCATAATATACCATTTGTTCATATTTGCTAAAAAAAAATTAGAATTAATAAAATG
Source organism: Caerostris darwini (assembly GCA_021605075.1). NCBI lineage: Eukaryota > Metazoa > Arthropoda > Arachnida > Araneae > Araneidae > Caerostris > Caerostris darwini. Next base: position 203,289 of record BPLQ01002620.1, on the reverse strand, counting down.
TTTTGCCCTGTTCTTGAAAGCAGTTTTTACTGCATTACTCTTCACAAGAGTGATGTAACATCGAATCTTCAAAGAATAATATAGCATTGAATTCACTTCGGAATAATTGTAAATCAATACATTGTTTGTTTCTTCTACTTTTTTGAAAATAGCATTTTATTTCTTTTTTGAAAAAAACTGGAGGATTTAAGATTAAACAGACTTGAATTCCTTACAGCCTCAAATATATTTGGATTCCACTTCATATTAAGTTTTGAACTTTGGCTAATTTTATGTTCCCATAATAAGTCGTTAACCAAGAAATGTTTGTTTACTGATACTGGTCGTTAAGCAAGTAGGTCGTTGTTTGAAGCCATTGCTAAACATGACATGACTATATATCTACCTATAACTATAAAATTAAAAAATTTCAAAATATTGTTATCCATAAATTTGATAACAGGATTTGCAAATCTGAAATTAAAAAAAAAACCGAGAATTCATAAACAAAGATATGGGTAAAAAAATGATTGCGAAATAGGGCATGAAACAAATCGAGCGTTACCTCAAATCTGTCAAAGTGAGTCAATTCCGCGGTCCGTCGGATTTTTGTCTTACTAAGGAGGACGACTTTGGCATTTTGATGTAGTTTTACTAGGTAAAATAGCACATGTCTGGCGCGTAGCTATTTTTGAAGATAAACACGAGAAAAAATTTCAAATTCAATCTACATATTTCCATGTGTAATGTGTGAACATATCGGTCTAATTGTTTTTATAAAGTTCAAAGTTATTTTGAATTTTCAGAGAAAAAATCTAAATTATTGTTTTCTGTTGAATCTATTATTCAAACTTTTCAAATGAATTTACATTTATAAGTTTTATCGCTTAAAAAATAAGTTTAACGAAGCGTATGCGATGTTTACGCATTAAGGGATTTTAAATTTATATACATATGCTTTATAGATCTATATACATATATATATACCGTTCAGTTTTCCAGATTTGATTCGATATAGTTTTCGAAAGTGATTTATTAACGCATTACATACATTGTGCCATTTTTTACACATTATATACACTGGGCTTCTTGAAATTAACATCTATAAGTTCTTCTAGTTATAATATGTTCCACATCACTCCATGTATAATATGTGAACATATCGGTCTAATTATTTTTATAAAGGTCAAAGTTGTTTGGCATTTTAGAGAGAAAAACAATTATTTGCATTTTTTAATCTTAAATTATTGCTTTCTGTTGAATCTATTATTCAAATTTTTCAAATGAATTTACAGAAGTCGCCAGAATGAATGGCACTGAATGAATAGCCAGATGAATGTCAACTGAATAGCCAGAAGTCGAACTGTGTGAATACGGTGGTTGTGGAATGATATGGGTTTCATTTGTGGCGAAACACTCACGAAAAATCAATGCAGTGTGAGCTGGCGCATTCAGTGTTTTCGGTACCAATCGAGATTTGAGGCGTTTGAGGCTCAAAATGAAATTGACCGATCCTTTTGAAATTCCAACATCATCAGCAAGGTCTCTAATTGTAAAACGATGGTTTGCAAGCACCAAATTTTTAATTTTTTTGACGTGAGTTTCATCGGTTGAGGTTGATGGTCGACCAGAGGACTCATCGTCTTCACCGCGTTTTCTGCCTTCTTTGAACTGTTTATACCTCTCGTAAGCATTTCTTTCCGATATAGTTTGCTCCCCTAATGCCTTCTGCAACATTCTATACGTTTCCGCACACGAATATTAAATCCGCAAACAAAATTTAATGCAAGTTCTTTTGCTCAATTAATTCAGACATTTCAAAAATCGCCGGAATCATTTTCAGTGTCTCACAAAGCCAAGCGTAACTCAAACACTAATGAATATTTTGACGTCAAATTTCACACAGATGTCAAGGACAACGCCACCAACCTAAAAGAGAAAGAAATTTCAAATTCCATAAGATCTGGAATTTTAAATTGAAAATTGGTCGTACCTTTTGGATACAGATCTTACATATATATGCATATATGTAGATCTATATACATCTATATACACATATATAAATGTATATAAATCATATGTAGATCTATATATATATACAGACCTACACTTACACCTTTCGGTCTTCTTGAGATACTATTCTCGTTTTGTAACAGTAAATTCACCGTGAACTTTTGATGATACATTTTATCAAAATATATTTTTTCACCTATGATTCACGGAGTGTTTTTCCCATTTGGGATGGTAAAGGGATATTTGGAGGGTTGTTTTAGCAAATTCATCATGAACGTTTAATTATAAAATCTTCATAATTTCGATCAAAATGTTTAACATAATTGAGCATTCGTTTGTTTGAACATTCACATTTCACCCTTTTTGAGCAACATTTTCCTTGTTTTTTAGCAAATTCATCGTGAACGTTTGATTATAAAATCTACATACACTTGATCAAAATGTGCAAAATCATAAACATTTTTTGACTATCATTCAAGTAGACCTTTTGTAAATTAGACATATTGGCATTCTAAAATATAAAACTCTACTGTTCCACCAACCTTATATGCTATAAATTTCGGTTTACTCATAACGTATCATTGTTCATCCAATTATTCTTTTAGAGTCGACGAACTTTATTAGAGCAATATTATCTGTACATCAGATAATCTGTTATATACATCAGATAATCTGTACATCAGATAATTTAGACATATTGGCATTTTAATCTGTATATCAGATCATCTCTAAAACGTATTTCAAAAGACATTTTTAAATCATTCATATTTGCTACAGCTGATGCAATTCAAACTTTTTTTATTCGTACAAAATAAACATTTTAAACTAGCCATAGTAAAGTTTCAAAAGCTTAATTTTTTTTCAAAAAATACTACATTTAAGAATTAATTTAGTCATTTTATTTAAAAGGCTGACAATCCATATAATTCAGTCAAAAATAGCATGATTAAAATAAAATAAAGACATAATTAAATATAAATTTATATGTTGGTCATGTATTTTTGGACGAACATTAACCTCAAATGCAATCCATCTAGTCAATGTCACATTTGTGGAGAACATAAATTTGGCATCGATACATAATAAGCATAATATTTGCATGTATAAGTAGAGAAGACTGAGGGATACCCTCAGATGTCACATTTGAGGTACAATTTCATTAGCACAATACAAAGTACAGTTTTCATTAATGAAATAAAAATTGTACCTTTTTGTTGTTCACTTTACTAGAGTGGGCCGATATTTTTTTTTAATGTTAAATAAGAATTACGAATCGGAAATGGCGTCAAAACATTTTTTTGTGTTTTTTTTTATGAATTAGGATTTAATGTTTTATGTACAGAAAATTTACTCCATATTATTACTTTCTCTCTGATTCAATTTAATACTTTATTTATGGTAACTTTACCATTTGCTACAATTGCTTATATTTTAATCAATTCATTAAAAAGTTTATTAAGTTGATTGAAAAATTAAGTTTGATTTTGCTGTTAAATTGGTTAGAAATTGATTTAAGTTTATTTTACTACAATTGTTTTATTTAAAAAAGAATTTTCATTCTCGATTTATATTGTTTTTAAGTATATGGATTTCCTATCCATCTGCTGAATTCCATATTGAAATTTACTAACAGCTTTTATTATTATAGTGTTCACCAGCTTATTTCTTTGATTTAAAAAGAGTTAATTTAAGAAAACAATTTTAATTTTCCAAAACAATTTTCATTTTCCGTAGCTGTGCAACTCGGGGTCATATCAGATGATAGCAATGTAAAACAGAACTCTAATTCTTATTAATTCAGAAACCAATCGTTTTATGATGAATATTTATTTTTATATTTATCAATGCCAGAAAATTTTCAAGGATATAATTATTAACAGAACAGATAATTTGCTAAAGATTTTATAATTTGAATTAAATACAATTAAACTCAATGCAATTTTATTTTTATGTTGCACACCCATCTATCGTCATGCAGGAACACACACACACACACACATATATATATATGATATGTATTATTTTTAATGGCAAGAGAAAATAACAAATGAGATAAAACACACACAAGAAAAAAGAAAACAACAAGAGAAAAAAGTCAATGTCTCATCAGCAGAGTTCTAGCTCTCCAAAATCTTTTTACCTTAGCGTATGGACATCCTGCTATATAGTGTTTGTCCATGATCTCGTCTTTCTCACAAAGCGACCAATTTGGGCTATCAAATATGCCAATGGGGTGCAGATGGCTCTCCAAACAGTCATAGCCTACCGCAAGTCTCAACATCGTAACTGGCAAGGGAATGATGAATTTCAACTTTTTTAGCATGGGACAAGATATATATACTGTATATATATAACCTACAATTTAGTAATAACATTATTTTTACATTTTTAAGCTGCAGAAATGAACAGCCTTCACTTACATTAGGAAACATCTCAATTTATGATAACAGAAAACCTTAATAACTTGCACCAATTCAAAATATGATTTATATACTAATTTGTATTATTAATTAAATTTACTTCTTAAATCTTCTAATTCTGGATCATAAGTAAATCAAGAAATTATGGTAAAAAGAAAAAAAAATATCGAAAAGGTTTGAATCCGCTAGAGGTATCCATTATACTCACTCAATTCAAGAACTGGGAAACTTAAAAAGATGTTTAAATGTCTTGCATCGACAGTCAGACTACCTGGAAGTTTTCTGGGATACTCACACACGATAAATGCGAAGTAGTTACTCCTAAAAGTGCCCATGAAAAGTAATATTTTCCCTTAATTACTTACCGATGGGCTCTTCGACATTTGCTTAAGTGTGACACGAAGCTTACCGATAAAAAAAAGTATTTTAAGACATCTAGTTAATTTGATTCATTTATTCCTGACTCATAATTACTTTTCTCATTATTTTGGCTTAACTTGGCTTACTTTTTATTATTTCGTCTCGTTCATCAAATAAAAATCTCAACACATATCGCAAACTTATTGAGACACCTGCCCCAGAAATTGGATAAGAGATTAAAAGTGCTATTTATATTCCATATATTCTATAATTAATTATTTCGGAAATTTACTGAGGCACCTGCGCTAAAAATAACATGTTTGTTATAGATCTAACCTTCTTACATGAAGCAATATTGAAATAGATCTTATATAAAAAAATGTTCGTTTATTCAACGAACCATTACTCAACATCTTGACTTGTGAGAGGAGTTTCCGATTTCGAATAGAAATTTGGAAGGAAACTTTGGCTTACTGCTTTCAGTTGTATTGAAATCACTGTGTAGTAAGTGCAAAAAAATATTTTTCAATACAGTACCATTAAAAATCTATTCAATTAAGTCTTTTCTTCTTATAATATATAGTGAAACTATAAATGAAAGGTATATAAGACGTAAAGAAATGATAATCAACTTGACATTTTTAAAAATTAAATTAAAATTTGAGTTAATAGGCTGCAGCAAATGTTTTTCGCTTTTGTATGTTTAATATATTAGTACGAAAGGTATCCTTTCTGTCAGTGTATTTTAAATGTTATTTCTTCATCAATTAATTAATTAATTTTGTTTTTTTATTCCTATAGATTTGAAATGGCTCAAGTTGTCGCAACGTTACAACAATGGTATGGGTATGCTATGGAAAATGCAGGTAAGATGTTTAGAATTTTTTAATGCGAAATTATTAAATAAAATATCTCATTTTATAATGTGTGTTTTGATTATGTTTCCTCCACAAACTAAAATTTCAAAAATTCAGCAAAATGTTTTAAAATTACAATTAGAAATATATAAAATTAAATTTACGTTATGATTTCCAGTATTGAAGATTTGCTTTTTTAATTATCAATTAAACTTTATATTGAAAATTAAACATTTTCGTTGATAGAAATCCATTTTTACAAATAATATATAGATATATTTTTGATTTTGGTAAATTGTTCGATAATTTTTAATTATAATTGTTTATTCATGTTGTAATATGTAATAATAGTGTTTAATAAACGTATTTTTGAAAAACTCTTTATTGATAATGACAATGCACATTGCATTACAAAGAAACTACTGCAAAAGCAGCAGGTTTTCTTGAAAATAAATATAAACAATATTTTTTATATAGTTAGTTTGTCTTCATATTTTTATTTGTAAATGCTAATTTATCTTTAATGTTTACATATCATAGAGATGAAATCTTTAAAATTGCAAATTCCTATTCAGGATTTTAAATTTGTATTTTAAAAAAGAAAAACCAAACCAATTTTATCACTCGTAATTCCATTAATTTTTGTTAATGTCTTTATTTATATATGTCATAATGGACTGAAAGTTCGAATTTATTGAAAGATATATTTCCTTTCAGATAGCATTAATTTCATAGCTGTTTTACGCTTACAATTAAGTAACAATAACTTGTTAAAAATTTCCTTGTTGTACATAAGTTTATTTAACTGGGCAATTAGATTTAATGTGAGACATTAGCATTACTGAAATGTCTTGCAAAACTCTTTTATAAGGTTAGTTTCGTCAATTGTTAAAGAAAATAATAAGAAAAAAAGTATTTAATCTATTTATATTTTTCTTATAAAAAAATCTGAATTTTTAAAAAGTAGACGAAAAATATTTTTTCTATAAAAACAATTGCTATTACTGTTATGAATAAATTTAATGCTAATTGAATTTTCTGGACAAGTGGCAATGCATATCTTATAGCTCGTTTCGCAATTACATTCAAGTTTCCCAAAACTTGTAAACTGAACTCAATAAAACACTGCTGAATGTATTTCTTCTATTTATTTCCTATTGTCTTGTAAGATTTTATATTATACGATTGAATTTATATGGCTTTCAAATTTTTTTCTATTTTGTAAAGTTAGAAATGTCAAAAAAATAAGAATGTTTTGTTATTTTAAATCTTTCTTCTGCATTCGTTTAAGAATATACAATATTCATTTTATTAAATCATTATATAGATTTAAATTTCAACTGTAAATAACTATTAGCATTACATTTAAAAGGAAAAAAGAAACCTTTTCAGAACTTTATATTAGAAACTGAACATTATATTAGTTATCAAAATTTTCAGAACATTATATTAGTTAACTTTTCAGAACATTATATTAGTTATCAAACTTTTAAATGTGGTATAATGACATTATGGCAAAGATTACATTGAAAAAAAAATGTAAAATACTGTATTTTATATTTCATTCAAAAAATTAATTAATTCCATTATTAAAAACCTTGAAGATTAACTTTTAAAATATATCTCACTAATTGAACTAATTTGGAGAATTAAATATATGAAAATAATTATTTTTCTAATAAATTGTAATTCTTTGATATTTCAAAATGATTATAAACATAATTCTTTAAGATTAGTGAATTTTTCCGCATAAATATCACAATCAACGTATAAATTTAATTTATAGAAAGCCACATTTCACTGATAAACAGGATATAATAAAAATTTCATTCACTAATTTTTTCTATAAACTTAATAAAGTTTAAAAAAATAAACCAGAAAATATATTTTCGATGTTTAGTAATTAGATTTCAAGATAATGTTCAATTTGCAACAATTTATTAAAATTAATTTCTTAGTTATACAAAAACCGAGAGAAGCATTGTTTTTTTGTCGTCTAAATATTATTATAACACACTTACACATTAAACAAACATAAATTAATGCCCGACTCATGGTTCAGTGGTAACATGCGCCGCTAGTGACCATTAGGCCTGAGGTTTAATCGGCTGACCGGCTTTATTATAGACACTGTTTCTGAACGACGAGACGCGATGGCGTTTGTGATGCTTTCAGCATCTTGCCTAGTTAGTCAGACTACCTGGTGGAAGTTTTCCGAGTTTTATCCCATACGTTACCCAAATACGAGGTAGTAACCTCTAAAAGTCCTGCCGGAAAGTACGTCCATGCTTCTTCAGCGACTCGGTGCCAAGTCAGAGATCTACCTAGGGGTGTTCCATCATCACAGAAGCCACCCTTTTACATCCTACCACGAGTAGACTGCTCATGGGATGTCCGTCCCGCACTGCAGGACACAGAAGATTAGGCAGCATAACTTAATATTTTCTTTTCTGAATTTTTATTTATTTATAATGTAGAGACATTTTTTGTTTTAACATACGTATTAAAAATATCTTTTAATTACTTGATTACAAATTTTTTTTTAGATAATATTTGAACTTCCAGAAATTTAATTACATCAAAGCCATGTCAGCAAAATTTGTATAAGATAAGATTTATTTTTTGTATAAGATAAGATTTAACCTGCGGTATTGAATTATCATTTTAATTAATTTGTTACAACACACGTTTTTCCTCCACTTGTTTTTTGATAAAAAAATAATAATTATAAAGAACTCCTCCGATGATTTGAGGTATTTTTTAAGTTCATGGTTTTAAGTTACAAAGTCCATATGTTCTAGTGCATTTCACGCAGCGATTCAATTAAAGCAAAGTCGGAAGAAACACGTTACTTCCGAGTACGAAGGCAGGCGAGAAACACGTTTCATTTAACTCAAATAATAACAGTGTTTGCTTAACGGAAAAAAATATGCGCTGAATCAGTTTTCACCTGTAGGTTGAAGCTCTTTTGACTTTTCAATCCTACTGAATCATTAGTTAATGCCAATAAACAGCGGGCACCCAACACTCAAGGTCACATAGCGGATCTGGCGTGTGTGGTGGGAAATACTGTGTACGAAAGTTCAACGAAAAGAATGTGCATAAATACCCGGAAAAAAGAAAGCTATAGAATTTTATGTGTTGTATACGCCTGTATTTAAATGTATACGCCTGTTTTTACGGTTTATGAGGTTTATTTTTAAAATTTGAAATTAAATTTTGATTTTTTTTAGTGTTTTTAAAAAATAAAGTTGTGCACTGTTCTTGGTATGGAATATTCATATTAGAATCCTTAGGTTTGCCGTTTCTCCAATCCTTTGAATTTAAAAAAAAGTTGTTTAGTCTTTTATTTGGATATGCCTTATTTATTTTATATCACCAGAAAAAAATTGTATCTTATGTTGTAGTGATAAGTCATCTTATGTTGTAGTGATAAATTTACGAATGGAAAGATTTCATATATTCATTGCATGTAGTCTTATATGTTACTAATGCAAAGTTCGTTTATTACCGGTCAATTTGACATAACTGAAAAAAATTGTTTAATATTTTTTTAATGATACAATCTTGTATTACAGTGTTTAAAAGCAAAATTATGCAGAATTAAATACCTACAATGTTGAAACATTAAAATAAAAAAAATGTGTTTGAAAACTGATTTAGTTATAAAGAAACAATGGGGAATTGTATAATTAATTTGAATTGATACAAACTTTTTTATTACATTATAGTAAAAAGCATTAAGAAATATTTATTTTTAATTACTATTTTATTTCTTTTTATTATTTTTATTAATTAATATTTAGAATTTATGTTTCTTTTAAAACATTTAACAGAAATATAAAAATGTTAAAAAGGTATATTAAAGAATGTTCAGTATTAAGGCCTTAAATGTCTGAATTTTTAAAAAACAAGAATTTTTTTAAATAAGTAATAAAATACTTTTTAAAAAAAAATAAAATCATATAAAATATTTTGGCAAATATTTAGTTATTTTGAATTTGAGATTAAAATTATTATTCTAAAATTTTCTAAACATAAAAAGTTTTTCAAATTGAATTTTAAATTTTTTTGTTCAAATTTTATAAATCATTTATAAAGAATAAAAATGATTAGGTAATTAATCTTATATTATATTTTACAAAGATTATTATTTCATTTGCTTTTACAAGTACGAAATGGTTATAATACTTTCTTGAAAATAGATATTTTTTAAATATAATAATAATAGTCATTCATAATACATATATATATATTAATTTTATTTTGCATAACTTAAAGTCTTGCATTTTATTCCTAATATCTATACACACTAATAAATAGAAATATAAACATCTAATTAAAATTTGCATTTTTCTTCGAAACTAATAAGTTTTGATCATCAAGTGTTATAAAAAGTAATAGAATCAAAATATAAATAAAATTGCTTTCCGATTTAAGTTGTTTATGTAATTGACAGTTAAGGTTATAACTGGAGATTTTAGAAAATAATTGTGTGTGTTCATTATATACATAAAATTCAATGAAGCATATTATTACAAATTTTAAATATCATTAATTAAGATTGGTTATTTATTACCGAAATTATTTAAATAATAACATAGATCAATATACTAAATGTGCAATTACGACGACTTTAACGATTTTTAAGGTCTAATACATCTGCAATTTTCGTATAAATGATCTAATAATTAATATTATTGATTAATCCATTTCCATTGACTGTAACGGTGCACAATTTAAGCATCTAAAGACTTGTAATTACACCATTTACTTTCAAGTATAGCATCAAGAAATAATCTTAATCATTAAGTGAACGGTTTTCTCGTAATTGTGCTCGCATCATCTAATTTGGGTTTAGTCCGTTGAGTAAAAAGGTCGACTGATAGCTTAATTTTGTTCCAGTAGCTCAGTTTCCACACCACTAAGTAATATGCTTGTTTTGATTTGCGGTTCCTAATTTTTTAGTTTTGTGGAGTAAATGCTTGGTTGATTCTAATTAAAATGTAACGGACAAAGGGAACAAATACGACCAGTGTTTTTAACAATGAAATTGCAATAATTTTGGTTGCAATAAATGTTGCACAATTTTGCAACGAAATATAAAAATACTAAATTTATTTCTCTTCTAATACTTAACTTATGTCAAAAATATAACTATCTAATATAATTACAAAATAACTTTTTTATTTCTAAAATATTAGTTAAAAATTACAAATAACTTTGCTATTCCACATTGAAAATGCAATTCAACCTCTTAAACATATAAGTATTCACATGTGTAGTTAATTATAATTCTGACGGTGTAAATGTGTTTAATTATAAATATTGTTTATTTAAGGCTTACTATTGCACCCAAACAGTAAGACCAATTATTTTTTTTATCAAAAACTCTTTATTTATTCTTCCACATTTAGTTCATCGTCTTCAACGTAATCCCCACCGGACACAATGCACTTATGCCAACTTTTTTTCCAATCCTTAATTCATGCTAAGAAGTCATTGGCAGGAATGGCCTTCAAAGAACAATGATTTGCATTAAATCTCTTCAATCGACTCAAAACGGTGTTCCCTGAGTGGTCTTTTGAGTTTAGGGAATAGCCAGAAGTCGCACAGTGTGAATACGGTGGTAAGTGGAACGATATGGATTTCATTTTTGGCGAAAAAGTCACGAAGAATCGATACAGTGTGAGCCGGCGCATTCAGTGTTTTCGATACCAACCGAGATTTGAAGCGTTTGAGACCGATGGAAATTGACCGATCCTTTTGAAATTCCAACATCAGCAGCAAGGTTTCTACTTGAAAATCGACGGTTTTCAAGCACCAAATCTTTAATATTTTGGACGTGAGCTTCGTCGATTGAGGTTGAGGGTCGACCTGGGGGCTCTTCGTCTTCAAAGCGTTCTCTGCCTTTTTCAACTATTTATATCATTTCTAAACATTTCTTTCCGATATAGGAATGTTCACAGAATACCTTTTGCAACATTCTATACGTTTCCGCAAACAAAATTTAATGCAAGTTCTTTGCTCAATTAATTCAGACATTTCAAAAATCGTCGGAATCAGTTTTAGTGTCTCACAAAGCCAAGCGTAACTCAAACACTAATGAATATTTTGATGTCAAATTTCACATAGATGTCAAGAACAGTGCCAGCAACCTAAAAAAAGAAGAAGAAGAAAAAAAAAAAATGAAATTTCATAAGCCCCGGGAATTTTAAAATAAAAATTGGTCTTACTTTTTGAACACAGTAGTATATCGTTTTTAATGTTTTGGAAAAGACAACATTCTTCTCAAAATATAGATTTCGTTAACTCTTACTTTATTTCTAACCTGCTTTAGTTAAAAATAAAAAACATTTCATAGGTGCAATAGAAAATAAATATTATAGAACCAATAATATTTATTAGCCATTAGTTAATTATAATTCTGATGGCGTAAATGTGTTTTAATTATATATATTGTTTATTTAAGGCTGATATATCATTTTTAATGTTTATGGAAACGGCAATATCGTTTTCAAAAATATAGATTTCGTCAAATATTACTTTATTTTTAACCTGCTTCAGTTAAAATAAATAAATATTATAGGATTATATTTTTATCCTGATACTGATGATAAAATATATTTTAAAATAATTATACTATTAAATTTTAGAAAAATATAATTAGGATATTTAATTTCGAAGCAACTTATTGCTAAATATGAATGGCTTACCTATTTTAATCTTATAAAAGGCAGACTGCTGTCAAATAATTAAACACTGAGAATTGTAGCAGTTTCCCTTATTGAAATAATACTAAGCCTTCTTATGATTCAATATGTAATGATGTATAAATGTACTATCTCAGATCCGTTACTATAAAAGTATTAGTTATAGTCTTAAAATGGTTTACATCTTTTTTGATAATTAAAGTTATAGTTTTTTTTCAACTATATCTATTTTATTAAAAGGTATAGATGTCAGATTATTTTTCTTTATTAAAATAAAAAGGAGGTTATTTTATTACTTAATATACAATAACTTAATAAAAATTAGTTGAAAAAGGTACAGTTCCCTAGATTCGATATGTTTGAAAAATCAATCGCAGTCTAAAAATATTTTACATTTTAATCTTTTTATCCTCTACTGTAACAGTATCCTCCCATTCATGGTCAAATAATATTCTTTTTTAAAATTAAAATAAAATAAAACTATTTAATATTCACCATAAAATTGATAGTTTGAAAAAAATATTTGAAATGTTCAGTTTTACTATCATCGCAGTAGAAATATATCTTTTATAGGTTATAGCATTATATCGTTTAGGTTATTGCTTCATTCTCTTCAACTCTGTTTGATTAACAGTATTCAATTATTGAATAATTTTATGATAATTATGAATGTTAATGAGATTATATTATAACTCAATATAAAATTTGTACTTGGAAAGTGTTACTTTTACTGTCATCGCAATAAAAATATATCATTTATAGGCTATAGCAGTATGCCGCTTACGTTATTACTTTATTCTCTGTTTAATTAACAGTACGCAATTATTAAATTTTTAATGATGTCTATAAAGATTGATGAGTTTATATTATAACTCAATATAAAATTAATAATTTAAAATAATTAGGAAAAAATGTATAGTACTCAACTGCAGTTTGGGAAATATTTACAAACTTTACGATAATTTATTACTTAATTCTATTTGATAGTTAAGAATAAGTGATAGTTAAAACAATTAATTGAAAATACAATGTCGTATATTACTCCCACTTAAAGAATCACTTATGGTCTAGAAACAGTTGATTCCTTTAATAAGACTTATTTCTTCATTCTCTTTTATTTTTTCTATGACATTAAAAGCATATAGCTATCAAAATATTTAAGGCTAATAACGTATAAATGTAAATAAAATGAGGCCGTTTTGTGATGCAATATAAAATTGATAGCTATAAACAATTATGAAAATACAATGTCTTACATCCACCAGTCATTAAGAACCAGCCTTTATATATAGAAACATTTTACTTCTTTTATTACAACGTATTAATACATTTTCCGTTACGTCTCTTTCCACTTTATTTATTTTCCTTTTTATTATATCCATGACAGCCATTGCATTCCTGATCCATATACAAAAACCACATAGCTGCCAGTTATCAGACGTACTGACCTACTAAAAACGGTGCAATCCATCGCGTGCTTCATTCCTTAAAACAAAAACAAAAAAAGAAAACCCAGCGATATTATCGTGAGAGGGAAAAAAAAAAACAAAATGAAAGAACTGAACTTTTTCTAGCTAGCTAGGTCGCCAAAAAAAAAGAAAAGCAAAGAAAAAAATAATAACCATTCGCTAACGAAACCACAGTTACCGGATGAGAACTCTCAGTAAGTTCGAAAATAGGCCAGCAATTCTCGAACAGGTGGAATGATGAGCCAAAGGGGGTGGGGAATGCTTGACCCGACGTTTCAAGTAAAAAAGATGGCCTGTTAACCATGACCCTCAATCAGCTATGTCCTTTTGCCCCAGCTTCGAAGATTTGGCACCAAAGCGTAACATGCTAAAGTTTACGGTTTTCTTTTGATTTCGCCATATTTGGCAAGCTATCGCTCTTTTTAAGAATGTAAACATTCCATACTTCGATGGATTCGTAAATGATGAGATGGGGTATTCTGAAATGTTTTCAGAAAAGAATTGAGTGTTTTAATGGAAAAAAATGCCATTTTTTAATTTTTTTATTTTTTTAAAAGATGTGGTTTTTAATGGGTCAATGGGACACACGGTGAATGGTGATGATTCACATGGTAAAAATAGTGTCCAATGGTTTTTTTTCTTTCGAAATACTTTTCATCCAGAACAGGATGTGAAAAAAAAAAATAATAATAAAAAAAATGTGAGGAATGAGTATTTATTATAGGTAATGCATGAATCTTTGACTGTTGTAACACTGTGAATTTAACTAAATATTTGAAAGGAGCTAGGCGACTAATTTTTCTTTTTCACAGTCTAATTGAAAAAGTTGGTTAAACATGATTAAAAAAATTATTTTAATATTTATAAATTTTGTTATTTATTATTAAATTATTATTAAATTTTATTTAAATTTTTATTTATTTTTATTATAAAAATTATTATTAAATTATTATTTTATAAATTTTAAATTTATATTATTTTATAAATTTGTTTATAAATTGAAGTTCATTAGTAATGATTATTACTTAAACAAGAAGAGATTAAATTGAAAAACAAATAATGAGAAATAAAGAATATCAAAAGATTCAATGTATTTTTATAGCAAAATATTCGTTTTAACTTAGCAACTTGTATCATTTAAAATTATTATTTAAAATTTCGTTGCTTTTTATAAAAAAGAAAAAAAAAAAAAAAAAAAAAAAAAAAAAAGGAATAAAATATGCTAAATTTTAGATAAGATAAGATATATTTTTTTCCCCTTTAAAGCCAATTAACAAAGTTAAAAAAGTTTTCTAACTAAAATTAGAACCCTTAAAGGATTTCAGGAAATTTAAGTAATTCATTTATAGTGATCATAACATCACTTAGCACGTTAAATTTCCCAATTTAATTGTTAATAGAAATTGGAAAAAAAGAAAAAAAAAATGCTTTCAGAAAATAATGGTCTTAAGACCAAGCTATATAATACATCTTAATTTATTAAAGAAAAATGTTTTAAAATAATAATAAAAACTGAGAACTAAAGCAAACGAAATTTTGGGTTTTTGATTATCTCACAAAAACGATTATAAGATGAGAAAGAAAATTCAGTTAAAATGAAATAATAAAATTTTTTTTTGATACAATTAATAATTATGAGACATCTAAAATACAGAAACGATAAACATGTTTTTTTTTAATTCTTGAAATATGTAAAATATGTGTGTATTTTGAAATTAGATTCTAATGAAAGCATTTTCCCAATTGAATTTTTTAAAATTTTTTTAGTTAAACAATCAATTTTATTTTTCGCTTTTGAAATCAATTCTTTTTTTGCTTTTGAAATATTTTTTATTTTTTAAAAAAATCTTGTAATCTATGTTATAAAATATTAAAAATTAAGTTTTATTGAATTTTTTATACATTAATAATATACAGTTAACAGCATTTTTAACAATATATAATTTACACTATTTTTAACAGTATATAATTAATAGTATTTTTAATATAACAAATTGATAAGTTGATCTTGGATTCTTAAGATTTATATATGAATTAAATGCATTCAGAAAATATTCAAACAACATTAAAAAGATCTTTATATTCTGCATCTTTACTTTAAATATTTTACGTTAAACGCATATTTAATTCACTTAAAAATGTATTTTTGAAACATGAAAATTATTTTTTTTGAAAATGTTCTCAATAATAATGAAGACATGAGGAAATGAGTAAAATATCAATTATTTAATAAATCAAAGCGTATATATATCAGTAGCGGATCTAGTTACAAAATTTTCTACCTAGCTTTGTAATGTTTCAGTTATAAGTGTTAGAAAACCGCAAAAATCCAGTAGGCCAGGTCATAGGGTACTCCAAACCTCTGTTCCTTACGTCTGCGTCCCTGCTGCCATCTATTGTTGAAAACTAAAACAAATCACTATAATAATTTATCGCCTCACTTAAATTAATATCGTCTCTTTTAAGAAGAAAATTTAAAAGTAAAAAAAAATATAATAACAAAATGATGTAATAATTTTTTTTATAAATTTAAAAATAATGTAAAATTTTAAATTATTTTAAATTGCAAGCCCGGAAAAGCATAATTTTAAATTAAATATCAATGACATACTTTTAAATTAAATATCAATGACATACTTTTAAATTAAATATCAATTACTAAATATTTAAAGAAAACGCTGGGAGTTTCTAATCAAGAACCTGCATTTTTCTTTTTTTTTTTTGGCCTCCCTAAGAAAAAATTGTTAACAACAAAAAAAAAAAAAATATGAATTTTATTTGATGAGTTTAATATTTAAAAAAATAATGTGATATCTACCAATAATAATGTTGCTTTTCTGATATTATTCTTTTGCATAATATGATTTATTTCTGTTCTTAAAATCTAGTTATGTGTTGCCTGAAATTAATTACATTGTTATCCATAATTTATTTAATTCTTAGTAAGCTATATTATTTATATAAAAATAAGGGAAATATATTAATTGTTTTTTAATTAAAAATGACAAAAAACATCATAATTGAATACGAATCTTTATTTCTAGATCCTCGTGCAAAGGACTGGCCCCTAACAAGCAGTCCATTTCCTATGCTGACCATCATAGCATCCTATTTGTACTTCGTGAAAATTTTCGGACCAGCTTATATGAAGGACAGGAAACCTTTCCAGATTAATGGCATTATAGTAGCGTATAATCTTCTCATGGTAGTTCTTAGCGCATTCTTCTTCTTCTATGTAAGTTTTATTTATTTATTATTTTTTCAAGATTAAATCTCTCTCTCTCTCTCTCTATATATATATATATATTGTTTTTAGTAATATTTAAAAATATTTTTTTTAAATAAAGACAAGGAAAAAATTGTTTATATTGATAGTATAATGTATTTTCAGTCTCATTTAATAATGAAAAATAAATGAAAATTATGCATGCTATTAATAAAATAAAATTGTTACATTTGTTAAAAAATTTAAAAAAAATTAAAATTTAAAATAATGGACACTATAGAACTAAATACTATGACTTTTTTACTATTAAATTAGAAAGGTCCAATTAATTTGAATTAGTTGAGCAATAAAATATCCAGTTTCAAATTAAATTTTAAGAAGTCAAATTAAATAACAAATAAAGTAAACTGTCAGAGATTAATAGGAAAACTATAATAAGCGAAAAAAATCAGCAGAAGTTTGGCAAAATGTTAAAAAAAAAAAAAAAAAATAAAGAAAAAAAATAAAAAATAAATAAAAAAAAAATATATGTATATATATATTTTAAAGAGAGGAAAAAAATATTGAACGAATATTTGTTACGTCTGAATCAACTTCTGTTACATTAGAGTCAATTATTTTTTAAACATTTGAAGTACGATTTTACTTTAGGATACTAATCATACTGTAGTATGTTATCCAATTGGGAACAACAACAACAACAACAACAACAACAAAATAATAATAATAATAATAATACTTAAATAATACCTTATAAATCGAAATGATACTGGTTTTAGATGAAAGTAAACTAAAATCAATTGTCTTTGAAAGAAATAACCAGTAATTAGTTAAATAAATCTGTAGAATTTTTTATGATGTTAATTAATTATTTCTGCTTTCTTCACGTTGGCCCATAAAAATGCTAATCTTGTTAATCATTGTATAATGGGTAACCCTATTTCTACATGTTAATGTTGTTCGGTAAGATAGTGGGTGAATCTGGAAGGCAAGTAATGTTTTTTTGGAAGGAAAAGTAATGTTTTCTTGGAGGAAAAGTAATCATTTCTGGGAAGAAAAGTGATGATTTCAGAGAAGAAAAGTATGTCTGGGAGAATTTTCGGAGTACTCCCCCGCATTTGCATGCAGCATTCGAAAAATTGGAAAAGCTCAATTTAAATGTTTCTAATTCAGTAGGTTTTTCTGCTTGCCATTAGTGGGAATCGAGTCTTAGTCCTATCTAGTCAGTTACTTCTCGGTAATACGCAGTGACCTTTTCAGAGCAAATAAGTTTACAATGAAATTCATTTTTATGTGTTTGCACAAAAAATAAATGACTACTATATTTTTTTATAAAAGAATTTTTATAATCATAAGAATTTTCTATAAAAAATATCTTTAGTAGACGATTTTTAATAGAATAGATTTTTATAGCAATTTTTCATATACATCTATTAATTTTCTTTTAGTTATTTTGTGTCACATTGGAAGTCTTATGAATATTGGAATCGTTAAACTAATTTCATATATTTTACAAATTTAATCCGTTCAAAGTTTATAAATATTAAAAAGTATTATACCGGCATATACTTTTAACATGTAAAATTGTTTATAATTTAAAAAAAAAAAAGTACACTTGTAGCTTTAAAATGGTAAAAGATTTCACAACAATTTGTTATATTAAAGGCATTTGAGGAGTTATTTATTTATTTTGAGTTCTTTTTTCTTGGAATATTTTATAGCATTTTATTTATATAAAAGGATATTCTGATTAAAGTATCTTGTTTTTATATATTCAGGGTGGAAGTAAAACATATTTATTTGGCAAGTATAACTTGATGTGCGAACCTGTTGATTATTCAACTGATCATGAAAGCATGTTGGTAAGTAATATTTATTGCATTTTATTTAAATAATATTTTGTTTAATAATTTTTTTAATAATATTTTTTTTCGATATTTAAAGAAAATTGACATTAACCAAGTTTATTCTGAATGTTAACAAAATCAAATCGTATTAAGAATTTTTTAACAAACGTTGTGTTAAAACTAAGATAATAACTAACTAACATAACATAACTGTGTTAAAACTAATATAATATAATAAATACACATAAGTAACATAATTGTGTTAAAACTAACTTAATAAATATACACAAATAATATAAGTGTGTGAAAACAACATATAAAACTGTACAATGTTAATTGTTGTTGAAATAAATATGCGTAGGCTTTGACGATAAACCCAAGTCTTCTGTAAAATATTGACGCGTGCATAATACAATAATTTCCATTTTAAACTACGACATATCATAATTTACGAATGACGTAATTGTCATAATTTATGAAGATAATATCAATTATATTTAAAGGTTATGCATCAACAAATAAATAGAAATGTAGCTTCACGATTTTCAATTTACATAAATTATACAGAATACAGATGTTATACAGCTTCATTTATACAGAATGAAAGTTTAACAGGTACATTTACTAATTTGTTGGATTTCAATCGGTATTAAATTGAATGCAATAAACATTGATAAATTTCCTATAATAAATTATATATTATTATGTATCAATATGTTATATTATATCGATTTTTGACAGTATGTATGACGATGTTGACGAGGTGATATCTGCTAGCCTTAACTGCATAAACTTTCAATCTTCTTCATGTTATTATATAGTATATATTAATTGAATTTCTGTGTAATTTCATTTAAAATATCAAAAAAGTATTTAAAAGTAATAAAAAAATTTCGATAACAAATTCTAAATTTTTCCCCCATTAGTTAGTCAAAATTGGCTGGTGGTATTTGATGTTGAAAATTGCTGAATTCGCAGACACCGTAAGTAGAATGTTTATATTTCTTAGTTTTATTTAAAAAAAATAGAACTAATCGATTGATTGCTAAAATTTAAGCAATTAATTTGCTTATATATTTTTTTTGTGAACAATGAATCTTTCACAAATATCATATAAAGTAAATTTACTGATGATAAATGTTTTACTGGTGGCACTAATTACCATATATAATTATTAGATTTTATATTTAATTAAAAAAATTAATTTTATATTACATATACAGTATCATTTCATTCGATTAACTTTTTTGTTCCAAAACACGCAAATTAATTATTATCAACAGACAGTTTGAGCAAAATATAAACACATATTCGAAGTATAAAGTATTTAACAAATTATTGTTAGTATATAAAAAGTATTAAAAAATATATCAAATAAATATTTAAAATAATTTAAAAAAAATTAAAAGTATGGAAATAAAAAGTGAGAGACAATATGTTAACAGAACTGTAAAAAAATTTATTGAAGTAAGCTTTGAAATTTTTTTTTTTATTGAAGTGAGCTTTGCAAAAATTTTTTATTGAAGTGAGTTTCGTAGAATTTTTTTACAAATTATATTTTATATTTTATTAATTATTATATATTTTATTTTTATTTATAAATTATATATTTTTTTCTTTTTTCAGATATTCTTTGTCTTAAGGAAAAAATTCAATCATATTAGCACTTTACACGTTGTACATCATGCTTCCGTTGCCTGGGGAGTATGGATTGGTCTTAAATTTGGTCCAGGTATTCATTAATTTTTATTAAATATTGTTACTTGAATAATTGTAAAAAATAATATTACTAAAAATTGAATAATTGAATTTCACTAAAAAATAATTTAAATAAATATACTGTTTTTAAAATAATAAATAAATAAAAAAATACACATTAATAAATAAATAATAAATAAATAAATAAAACTACAAATATATAATAATAAATAATAAATATATAATTAATTAATAATAATAATAAATAAATATACATTATATTTCATTAATATTTAAAAGCAGAAAAAAATATTTTTCATGTGCTACGATAATATTATATAATTTACAGAAAGTATTTTTTTTTAAATTTAAACTATTATTTTATTTTGGATATTTATTTTGTTACTTTTGAAAATTTATCATTTCAGAAATAAATTTCAAATTGTTAGCTTGAAATTAGTTCTTCTTACACTTAGTTCTTTGGCAGTTATTCATTAAATCTCTCTTATATAAATATTTTTGATAGTAAAATGAGTTGATGATGTTAAACAAAAAATTCAAAAGCTTTCAAAGAATTTAGTGATTAAAAGGAAAAATAAATAATATTTGACACCATAAAGACTACTGAAAAAAAAAAAAATTAATATTTAAATTTGATTTGATATGTTTGTTTTTTTCATTAGGAGGGCACAACGCTTTCTTCCCATTCATCAATTGTTTCATCCATATGATCATGTACAGTTATTACTGCTTGGCAGCCCTCGGACCTCAGATGCAGAAATATTTGTGGTGGAAGAAATATTTGACTCAGATGCAAATGGTAAGACCATGACTCGTGATAAATTTCTTGTAAAATTAATATTATGCAATATATTATGCATTATAAAAACTTCAAAATGAAGGATAATTTTCTGCATCATTTAAAATTATAAATAAAAAATATCCTTGGTCTTTATAATACAAACAATTCCATAATTAAAAGAAATTTTTAATGATATTTAAGATTGTACAAATCCATAATCTATTTAGATGTAGTAGGACATAGTATTCCAAATGTATTAGAAAGATTTTCATCTTTTTTTGCATTACAAATAATTTTACTTTATTCGTCTTTTGTGAAATCCTTTATTAGAATATCTAATATATTTAACTTTAGATGAAATAAATCATTTTTTTTTTACATTCTCTTTGCAATGATAAATTCAGTGAATGAATGATAATGATTCAAATGAAAATATGTAAAATGTATCATTACATTAAAAGATTAAAAATAATGATAATTATTATTTACCATCATATTATTCGAAAGTATTTTTTTATGTATTTGACTTTAATTATTATTACTTACCACGCAACCACATCACTTTGCTTAAAACTGAGACAGTTTTCTGAGTTATAGCGAATGTGTTATAAATCAGAGTTATAGTTGTTGTTTTGTTGTTTGTTGTTTCTTATCCCACTTGGCTGGCCAAGCCCACGAGCCCATACGTGCTCATGATTGAAGGGGAAGGAAGCAGCTTCTGTTGTGATGGAGCACCCGTAGGTAGAAGCCTGACTTTTGCTCCGTGACGCTCTTACAGTCATAGGAGACCGGGACCTACGGCTTAAAGTGGATTCCGAACCACTACAAAACATCCATGGCACCGCCGGGATTCGAACCCGAAACCTGTGGCACCGAGCGCCAGAGCGCTAGACACTCGGCCATTCAGGTCCCAAATTTTGCCAACGGCACGCAGTGTTCCCAGGTGGTCACCCACCCAAGTACTGACCGCGCCCAATGATGCTTAACTTCGGTGATCTAACGAGAACCGGTATATTCAGCATGGTACGGCCGTTGGCATGATATATAGTTATAGTGGAATATATAATGGATTCAAGGAAATCATGAGATTGACAAGGAACAATATTGCCACAATTTGTCATGCAAAGCTTGAATAAGGAAAGCCGAAAAAAAGTCAATAACGTATTAATAAATATTAAATCCCGGCGGTGCCATGGATGTTTGTAGTGGTTCGGAATCCACTTTAAGCCGTAGGTCCCGGTCTTCTATGACTGTAAGAGCGTCACGGAGCAAAAGTCAGGCTTCTACCTACGGGTGCTCCATCACAACAGAAGCTGCTTCCTTCCTCTTCAATCATGAGTCCATATGGGCTCGTGGGCTTGGCCAGTCAAGTGGGATAAGAAACAACAACAACATAAATAGAAGAGGTATATGTCGAAACAAAAACCAAACATTTATAACTAGCATTTACTTTTTAATACATTCATAGTATTCAATAATCATTCTTAAGTTCATAACGATGCTGAAAAAACTTTTTTTTTTACCAGATCCAATTCATCATTGCTACCATACATGCTGCCATTCCCATATTCTACGACTGCGGCTTCCAGCCAGTATTTGCCTACATTATCATCTTCCACGCTGTGCTGTTCCTTGGCATGTTCTACAACTTCTACAGGAAGACCTACACCGAACAGATTCGTATGAAAACAAGAGCAGGCAGTTCCTGGAAGAGCTGAAAAAGAACGAATCAAAACAAAATGGAGAGCAGGTTGCTGTAGGAGGCAATGCGAAGAAGGATAACTAAGCCAAAATTTTTTGAAAGAACTTTCTCAGGGTGTAACAAAAGATATCCTGAAGGGGATGTTGGAGTTGTTTTACTGTATTTCTTTAAATGGGGAAAATGATATGAGGTTATAAGTATCGTATCAATTTGCTGTCAACGATTTTGGTTGGCAAGATATATCATATTGGCAAGTTAAAAAGTGTACTGAAAAGAAAGCCATGAAGTGAATCTTGTAATTTTTATTGTATACTGTGTTCAAAAAGCATCTATCTCTGAATAGTTGAACTTCCATGAACTAAATGTCTTATATTTAATATTTACATTTTAAATGTATTTAACAGCAATTGAATGATATGGTACTCACTTTTCATGACTTTCTTTTGTTGTGTGAGTGTGTCATACTTCGTGTGCGTTATGTTAAACTTTATTCCAACAATAATAAAACTTTTAATATTTATTATAGCTGTAAAGCATGAATTGGAAATTTATAAAAGTTTAATCAATCTTTTTAATTTAATGTGTTTATAAGATTGATCAACTCAGAAAGCAAATAGTTAAATGCTTGATTATTTTATATTCGAGAATTAGGCTTTGCAATTAGTTATCCTTAGCATTTAAGTAATAAAATATCAATAACTTTTCAATAATAAATAAAAAAAAATTCTAAACATACACTAATTCATATCACACTTTTGACCGTGTTTTAACACAAAAGGTTAGAATATATGTTAAAAGGCATATCTAAATTTTATGTTATTCATTAATACAAGATAAAAGCCATTTTTTTTTGTGTAATGTTTCTTTATGCAATCAAATTATACACAAAGAAAAAAAAAAATTAGTGATACATATATCATACATAAAGAGTAATGATATTTACCAGCTTTGTTTTATTCAAAAATGCTATCTCTTAATTGTTTGATATTATTCCAGTTATATTGTCTTGTCAAACGAATCAATCCAGTCTCTACATATTGTGAAATCATATATCATCCCTGTTTTAATGTTTTTTTTTGTATAATATGTGCTAGCACACATCAGTGTTTCATTTTGTAAATAAAGAATCATACAATTCTAATAATCCATGTGTTATTCTTTAATTTTGTCTTTTTCTAATCTTCAATCTACGATATGAGATATGGGAACCTTGGAATACTTTTTTCAGTAATTATCTATGTTATAACTATTTTATCCAAAGAAAACTATTTATTTGAATACCATTGTTTTCATTAATTTAATTACTTTCATTAATTGAATTAAAACACTTTAAAATTATGTAGATATTATTATATTTTTTTCAAATATTTTTAATGTGAATAACTTTTCCTTAATGCCGACATAAAATAGTCGTTAACTGAACAAAAAACTATTTTATCCAAAGAAAACTATTTATTTGAATACAATTGTTTTCATTTATTTTATTAAAACACTTTAAAATTATATAGAAATTATTATATTTTTATAAAATATCTCTAATGTAAATCATTTTTCCTTACTGTCGACATAAAATAGTCGTTATCTGAACAAAAAGCTATTTTATACAAATAAAACTATTTATTTGAATACAATTGTTTTCATTAATTTAATTAACATGCGTTAAAATTATATGAGTAATTATATTTTTCTAAAATAGTTCTAATGTAAATAATTTTTCCTTACTGACGACATAAAATTGTCGTTATCTGAACAAAAAATTATTTTATCCAAAGAATAGTATATATTTGAATATAATTGTATTCATTAGTTTAATTAAAATACTTTAAAAATTATATAAAAATTATTATATTTTTATAAAATATCTCTAATGTAAATCATTTTTCCTTACTGTCGACATAAAATAGTCGTTATCTGTACAAAAAAACTATTTTATACAAATACAGCTATTTATTTGAATAAAATTGTTTTCATTAATTTAATTAACATACGTTAAAATTATATGAGTTATTATATTTTTCTAAAATAGTTCTAATGTAAATAATTTTTCCTTACTGACGACATAAAATTGTCGTTATCTGAACAAAAAATTATTTTATCCAAAGAATAGTATATATTTTAATATAATTGTATTCATTAATTTAATTAAAATACTTTAAAAATTATATAGAAATTATTATATTTTTTTTCAAATATTTTTAATGTAAATAATTTTTTTTTACTGTCGGCCAAAAATAGTCGTTATCTGATAATAAAAAATCGCTACCTGAACAGCAAACTATTTATTTGAATACAATTGTTTTCATTAATTTAATTAAAATACTTTAAAATTATATATAAGGATCCAGTTAATTTTATAATGCAAATAAAATTAATATTAAGAAATAATTATATAATTAACTGTAAAAAGGCATCATTATATAAAGCGTATGATAAATTTAAAACGAAATTTATTCAAAACTAAATATCCTACTCATTAAATCATAATCATATCACCAAATCAAAAGTAAATAATTTTTTGCCGAAGTAATAAAGATTACTAATATTACACGGCAGATACGATATAAATAATGTGGAAAAATAAATCAAATGATTCCATGTACAGCATTTATTAGGTAATATATATTTATTAGGTGACTTATCGTTATTGATTTTTTATTAGTATAGGTATTATGCTGCCAAAGCTATCATGGCATTAAGTAATGTTATTGGATATATTTAGGTATTAGGTGTCAATTTACTATGTAATTTTTATAAAAGCATATAGGTCACAGTAAAACTTAAATGTTAAAATTATTGTAAAACCTAATATCTAAATATTATATTTATTATCTCCAATTTAATGTAAAAAATACATAGCAAATTTATACGATTAGTAAATCAGTTAATGAATTTAGTGAAATAGAAGAATTGTAAAATTCTAAATAGTCGAAAATTTTTTTGCTCAAACTATATTTAAAATGAATTCTAGATTATTAACAAATGTTTACAGATATCGTAATATTAAGTGTTGTACATCCAATAAAGGTTTTTTTTTAACAGAACTTATTTCTAACTATATTTCGCTTAGCATAATTTAAAAATGTTTATCTGCAATTTAAATTTGGAAATGGAATTAATTAATCCTATTGCAATAAAAATTAGTCAGATGGCAGCATTACTATGAAATTTATAAAACTAATAATTTATGAACGAAAATCATTTCAATGAGATATATGTTCAAAAATAATCAACACATATTTCAGTCAATTCCTAATTAAAATTTTTTTTATGTAGTTAAAAAAATTATAAAGTATGTTTTATTTTGGGAGTCCTTTTTAATAAATAAATATCGATTCATTCTAGATAATTTATAATAATATTTTAGTGCATCAATATAAAATATTTCTTTAGAAAAATGATTAAAATTATCAAACCAAAAATAATACTCAATGAATGTTTTAAAGAATTTCCACTTTATTTTTCTTTAAACGTTTAAATGAAATTTCTGATAAACATTATATTTGCATGTTTGTGTTTATAGTGATTTAATAAGCAATTTAAACTAGACATTGCATTTTAAACTAGATATTTTAAGTAACAAACAAATCGATGACAAATAATGAAACATCAAGTAAATGGTAAATTTAAAACTACATATGACATTACAAAAAATAAATAAAATAAAAGAGACGTAGAGAAGATAATTAAGAAACATCAAGATAAAAATTTTCTATTATTATAGCAAAATTAAATCCAAACATATCACCCCAAGGCTCAGAGGTAATACTCATAGCTAAAGTGCAGGTAGGTTCGGATTCGATTATGCTGTCGACATCCAAAGCCACCATTACTTTCAGAGACGAGTCGACTCAACGGTGAAGGAAAACGCCCCACTTTAACACAGGCTGTTTGAATAAAGGTTTACGCGTACCCAACCAATTCACACAATGTACGAAGTCAATAAAAATAAATAATAGAATAAATTAAAGTCCTCTTCTTTAGAAGAAACAAGTAATATAAAAAAAAATTTTTAAGTCAATTCCTACTTTTTTTCCACTATATTGCAGAAAAGTCCTTTATAAATAATTTTCGTGAATTTTTTTAAGTTTATCTGACGCCATCTATTGGTAGATATATGCAACTTAAATCTAAAAAAAATATAATTAATTAATTAAATTTAATTACTGAATTAATATTTGAAAAAACTGTATTAACATCCAGTGTCATCCACTACGAGTTTAAAAAAATGTATTTAAACTTGAGTGGATGGATAACAAGTAAATTATTAAGGATTGAAAATTTGAACAAGATACATATAGGGAGAGTGTGAGCTAATAGAAGGAATTGAATGAAGCTTCATGTATAATTTATCAATTACACAAAAGGTGAAATATTATTCAATGTTACTTTCAATTAATTGAGTAATACGAAAGGGAATGAACTTAATATTGTTTAAAACAATAGAAGTTTAGAGGCAGAGAAAGCAATGTCACAAATTAATTAATTAAATTAAGTATCCAGCCGAAATTCCCTTAGAGAATAATAACGTTTCTTAATCAAATGCTTAAGCACGTAGCGATAAACATAGTTCATAACCTAAAATTCCCATAGGTATTGCACGAATTATGATATTCGATGTTCCTGCACTTTGTTTATTAACACAATCTCAGAAATGTTACTTAAAGAAAATTAAAGAATTATGCATATATCATATACAGATAATATTTGTTAATATATTTTAAAATTCAAATTTATTTTAAGAAAAATAATTTCGCGAACCTGAACTAAAGTTAAAATAATTTTATCCTACTACAAATATTAAAATAAAAAAAAATTAATAAAATAATGTAATATTTAATAATACTTTTTATTGTATTTATAAGTTATTAATTAATCGATATCATCTTTTTATGAAAAATACCATCATAAAAAGAAATAAGTTTTTTAAAATTATAGTTGATCATTTTTTTATTGTTGCTGATAACTTAAAATTATTTTAACAACTATTATTCCAGCATACAATTATTCATATTATTACTGATTTATCAAAGAGTAAAAATTAGATTAGTATTATCCATTAAATGAATCTAATTAACAGTTTTATTATGAGCATAAATTAATTTAATTTATCCCCTTATTTTATTACTGTATTATTCTGAATAGTATAATCTGTTGGATATTGGAATAATAACTGTTGTAATAATTCCGCTGTAGAAATTTGTTTAAAATTTCGAAACCCAATGCTCACAAGAATTCATAATAGTTGTATATTTTTCCGTCCCAAATCTGAGGTATTTTTCTATCAGAAGCCAAAAACAATTATATTTAACTGTAGTGGATTTATGCATAAGAAATGGAAAAGAAATGTTTTCAACTATGTAAAAAATAAGTTTTTGAATTCAAAAACAAGGTCATCATCATCGATGGCGCAACAGCCCATGATGGGACAAGGCCATCTGTCTATTGGCAGATTTCGAAACAGGAGATGTTTCCTTAGTACGGGGTAGGGGTGTCAGCCCTACGCCCAACGCTCTACGATCATATTAAACAGGGACCTACGGTTTAAAGAGGATTCCAAATCACTACAAGACATTCATGGTACAGAGCGCCAGAGGGCTAATCACTCGGCCATCAATCCCCCAAAAGTAGGATACTACAATAAATAGAAAGAAAATAAATGAATAACATATTTTTTTTCAAATGGAACATCAAAATTATTATTTTGGAAGTGTACTCTTTTATTTAATAATTGTTTCGTAGATTATGTGGTTATGTTACATAATACATAACAGCTCTGTAAATTTAAAATATTTTATTTTATAATTTTGTATCACGTATTATGTCATTTTTATTAAAATAATGATATGTATTTTTTGAATTTAATTCATTTCATTTCGGAATAATAGTTTCATATTATAGAAAAGTGATATTAATTATTTAAATCGCCATTCAGTGCTATCTGGTTCATCGAACTGAGAACAACACCATTTATGATTATAGCAAGTGCATAATCATGTAATAATGCTCATGAGGATAACCAGAACCATTTTATTAATTAAATCTTATCTTAAATGGCAGCCATAATTCTATGTTGTCTCTTTTGTTGATTAGTCAACATAAAACATAATAGACTAACAAGTGCTTTCATCAGCACCCAATAGCAACAGTAGGGATGTGGCCACACCCCAGCTTATGGGAATTCGTTTTGACAAGAAGACGTGAAATTGGTGCTCTGATATGACGTTCACCATTTTACTTCTATCGTGGGAAATGTCAAGTTTTTTTTTGTCGTGTCATCTGCTTCTGCGACATCTTCAAAGAACTTCTTTGCGGAGTTTTGGATGTAGTATTTTGGAAAAACAGAACGTTCGCCTGAAAAGATTGAAGATTATTATTGACTTAACTCGTGGAAGATAAAAATGCATCATTTAGACTTTACTGAAGAATACCGCAAGTGACTGATCCATTGATAAGATTTTAGGGTGTCGAATTTCGGGGAGGGATGGTTTAAGATGTCTTGGGAAAATATTTTCCCTTCGCCCACTTGTTTGGAAATTATTTCGAAATTTTAGTTGTTTCCGGTGCGTTACATAAGTTGTTGGTAATGAATGATTCTTTTATGTACAAACAGCGTGTAGAGAAAACATTTATAAAAATACCATGCCATCTCTATATGTTTCAAATTTGTCATATGTTTTGTTTCATGTTGTTTCAAATTTGTCATTTGTTGTCAAATTTGTTATATGTCTTGATTCAAATTAGTTATAAATAACCTTTATAACTTTTTGTAATAAAATATTTATTATTAAGACAGAAGTTATTTTCATACGTAAATAAATTATATTAATTTGATTAATTTGTCATCAGTTCTGTTAAGTTGTCATCCATTAAATGAAATAATTCATAATTGCTTCAAAAGAATCTGAGTAGTACATTAATTAACGCAATGAATTTAATTTGATAAAAACATATCTGTTAAATGTTAAATACAAATGCCTTACATTTAGATTAATCAAGGTTTTGATGTTGTACTTAATTGAAATCCAATTGGGAACATTAAAACTATTGGCAAAATAAGTGATCAAATAATGTCATTACTGCAAACATTGACAAACAATGTTAATATATTTGAATACATTAGCTTATACATGTAATTTAAAGAACATTAGTTCAATTATTAAAATGCTCCATAGTCGCATAAAAAGGAAGCAAAGTTCACAATTTCTTTCACAGGAAATATTTCTTCCGCTATATTTGGATTCTGTTTACAATTTAATAAACAAAAAATGTACCACATTTATTTGACGTTTTGCTGTTTTTTTCAATAAATAAACAAAAATAGTTAAATAAATCATAAAATGCACAGGTTTTTATTTTTGAATATCGCATTCCTTAATTCCTAATTATTATCTATAAAAATTTAGTATTTAAACCTATATAAATTCATTGGTTATATCGCACTTTTAGTATGCTGCCCCTTTTCTGTCTTTCGATATGAGTGAAATGGCAGATCGTACTGTATTAAGATTCGGTTTGAATGATTATAACATTATTATTTTAAAATATCTTCAAATTGACTGTTTCACTTTTGTTATAAATCTGAGATTAAAAATAAATCTAATAATTATTCATAAAATTAGGTGAAAATTATTAAAATTTTCAGTAAAAGTTGCTGAGGTCGGTGACAGAGATTAATGTAATTCTATATAGCATTTTATTCCTACAGCAGCAAATGACACTATAAATTTAACTGATGTTAGTTTTATGAAAGCATTTACGAAAGTCTATTTGGAAATATAACTATAAGTAAAACTATAAATATTTGGAGATATAACTAAAAATACAATATAATATCTATAATTACAGAAAGTCAAACCTTTCTTTAAAATAATTTCGATCAAATACGATAAGTGTATGAATTCCAATAAATGTACAATTTATATTTTTTCGACAGCGTTCCATTTTTCGTGACGTATAAATTGAAGGTATCACTTCAATAGAAGAGGAATATCAGATTCGTAAGTTTAAATTTCTGAAGAATTATAGCAACACTGATGAACCTTTTGTTCTTTAAAGCTACATTATTAAAAAGAGAAGGAAAGGGATCTATTTTTCATGGACAATAAAACCTAGGTAAAAAAACTACACTTTCAGAGGGTAATATTGAAATTTAATAACACAAAAAAAATTTAAATTTCACTTTTAATTCTTCAGATAATTAGTTCTGCTCTGGAACAGAATTTAGTATTCCAATAAAAGTACGAAAGAAAATAAACAGTTCATATTCTAAAGAATCATTATTCTTCGACGAAACTCTCTCACTCAAGACAGAAGGGATGATTTGAAAGATTAAACTAACTTTCATTTCTGATGACATGGAAGAACTATATGTTACAAACTTGAGGCACTACAAGGAAGAATAATCTGAAAGAGAAATGCATTCTTTGGTCTTTTAAACTAATTAAATAAATATACATATTTGACATATTAGTAATCTAGCAACTGAAATAGATTACTAATACATCTACAGAAACTGAGAATATTTCATTCAATATGCCAGTACTTAAAGTGAAATGCATAAGGGAAAAGTATAATGGGAGAAGTTCTTTCTCTCAAAGCATAGAAAAAGAAAGATTAAACTTACTTTATTGTTGCTGACAGGGATGAACTGGATGACTTGAGGCACTTTAAAAAAGAATAAACTGAAACAGAAGTAGATTCTATAAATTTTTAAGAAACTAAAGGAAGAAATATACATATTTGACGAATTAGTATTCTTGCCATTTTACATCTCCAGAAACTGAGATTATTTCATTCACTATGCAAGAACATAGAGGTGAAATGTATAAGGGAAACGTACAAGAAGAGAAACTCAAAACGAAGAAAAAGAAAGATTAAACTTACTTGATTGCTGTTGACATGGATGAACTGGATGACTTGAGACACTATAAGAAAGAATAAACTGAAAGATAAGGGGATTCTTTATTCTTTTAAGAAACTAAAGGAAGAAATATATGTATTTGACGAATTAGTAATTTCGCTATTTTACATCTCCAGAAAATGGGAATATTTCATTCGATATGTAAGTGCACAAAGGTGAAATGCATAAGGAAAAGGTACAAGGGAAGATGCTCTCTCACTTAAAACGAAGAAAAAGAAAGATTAAATTTATTTTATTGCTGATGACATGGAAGAACTGGATGCTACAAACTTGAGGTACTCTAAGAAACTATAAACTGAAGTAGAAGTTGATTCTTTACTATTTTAAGGAACGAAACTGAGAAATATACATATATATATATACAATCATGCCATTTTACATCTTCTCCTGAAATTGAGAATTTTCCCTTCACTATGCAAATACATAAAGAATTTAACTGCTGCAAAAACTTCTGTAATTTTATGAATATCATTTCTATAATATTATTTAATACATTTCTAATCCGAAATAAATAAAATAAAAATAGTAATTAATAATTGTTAATAAAAATATCACCAACTTCAATTTCCACATGACAATGCCTCTTCTTGATTAAAATTATATATTGCTTTTTGTTATTATATTTTTTTTTATATAATTTTTGGTGGGAGACATTAATTTTCACTAATAATATTTAAATTCAATGCCAAATATATCTTTTAAAATAGTGAAAACTGATGAAATTAAAAAATCTAGACTTTCTTTTTTAGCTGTATTTTTGCTTACACGTATTTCTCATATCCATCAATAAGTCGAATAGAATCTTATATCCATCAATAAATTAATCACTGTCGTTATCAACTGCTTGGCGTTGATCGTTATCGATAAAGTGTGTTGATATGATATTTATGGAAGCCGTAATTTTAGCGTCATATATTTAGAGCATCTTAATTCAGAAATAAGTATCAGATTTCTGCTTTAATTTCCATTGCCCTTTCAAGACAAACGATGCCAGTTATTTCAGCGGAATTACCTCACATAACATTAAGAGTCGATTAAGGAATCTAATAATTTATTTTAGAGGAATACCAATTCTTATTATTGATTATTTTATACATTTAAATTTAATTTTATTTAGGGATTTGAATTTCTTATATTGATTAATCCTCTTTAACAAAAAAACAAAATTATATCATAGGTGATAGTATTAATCATATTTGATTAAAACATCTTTATATACGATTTATTGATGCAAAATAATATTATTAATTATATAATTGTCAAATTCTTTAATTTTAACCCAATTGTACCTAGGTAAGTACATAATATTGTTAGCTGCTGTAAAAAACATAATACTTATTTTATGAAATTCTTTCCTAAAATATTATTTAATGCATTTCTAATTCAAAATAAAATTGTTAATAATAATATAACCAACCCGAATTCCCATATGTAAATTCCTATACTTTCTATCAAATTATATATTGCTTATAAATGTACATTGTATTTTTTATACAGTTTCTTGAGAGAGACATTAATTTTCACTGGCATTATTTAAACTCAGTGCAAAATACATTAATATCAAAATGCCTAACCTAATGCCGTAGTAAATTATAAATTTTTTCATGGGAAATTAACGAAAGACACGACTAAACTTAAATATACTAAAACATTATCTTAAATTGTTTTATCCTTTGATTCGTGTAAAGCCCATTTAACTAATTATGCCTATAGAACATGCTTCAATTGCTACTCTATTAACTTCATTGCCAGGATCTAAATGACTGCGAAGAATTAGATTTATAATACATAGTGGCCTTGATTTGGGTTCGTAGATGTAATATAGGATTTATTAGGGAACTTAAAATGATTACTTTCTAATGAATCTTTCTAATTCATTATAGATTAACCCATTGTTTAAACAGCGTACACATAGATAGGTATAAGACTTGAATAAATATTTTTTTTATGAATATGGCATTATAAATTTAAATTGGGCACCTAATACTGTTGAAGAAGGTAAATTAAAAAGGTTTTGCCTCATAGTCTTTGCTATTGCGTCAATTCTTTTAGTCAATTTTATTCTAAAATCTTAGCTTAACATTAGTAGCCAAGTAAGGTGCACGATAATTTTCTTAGAACAATATCAATTCTTCTTATTAATTATTTTATGCATTTAAATTTAACTTTAAACAGGGGTTTAAATTTCTTATATTGATTAATCTCCTTTAACAAAAAAATAAAATAAAATCATAGGTGATAATACTAATCACATTTGATTAAAACATCTTTATATACGATTTATAAATGCAAAAGAATGTTATTAATTGTATAATTGTAGTTATTTAATTTTAATCCAATTTTAGTCTTAGCAAAATTTAAATTTTTTCATGTGAAATTAACGGAATATACGAGATAATGATTTGAAATAACTTAAATACACTAAGACATTATCTTAAATTGTTTTATCCTTTGATTCGTGTAAAACCCATTTAACTAATTGTCTATAGAACATGTTTTGATTGCTGCACTATTAACTTTACTGCCATTCACCCACGATCTCAATGACCGCGAAGAATTAGATTTCTAAGACGTAGTGGTTTTGATTTGGGTTTGTAGATGCAGTATAGTATTTATTAGGGAAGTTAAAATGATTGCTTTCTAATGAATCTAATTTTCGTTTCATTAAGGATTTACCCAATTGTTTAATTGTTACCAATTGTTATCAAATAATTAATTGTTCGGATTTACCTTATAACAATATCGAATCCAGCTTATACATAGAGGATATAAAACTTGAATAAATAAATATGAACGGTATTGGCCAAAGAAAATACAACACTTACAATTTTTTGAATATAGCATTATACATTTAAATTGGGTACTTAATTCTGTTGAAAACAGTTAAGTTTAATTGGTTTGAAATAGAAACGAGTGATTGTCTATTACAGGGGTCTCCAAACTTTTCAGCCTTAGGGCCATACTGTTTACTCCAGTAAGTACCAAGGGCCAAAACCATTTTAATTTTTCTGCCACTATCTATAATTTCCAGTTAGTTGTTATGCTTAAGTTAAATTTTCTGCGTATTATGCTTGTCATTAAGCTTTACCTAGCAAGTAAATAAAACCGAGTTATTATCATTCTGTATTTTTTTATCCAACTTATTACAGCAACAATAAGCCATTCGCTGTCGCGGGCCGGATTGATGACACTGGCCCGCGGGCCGTAGTTTGGAGACCCCTGGTCTAATAGATTTTGCTGTCGCATCAATTTTTTAAAGTGAATTTATTGTGTAATCTTAACTTAACATTAATAGTCAAGTAAGGAACATAATGATTTTTCTTAGAGCAATATCAAATATTATCAATAATTATTTTCCATGTTTAAGTGATTCCTTCAAGTGAGTATGTTTTTCTAGTAAATATTGAGAATGTGTTGCTGTAATAATAGAAAGAATGGTTTTATAAAATACTAAGAAGAATGTGAATGATCTATGACAATAGCATTATTATTTTAAAATTTCATTTTTCATCGATCCATATATGAAAAATTCACACTTGGAATGTTTTTGATTTATTTGCTTGCAATAATTTGGTATATTTTTTATATTTTGATATATTTTATTTTAATTTTTAATTTTACATTCTAAAATTGTAATGTAAATATGTATAAAAAATCGCAAATATGCAACATCGTTTATATCTCTCTGTATATATATATATTAAATACAGAGATATATATATACAGATATTTATAAATTTAAATTTTATACATTTGTATGCATCTTAAAAAGATTTCATCTTTCTTTTAATATAAATTAAAATTTTATTTAAGCTTCCATCTCATGTTTCGCAAATTCAGATTTCATACAGTTTTATGTCTTAAGCAAACAAAAGTATAAACCATTAAAAAAAATAATAATATTATTTATATTACAATATTACATATTTTAAAACGTTTTAACTTTTGTTGAAGGGAAAATGCTTGACTATATTAAAAAATTACTGTTAGAGAAATTAAAGAATAGCCCTTTATTTATGATAATTATTAGTTACAAAACTTGTAAACAAAGATTTACGACAAAAAAAAGTTTTAAAAATTGAAATATTTGGCAAATTGAAAAGATGCACAAATATTAAAAAAACAAAAATTTAAAATGACAAAAATGCAAAATAATGAAATGAAATCGGAATATTTGGATTTCAAATACCTTTTATTATTTATTAAAAGTATTGATTTTGCTTTTAGAAACAAAATTAAATCTTAAAAAGTTTCATTTTTGTTATCCTACGCTTCAAAATAGAGATTTAAAATAACAACTTATAGGAAGATTGTTTTTTTGAGTAAAATAGTACGTTTGATATTCTTCCTATTTGAGTTCGGTCGACAGTGGTTTCAACCTTCGACAAAACTTTTAAAGAACTACTAAAGAACTCATGGAAATTAAATTTCCATGAGTTTTCCATTTTCCACATATTAAAATAGCATGTTTCATTTTTCCTAACTATGGAAAATATCATTTGAGCTAGCCATATTTCATGTATATTTTGATATAATTTGTCAATTCAATCAAGCGAATTTAAATACATTGTATAATACATATAAATTGATTATACATTTAAATACGTACAAATCTATTATTCCAAAAATTATTTAGACTTAACTATCCAAAAGTTTAATTAAAAGTTAAAATATTTACACAATAAAGTCTCCAATGCTGATAAATAAGCGACAAAGAATACATTTTAAGAGATTCTAATTCAAGATATAAATCTACCAGGGAACCAAAGCCAAAAAAGACGCTCTTTGAATATCATGTATCGCCGGTCACGCCAGAAATTGAACAGAAGGCGAGCAACAAAACACGACGAAGAATGTATTAGTCACCTAATAAATCAGGATCTCCCCATTTCTTTTTTCGATTCCTTCTATTAGCTCACACTCTCCCTATACATATCTTATTCAAATTTTCAATCGTTAATAAAATACTTTTTATTCATCCACTTCAAAGTTCAAATGCATTCTTTTTGAACCTGTAGTGGATGACACTTGATGTTAATGCAGTTTTTTCAAGTATTAATTCAGTAATTAAATTTAATTAATTAATTTTAGGTTTTTTTAGATTTAAGTTGCATATATCTACCAATAGATGGCGCCAGATAAATAAATGAATGAAAATTATTTATAAAGGACTTTCTGCAATAGAGTGCAAAAAAAAAAAAAAATAGGAATTGACATTAAAAATTTTTTTTTTATGTTACTTGTTCATTCACAGCTTGTTGGAAGATACAAACTTTTCTGACAATGTCGTTTCATTCAAGTTTATTCAGAAAGTAGTAGGATTAAAGGTTTTTTCAGCTCTACAACAATGACATTTACATAATTTTATTTAATTTTCTGCATCACAGAAAATGCTATTTGAGTTATCCATATTTAACATGACATTTATCAAATCAATGGAGCGAATTTAAATATTTTATTAAAACCTATTGTTCAGTTAAATAGTTTAGAACTAAAAACAATACTCAAAAATTTAACTAAAAGTTATATTACTTACTCACTAAAGTCTTCCGTGTTGGTAAATAAGCGAGAAAGAATACTTTCTAAGCGATTCTAACTGAAGATATAAATCTGCCAGAGAACCAAAGCCAAAAAAGACGTTCTTTGAGTACCATGTATCGCCGGCCACGTCAGAAATTTAACAGGAGGCGAGCAACAAAACACGACGACGAATGTATTAGTCACCTAATAAATCAGTCCAAAAAAGAAGTGACTTTATCCCAAAGATATCTCCTCATTTCTTCTTCATTCACAGCTTGTTAGAAGATGCAAACTTTTCTGACAATGCCATTTCATTCAAGTTTATTCAGAAAGTAGCGAGATTAAAATTTATTTCAACTCTAAATCTAATATTATTTAATTTTCTTAATCATAGAAAATTTTATTTGAGTTATTAATATTTAACATGATATTTATTAAATGAAGGAAGTCAATTTAAATATTTTATTAAATTTATTATCAACCTAAATAGTTTAAAACTAAAAATGTCTATTCAAAAATTTAATTGAAAGTTATATTGCTTACTCAATGAATTCTTCGAGGCTGCTAGCAGCCTGATGGCCAATTGGTTAGCGTTCTGGCGGTTGGTGCCGAAGGCTTCAGGTTCGAAGCCTGGCGGTGGTAGGGACGTTTGTGATTGGCTTGGAATCCACGTTAAACTGCAGGTCCCGGTCTCTTTAACCTAAAGTGTGCGCAAGATTACCGTAGAGCGACAAACCAAACCCATCAAGACTGATAAACAAGAGCTGAAATATACATTTAAAAAAAATTTAGTTAGAAGCTTAATTAATAAAAATGTAAAAGAAGAAATTTTCTTTTGAAATAATTCTTAGTTTGTATTTTAGAGCGTATATTATATGATGGAGGCCAGTTTAAATTTACTTATGCAATCGTGCTTCCTTCTACACACTGGCAAGAGTACCCTCTGGGGCGTTCAGGCGAAATGGTCAGTACGCGTACGTCTTGAGACTCTCCCTCCCCTAAGAGGAAGTACAGCTCAATCGGTGCTGCCGCTGAGAAACGTTTAATTTGTAATCTCTCAGCACGAGAAGAAATATATTTAGCACAACCCTATGTATTTGTTGACCAACAGACTCTCACCCGGTGAGGAAATATCTTTCGCTCACCTTGCGCGTACCTGAGTATCGGGTCTTCGGAACTTGCACTGTACTTCTCTCGAGTGATAGTCTCAAGGGCTACTAATCATTTCTACTGACCGCCATTGGGAGCTCTCTTGCCGTGCGTACTATTACATAGGTAGAAGATGCCTTCTATAGTAATATGCGGATGTTTAATTTTGCTAAGATGATAATGCAAAATTAAACCACCACATTAATTAATGATTTGAATGAATATTTTGTTTTTAAATATATTAAACTAGTTTAAACAAAATTGGAGAATGCAAATTTTTAACACAAAAAAAGTTATTTTATAATATTTTTCAGAAATAAGTGTTTTAATACATTTTATACAGGGGCCAACTGGAAAAATATTAAACAAGACAATCTAACTTTCGAACACGAGAATTATACTAATTCTTTCAGTTTTTTATTTTTTGTATATTTACATACACTCAAGAGCCAAAACATTATGACCACCTGTCAATAAAGAATTGGCCCACCTTTGGCGCGCAACACAGCGTCAACCAGCCTTGGCATGGATTAATTAATATCAGTTAAATACCACTTTTTGCCTTCCCCGTCATCCATGCGAGTTCATTGCAAAATGTAGGGGTGGCCATAATGTTTTGGCTCTTGCTTTGTAAGAGTGATAAAAATAAACTTCTTTATAGATATGTTTGTCTTACACGTTATTTAAATTTCATTCTAAAGGAACAGTATAAATTGATTTGTATTTCTTTATTCAAAATTCAATAGCAAGTTTATAGAAAATATTAACTAGATAAATTTTAATAACTGTTACAAAGAAAAAAATTAACATTTAATGTTTAAAATATCTGTAATATTCGTTACAATACAATGCATAATATAACGCATGCTTGTACAAAACATTTCTTATTTTTATTTCGAAAGGAAAAACTCTTTTCAGTTTAAAAAAGCTGCTACTTTTCTTTCTAAATAGCATTTAATAAAACAAAGTACGCTATAATATATCATATTGTCAGAATTTAATGTCAAACTATATATTTAACATTTCGTTATTGTTGAAGGGAAAAATTTTCTTTCTTATAAAATTACATCAAAACCGTTTTATTGATGTAATTAAAAAAATCACAAAATAATTGCTTTATTTTGTGATTATATTTATTAATTATTTCAAGTTACATTCTAATTATTATATGTAAGAAATGAAAAAAAAGATATGTATAAATTGTCTGCTATTTTTATGTAGAATTTTTATTGAATGAAATACATTTTATGTTTTGTTGGATTAATAGAAATGATTGTAGGATATATTTTAATTAATATTTCTTTTTCTTCTTCTTCATTGGCGTAACAGGCCTATGGTGGGACCAAGCGGTCTTTCTATGCCAAATTTCGAGACAGGAAATAATTTTTTTTACGGGGCAGGGTTGTTAGGTCTACGCCCAACGCTCTACAGTCGTACTAGACCTGGAACTACGATTTAAAGCGGATTCCGAACCTCTACAAACATCCATGACACCGCCAAGATTCGAACCTGAAGTCTGTGTCAACTAGCTTCAGAGTAACTAATATTTAACAATATTTAATACACATAAATATTTATATAATTAAATACTTTAATTCTAGGAAATAAAGTAGCAATGTCTAGTGAAATATTATTTAAAAAAATGTCATGAAAATCAGATATTTTTCACACATGAGTTTAGCTAATAATTAATTTTTCATAAAATAAATAGATTTAATTTTTTTTATGGTTGTAAGTTTTTGGTATATTTATTTATTATTTACAAAATTATTTCAGTAAATTCTGAAACTTACTGTAATTTATTTAATTTCAAGCATCGTCTGAGTCGAATATTATAGGAAAATAAGTTCGTCAAAGTAAACAGAAAAGACTAAGTAATACAATTACTGGTTTGAATAGAATTCTATTTGAAGACTAGAAGCCCAATGAATAAGAAAGTTTCTGGAAAACTAAACATCCCCTGCGATGCTGATAAACAAGTTAAGAAGGCCCCAACTAAAGTAGAAAAAAAAATAAAAGTGTTGAGTTTCAGTAGGATTTCTCCTCTGGGGATTGAGAAGCCTTTTCCTGTGAATCGTGATCGCTTTCATCAAAACTCTCCAATATTTTTTATTTTATTGATCATTTCAACTAAACATTTTCCAATACTTCTACGAAGTAATATCTATCATACACAATAAGTTCTTTTGAGGATTGACTAGGTTTAATGGAACATTTAACATTATTTGAAATCTTTAAAGAACAACAATTTAAGTAGCGTAATTTGGAAATTTCAATGTACTAGCAAAATTAAAATTGTATGGCAAATTTTGAAATATAAATAGTAAATAATATAGAAGAGCTATAGCTCCACTATTTATGTTTTGATTCTTTCAAATATCTCAGTTATAAACCAATTCTAATGTAAACCGAGTATTTTTTTTTTAATGTTTATTTAATATTAGAAGTTTTACCCAGCTAAGTTTTTAAATTAAAATAAATAAAAATATGACAATTTAAAAATCATCCTTAATTCATTAATCTGATTTTAATGTTGCTTCTTATACCACTTGGTCGACAGCAATATCATTTCATTTGATATATGAAAAAAAAAGCAATTCTTATTCGTTTATTTTTGATAGAATATATAATTATTTAATTTAAAAATAAAACTGGAATAACGATTCTTCACATTATTCCTGAGTATGAAATAAACAACAATAATTTAGCTATTGTTTGACACTAAACCTATTTAAACCATTATATTTAACTGTTATGTTGTTGTATCTTATCCCACTTAGCCGACAGCAACATCTACACCAAATCCATAACCTCGTGTGTTCTCATGGAAGGAGGGAAAGGAGGGACAGCTCTTGTTGTAATAGAGCACCCTTAGGTAGAAGTCTGACTTGGAAGAAGGAGGACATTGTCTTCCGGGAGGACTTTTAGGGGGAACTACCCCACATTTGTGTATCATATGGGAGAAAATCCAGAAAACTCCCACCAGGTATTTCGATTAACGAGACAAGATGCTGAACATCCCAAACGCCATGCAGCCTCCTCACTTTTTGAAACGGTATGTACAACAAAGCCGCCAGCACATTGAACCTCAGTTCTAATGCTCACCAGCGGCACATGTTATTTTATTTAATAATACAGCTTAATGTTTAATGCATTGTACATACAAAATTATAAAAAAAAACAGTACATGCTAATGTTGTTTTACAATAAGAAAGTAATTATTGTGATTAAAATAATCTGCCAATTACAATAGCAACTTGTTTTTAATCAGAAAGTAAATGCTGTTTTTTGGACTATTGTTGAAATAGTGATGAGAATTTTCTTCTCCTAATTGTCGAAATGATTAGTGAGTTCTGTAATCGCAAATACATTTCAGAAAATTTTGTATGTTATCCTTTTAAATTAATTTTTATCGATTTTCCTTCTTCATTTTGCTCATCATTCCTATCTTTATTTGAATTTTTTTTCTTTCGGAAATTTAATCAATTCTCTTTCTTCTTCTACACCACAAATATTATTTTTTATATCCTATTTCTTTGCTTCAAAAATTGCTTTATTAAATAAGATTATTCATCGTAACATCAATAACAATATTCATCAACTTAAATGTACTCGTATATTGTAGTAAGTAATTAACTGCCCTGACTGAAGAAAACTGGTATGCAGAAAAAAGTTATATTTAATAATTAAAAAAAAAAATTGAAAGGGATATTAAATATTGGATAAAAATGAATTGTTAAGACACTTTAATAAAGATTCGTAACATTGACCTGAGTAAATTATCAAATCATCTAACAAGTTATAATAATATTAATATTATATTTGCATTTTGAACACATATAAAAAGTCAGAGAGTAGCAGAAATAAGTTTTTTTAGATCATGATATTTCTTGTTTTTTTGAAGGCATGTCATTGATACATAAGTTTATCCAGAAAATATTTTTGCTTGTAAACCTCTTAAAAACAATTTTTCTGGGAGTTAAGCAAAATTTGTTGACGAAAGTTTTGAAAATACATTATCAAAATATAACAGAAAAAATATGGATCGAAACTCAAATTTTTTAAATAATCTAAAATGAGAGCAT
This sequence comes from Caerostris darwini, assembly GCA_021605075.1. NCBI lineage: Eukaryota > Metazoa > Arthropoda > Arachnida > Araneae > Araneidae > Caerostris > Caerostris darwini. Next base: position 160,529 of record BPLQ01002620.1, on the reverse strand, counting down.
TTACTTTTACTTATCACAAAAACGTTTCGGTGTTGCTCTACTCGTGAAATATCTTTAACATTTACCAAAATTAAATATTCTTTAATACATATTAATTTTCAGAAATAATAAAAAATTAAAATTGTAATATGATTAGCTTTAGCTTTAGCTTTTGAATTTTATTTATCACTTTTGAAATAGACGTAATCCATTATCTATAACCGAAATGCTTTGAATGCTTTCAGCAATTTAGAAATACATAAAAAATGTTGGAAGAATTTATTCTTTTCATCAGATATATTTCATCAGATATAATATTAAACATTTAATTTATATATTGAATGTATTTCAACAATTAAAACAGTTATTAATAAAAATATTTTACACTTACAATTTTAAGTTAGAATTATATTCATATTTATTATTTATCATAACTTGTAATGTACACTTAAAATTATAAAATTTTAATTTTACAATAAATCATCACAATTTACAAGTAATTATTTTAAAATTTAAATTACATTAAGTAATGAATTACATATATAATATGTTCTTTTAAAACTAAGTAGTTTAAATGAAATTATAACAAATGCACGCTTTAAAATTATAAATTATATTATTCTAATATTAAAATTAGTCACCAAAATTTATGTGTAATTATTTTTATTGTTTATATTACATAAAATAGTAATAAATTACATATTTTTGGATGTTTTTTTAAAAACTAAATGGTTTAAATAAAATTATAACAAAAAATATTTATTAATTAAAATGAATTAAAAAATAAAAAATAAATTTTATTAGTCATTTTTAATTTTTTTCTTTAATTTTTAATTTGTTTAGTATTTTTAATTCTAGAACTCCATTTAGTGTGAAAAAATAACGATCGTTTTATTTAAAATTTATATAATATGAAAAAATCTTAAGAATGAATAAAAAAATATGGTTAGTCTTTACTGATACAAAATAATTTTTAAATAAATGCTTTCATTAATTATGCGTTTAAAATATTTCATTCAAGTGCTTAATATTTTAATTGGGGTTTCTCATAAAGGTTTTCAAAATTATAATATTTTTATAGAATATTGACATATGAAAAAGTTTGTAAATCGTTAAAATTAAAGATTTATTTTTATTATTTATAATAAAATTAATATTTTGTATTTATTTTCAAATTTGAATTTGCTTAGTTTTAAGTTTTTATAAATTGCTATATTTTTGATCAATGAAAACATCTGTGAAAAAATGAATTAAGAAACTATATTTTAAAAGTATCTTACAACAAAACTTTCTTAGCTGTATTTACTTTCTACAAGTAGTCTTTATCTTTCCCTCAGCACCCTTTACTCACACGGAGAAAAAAATTAATTTTAACAAAATAACAATAATAATAATATTTAACAATAATAATAACATACAAATAATTATAACAAAAAAATGAAATAAAAAAAAAAGAAAATGAAATTCTATTGGGTATTTTTATTTGTTTTCTTATTAAAAAAATTTTAGTTCTATAATTGTATTTTTAAAGTTAAAAATTACAACTGTTTTATTATAATTTATACAATATGAAAACAGCTTAAGAATTCTTTAAAAATTGTGATGAATCTTTACTGATACAAAATAATTTTTTAAATGAATCCTTTCATTAATTATATGTTTAAAAATATTTCATTCTTATGCTTAAAATTTTAATTGTTTCTCATAAACGTTTTAAAAAATGGAATATTTTTATAGAATATTGACATATGAAATTTTGTAAATCGTTAAGATTAAAGATTTTTTTTATAATTATTTTTATTAATACAAATGTCTTGTATTTATTTATTATATGAAAACAACTTAAGAATTCTTTAAAAATTGGGATGAATCTGATACAAAATAATTTTTTAAATGAATGCTTTCATTAATTATAAGTTTAAAAATATTTCATTTTTAAATTTAAATTTTTAAATAATGTTTCTCATAAATGTTTTCAAAATTACAATATTTTAATAGAATATTGACCTATGCAATTTTGTAAATCGCTAAGATTAAAGATTTTTTAATAACTAATTATAACAATATAAGTTGTTTGCACTTATCTTAAAATTTGAATCTACTTAATTTTAATTTTTTATAAATTTCTATATTTTTGATCAATGAAAACATTTGTGAAAAAATAATTTAAGAAATTGTATTTTAAAAATATCTTACAACAAAACTTTCTTAGCTGTATTTATTTTCTACAAGTGAGTCTCTATTTCTCCTCACGGAGAAACAAATTAATTCATCTTATCCTCTCTCCGTCTTTATTTATTATTTGATTCACCGATTCACGGTTAAAACAGTTTCTCTTCTTCCTGTATTGCTATTTCTTTCCTCCCTAGGATCGCTGCAGTCTGAGTCAGTAGACTCGAGCCTTGGAAAAAAGTATCAGTTTCCTATTATCGAATCTCGGGCTTATTTCCTTGGCTCGCAAACGATAGTGAAGGGGGGTTACCCTGAGGTGGGGAGACACCTAGCGGTATCCGACAACGCGCACAGAGCGTGCTGACGCCAAACCGCTGTTATTTTAACTCCTCGCGTTCTCAGCAGCAGACGTTCCCTTTAAAATCATCGCAGTTTCGGGAGGTGATGTCGTCTGTCCGCTGGATTCACTCCAAAATAGCAACTGGTGACATTCTTCCGGTTAGGGAGGACACCAACCTTTCTCCCTCTTCCCTGCATACGAATGTGGTGCGCCAATTATAACTTATGGTAAAAATATGACTTAAATATTAGTCATATATATATATGCCAATGGATTAATGGGATTGCCTCCTCTAAGTGTGTTTCGTCAAAAAAATATGACCTTGATATTGTATTATCTGATGTGCCACTGGATAGCTAGGGTTGTCGCTGAAGATGCTGCTGATGAATTTTTTAAGATTGGTGTCCTTATGGTGGATGGATCTATGCGCAACAGATTCGACATCCAGAGGATTGGACCAGCAATTGACATCGCAGCTGAAAGTTGTCGATCCAAGTATAATGTCAAGTTAAGGCTGATGTCTGGTTACTATCAAAAGGAATGTTCCCCAGAATCGGCGATTGGTAAAGCTACAGACTTAGCATTGAGCAACAACATCACGGCATACATTGGTCCAGCTTGTAGTGATGATTTGCAAGTTGTTGGAAGATTTGCTTCTTATAGGAATATTCCTATATTGACTGGACTTGGTGATGTCCTTAAAGGGAGGGAAGAGTTCAGGACGTTGATCAGGATGTCGTATGATTTACAAGATAAGGCTCATGCAATATTAGCCTTTTTGGAGCATTTTAATTGGAAGAAGTTTGGAATGATTTATCGTCAAAACGATGTGTATTATACAGCAATGGCTGACTTACTATATTATCTAGCTAGTACAAAAATGTTTGATGTGATTTGTCAGCAGTCTTATATACGGGCAGCAAATAAAACTATTCTTTCGGATTTAACGTCAATTATGGAAACTATGAGGGATTGCTCAAGAGGTAAGGTAAAATTTTTCAATACTTGTTATGTTAGTTAGTTTCATATTTCAAAGTGTTTATAGATATACAATAGAAAAATAAAAATAATAGACATAATCATTGATATTTTATCTTCATATAGTTTATTTATTTATATACAATAATATTACATATGAATATATATTATTATTATATTAATCTATTTTTGAAAGAGAAACAATTTCAATTTGCTTTATAAATAAGCTATAGCTTATGACATAAAATGTTACAGCAAATATTTAAATTTTTATTTCAAAGTGCCAAAAAAATATTTACAATTTTTTTTATGAAAATGAATCTTAAATATATTTTTGAAAAGATATTTAAATTGATTAAATTCTTTCCATTTTTTTATATTCGTGTATTATTAATTTTTTCTCAAAAAATAATTTTATTTTGTTCAATTACATTTTCTTGCATTACATAGAAAATGAAATAGCTATTTTATTTTCGATTGATTCCTCTAATTAATTGATTCCTCTTAATGTAAAAAAATAATTCTCTTTATTGTTCTTCATTGCTAATTGCTTGCTCTGAATTCCTCTTAATGTAAAAAATTAACGAGCTATATGAGGAATTTTTCAAGAGGTAAATTGAACTGTAGAATACTTAAAGCACTGTATAATACTGTAATAGAAGTATTATTATTACTATATTTTGAATCAAACATTTTAGCTAGATATTATTTGTAAATGAATATTTGTATATTAACTAATTATATGATGAATAATTAATATTTTTTTATTCAACAAAATTCAAGCAATTATTTTGTCCAATATTGAATATTTTAAGGCATTTATTATTAACTTTTAAAGCCTTTAACTATTAATTTTTTTAAATTAAAATAGTAATAATAATTAAATATAAAAATTTAACATAATTAATAATAACAATAAATATTAAAAATAATAATTTAACAAGGAGTTAAACTTATTGCTAAATTATTTAAAGTAAACTTCCAATTATGCTATTTTAATTACAAAAGTGATAAACAATTATGTTATCATGTTCAATTTTGAAACATTTGAAAGCAATAACAAACAATTATGTTATGTTCAAATGTTTCAATTATGTTATTTTAATTACAAACATGAGTCATAAACAATATTTTATTTAAAAGTAACTTAAAATATCTAGGTAAAATATAGATCATACAACTACAATGGAATTTGGTCTACATAAACCACTAATAGAATGCTATTAATCTAAAAAAAATCCAAAGGCAAAAATTTACCTATGTTACTATTCCCAAATAAAGGCTTCGGCAAACGATGTGAAATCTGATCGGTAAAAAATAAATTATTTACAAATATTAACAAAAATATAATTTTACTCAATACATAAACTATTATACTAAAAATACTATTTCCTGTTCAAGGAGAAAGTTTTAAGAAGGAAAGCATTCTTAAAATGAAGAAAAAATAAATACTCACATTTTCTCCAGACAGCTTCATCTCAGAAACACTAATTAATCTATAATTGATGTCAGTTCATTTTACATGAAGTCAACAGAGCGTATTTATGTGTGTTAGGAAAGATAATGTTACAATATTAGGGTGAGGCACAATTAGTCTATTTTCTTGTTTGCAACTTCCTCTGTCATGTATCATTATGTACTGAACTTGAAAAAAAAAATTATTTAAGATTTTTTTTAAAATGTAACAAGAATGATCAAGTCATTTAATCAAGAGGTTAATTGAGCATATTTTTTTTTAAGTATAGCAATTAAACTTGTATGTTTTTAATAAGTTTGAGTCAAAATTTAATAGCAGTTTCATTTTTCTAATTATTTTTAAAAATTTTGTTTGGTTAATTTTTATTTTTTTATTTGAAAAAAAAAAGAAAAATTTAAATTTTCACTAAAAATAATCAAAAAAAAAAAAAATTTACTACTAAGTTTCAAGAGAATTTCCTCAAATTTTTAAAGCAGTAAATCGATTCATAAAGAATTTAAATTAAGAGACGATGAAATTTATATTTAATTAAAAAAATTTCGATTTATAAAAGTATTTTTTTTTTAAATTTATAATGCTCTCATAATACTTTCGCTTACAATATTAAAAGAATATGTTATTTCATTATATAATGTATCTTTTTTTAAAAAATGATCAGTTTTTTTATAAAATGTATCATTTTTAAAAAAAAAATTATTATCATTTATTCGATATATAAATATTTTATACAATATAAAAAATTTGCATCGTAAATTGTACTGTGCAATATAAAAAAAAGTATTTGATATGAGTTTATAATCTTAATAAATTTAATAATGTTTTGTGTTAAATATAATTTAGTTTTTCATGTTAATTTATAATTAAAATCTTCATTTTGCATTTTGAGTTGCTTAATATCTAAATATGCAAGATAATTCATTAGATAAAATCATACCTTTAAAATTATGACTTTAAAAATCCTTTTGAAACTCTTTTGCCACTTTTTATCTAAATAAAATTTTTATTTAGTCATAAAATGCTTTTTAACGAAACAATAACAAAATAGAAATATGCTTTTATTAAAATGAATAAAATAGAAAGATATAGATTAAATAAGTTTAAAAATTTAACCGAGTTAAAAGATGAAACCATTTATTTATAATGTGTTTAATGGAGCGGAATTTAATACCATTCATTTTTGACAACTTGATTAGCTCTCGCGCTCCTAGTGATTTTTTGTCGTGGATGATAGTATGCTGTAAGCCATTTTTGGTATCAAAGAGTTTCCTGAAAACTTTTTTTAAAAACCTAAAATGATGTGTGAGTTTTGACTTCACTAAACATGGAAAATCGCCCCAAACCAATAAGTGACAGATTTTTTCTCATTATATTTTATTCTAAGAAACGAATATTCTTCGTTCTTATTGACTTAAAGCAGGTAGAATTTAAAGTTGCAGACGAATAGTTTTTTTAACAAAGGAATTAAATATATTAAAAAAATATCTATCGTCAAAATATTTTATTAATTACATTAAATGGATGAATAACACACACACATATATATATGTGTGTGTGATATGGTAACTAACATACTAATAGCTGATGTAATAATAATAAATACTAATAATGATGTTTTATATAGTTATTTAAATAATTTTTTTATAATAAAGGTTATTTTGTATATTCATGACAACGATTTAAAGTAAATGCAATTTAGAACAACTTTGATATCTTTATTTCTTTTTGAGTAGTGCTTTGTATAATTATTATAAATTGATTCATAATAATGATTTTAAATTTAATACAGCAATATATGTTCACGTGGGGTAAAAGTTTATGAAAAAAAAAATGACAAAAACACCTTTATTTATTTAATAAATCATGAATAAATATATCTTCAGTGTTAATAATTTCAAATTTTCACTATGTTTTATTTCAATTTCGTTGGGAAATATTTTTTTTTTGTTCTAAAGCAGCAGGCAAACACATAGACAGCTTGGTCTTTGGTGCCTTAAGGCAAGCGCTGCACAGACGTTACTCACTTTGCATTACCCAGGGGGCGCGTGTAACTTGAAGATAAGCCACGGATGCGGAGTAACAACGCCCCACGATCCTATTAGAACGGGAACTTCAGTTTAAAGTGGATTCCGAACCACTACAAACATCCACTCGAACCCGAAACCTGTGGTACCGAGCGCCAGAGCGCTAGCCACTCGGCCATTCAGGCCCCTCGTTGGGAAGTATAATAGAAGTTATTTATATTTTGAACAATTCACGAAAGTGGTTTTGCTGTTTTGCCTGATTTATATTAATACAAAAACTTACTTATTTTACTCTCAAGCCTTTTTAAAATATTATTAAATAAGTAAATATACTTAGATTCACTAAGAGCGTTGTAATTTATATTTAAATATCATATAAAAAAATGTTAATTTTATATATTTTATTTTATATTATCATTAATGTTATTTTGAGGAATTATTGGGAACATATTTTTGTTTATATTTTTAAAAAATATTTATTAAAAATTTTTTTGTCAATTAATTCTTAATTTAGAATATGAATTTTGTAAATTAGTTATTAAGTTATTTATAGGAAAAATTTACTTATAATTTAAACCCCAAATAAAACATATTAAAGTTATTATCATTATTTATAAATTATTATTATTATTAAAAAAATTTTTTTTTATCATGAATAATGTGATTTAAAGAAATTATTATTCATACAATAAAAATTGCCATGTGTTTACATTTATTTAGCTTTTATTCTAACATTTTTGCATTATTTAATTATTTTTCATTTTATGTAAAGCTTAGATTTACTACTTAATAACTTCTCAAATAAAACCAATTTTGATATTCAATATGCATAAATTATAGACTGGCTTTAGCAAAGTTTTATTAATTAGAACTGTGAATTAGTATTTATTAATTCAAAATTGACTTTAAAATATTGAAAAAAATTATTATAAAGGTACACAAAGTTTTTATTATGGAACAAAAGATTAAAAATAAAAGAAGTGACGGGACGTTGATACGCAACTATAATAGTTCAAGGGAAAACAACGAAAATAACTTTCCTTACCTCTTTTTCAATAAAAAAAAAGTATTCTGGGAAGTTATTAAGGTTCCGCTAAAATCATAAAACAAAACTTGATCATGACCCTACACCTCGCTACATAATAAATCCATCAGTGAGATGTGGCATAGGAAAGTCTCCGACGAAAACACGTTGCCAGAAGCAGAAAAAAAAATTAGAACATTGTCGGTTGACGAAGGATTTAAAACAGGGACACATGTTTACTTTTTTTTTTTTTTTTTTTTAGTTTTAGACGTATTTAATTCAGTTTCTTATTTTTAATACAATATGGTGTAGAAAATTATCTCTTTTAAAATTTGGTTTAGATATCTAAGATATCTATTTCTGTATCTACAGTATATTTATATAATATTAAAAGCTCTTTGCATTTTAATGTTGTTTGTACTGGGACCCAGTAAATAAATTCATCAATTTTAGGGTAGGATATTAAGTATTTTCAATCAACTTCAAATATTTCATTATTGTTAAAATTGTTCATTCTAATTCAAGTACAATTATATGCACATTGCTATACAGTTAACAGTTAAAGTACATAACAGGAAAATTGCATATTACTACATATACATTAAAATGCATAAATTAATACGTCTAAAACTAAATGACATATAACACATAACTAAATAACTATTATACATATAAGTTTTAATGCTGTTTGCAAGCTGGGACTCAGTAAACAAATTCAGGAATTTTAGTGTAGGATAATAACTATTTTCAATTCTCGTTAAATATTTTATTATTGTTAAAATTGTTCATTCTAATTCATGCACAATTGCATGCACATTGCTGTAAATTTAACAGTTACAGTTAACGTACACAACAGGAAAATTACATATTATTACATATACATTAAAAAATTATTCAAAACAGACAGTTTTAAGATTTATATATACTATACAGACAGTTATATCTATTGTAAGATATAATAACTTATAACTTCTATTCTTCTAACTGTTGTAATTTTCAAATACAATATAATGAATACAATTTTTATTCTTCAAATAATTTATAAAAATATAATGAATACAATTTTTATTATATAAACTTTTAAAAATATATTTAATGTAATCAAATATGAAAATATTTTGTGCTCTAGATAGTTTTTGTTATTTCCCACAAATGATTAAATAAAAAACGAATTAATAGGGACTTATGTATAATAAAGCTAGTTTATAATTTATGCATATTGTCATAGTAATCAAAACTGGTTTTACTGAAGAAGTTATTAAGCAATAAATCAACGCTTTATATAAAATAAAAAATAAGTAAATAATGCCAAATTATTAGAATAAAATAGATTAAACAAATAAATTTATATCAAAACACACAGTTTTATGATTTATATAATTTGATTCTATACAACATATTTTGAAAATATTCAAAATACCAATTAGATTTATATTTATTTCTAATTTTTTACTGTTAATTTTCTTGATTTACTAATTATTATTCCATGTCGCTTGCCTATTTTTTTAAATTTTATAATTTTCAAATACAAACTAATCTTAGAAAAATTTATAAAAATATAATAAATACAATCTTTAATATATAAACTTTTAAAAATATATTAAATGCAATCAAATATGAAAATATTTTGTACTCTAGATAGTTTTTGTTAATTCAAGCAAATAATTAAATAAAAAAATTAAATTCATGCTTTATTATGAGATAAAAATACTTAAAAGTACTTAGATCTTAAATTTGAACCGCACGATATAAATTTGTACGTCCAAAATTGATGTTTAATAATTTGAAATATCTTTTTATATGCTCATTATTCCTGTTTGAATATTTACTTGAAAAGAATAAACCAATAAAAATTTGACTAATATACAATTTTATAATGAAAAGTATTTGGAATATATAAACATATATAAGGGGAATTATAATAACAATAGAGTTATAATATATAAGCTGTTTTTTAGTGATATGAATAGAACTAACCAAACAACATATTTGTTTTTAAAGAATTTGCATGAGAAGAAACATCTGGAAACCATTATTCATATTATTGAAAACAACTCGAGGTTGTTATTATTTTAAACAACCTCGAGCAGCATTGATAATATAAATGGAAAGCAATTGATCTCTTATAAATCTGATCTTATAAGCTAATATAACATATTTCAAGAATTGGCCCGTTTCACAAGTTGAATAAAAAAATCATCATGCTAAATCTGTAATAATATTTTAACAAATCCTAAATTATATACTATTCTCCCTTATGTTGTTTTAGAAATATTCATAGATCAGAAACATATAAATAGATATTATATATACATAATTACTCCTTTTTAAGGAGTACATCTTCTGTATATTAATCTGTATATGAAAATATCCTGTGCACCTGCTTAATATTTTCTTCCTTTGCTTTTGGGTAGCCTTACGAAATCGAACAATATTTTTAAATATACGTCGCATTACCCAGTTTGAACTATCTTAATACAGTTCAATGTATAATTATCCTTCATAATTTTGCCTTTTATTTGCCGCGCAACAGGATTCGCATTCAGATAATTCAAAACAACTTTTCTATTAGATTAGGTATTCAAATATCCTTCAGCTATGATGTAAATGTATTGTTTTTTACGCTATCAGCCTTTATGTTATGTCATATTTATGAAAAATAAAATAAAACCCAGTACAGGGCGCTTGATTAAATGATCCTAGGATATTTACTCTCGTGAGTCGCAAAGATAGTCAGGAGAATCCACAAGTCCAATACCATGAAGGTATATTTGAAGAAATCATGGCTGGTTAAGAAGAAAACTGTAGCTCCCGTCAGTTGGCAGAAAAAAATCTAAGATATTTATGCTGAAGACGCTCAAATTCTAGCTTTTTCTTCTGACCATTATGACGCAATCTGCACTGACAATCGAAAGAAACCAAGTTCAATAGCGTAAAGATGGTACTGGAGAAATTCGTGGATAATCAGCAATCTAATGCTGACTGCCTTCATTTGTTGGAAAGAATCAGAAAAAGGAAGAAGACGTATAAAGTAGAAAAGTATTACGAAGTAAGTCGCAAGGATAATTAAAAATCCAAAGCCCGATTCAGAAAGATACTCGTAGCTAACCAGTAATCTAAAGATAGTTACATACATTTTTTCGGGAGAGTACGGAAATTTGAAAGATTCCTATAGAGGATGCTTCAAGATTTATCTTCCTTCCCCCTAAGAAAAAAAAGACGAACTAATGTTTCTTTTTATTACATATAATTGATTAAAATAACAACGAGCTAGGCATTTTCCGTACAAATACTGTACGTTTATGCCTAAAAGTTTGCCCTTGCATTTCTCGGCATTTTATAGAATGCAATTCTCCACGGTATGGCAGGAGGCTCCAAACATTTTAGACTGAGAGTTACATTGACATTTTTTGCCAAGTCCCTATGGTCTAGACCTAGTTTATGGTCTAGTTTGCTCATACCAATATATGTAGTTTTGAAATGCATACAAATTTTCATTTCGGAATTAGCCAGCGAGTGAGATTTATATATTTGCAATTTCGGTTGGTACTTACGGGCAAGTGTCAAAGACAGGCCATTGCGTCGGAGATGCCATCTTGCCCTATTGTAGCATACAGCCAATCTTCTGGGAAGTAACTAATTACGCAAAAACGCTAGTTATGTTTGATTAGTTGAAGTATACAACGTCATTTGTAATGAGTTGCAGAGCTAGAGTATAGTCGTAACTTTTCACTGACAACTAAAGACAATTATCAGCGAAAGATTGCAACTACATGAATCTCCTTAATCATAATTAAAATATTTAATTTCATTATGTGAATTAACTATACACGCCACTGATTCTTTTAATGCAAATTTCATATAATTTATTACATTTTAAATGTTCAATTTCATTACGTACGTCAGTTATTCTGTTTCTTAATGGGCAATTGCATAAAACCAACTAATAATTATTTCGTATGATTTATTTAAATTGTTAGTTTTACATTTTTAAAAAGTAATCAAAATAATCTGTACCGGGTCGGATTGATGGTGCTCGCGTGAAGGGGTTGGCCCGTGGGTCATAGTTTGGAGACTCCTAGTTTATAATATACAGAGAGAATACATTTAAATACAACAATATGTGAATCACCTTTTGTTTATTACTTTCATTGCTCAATTTTATTGCAACATACCTATGATTCTTGTAGAAACATTTTTCTCGGCAAAAGGAGAAAATCTGCTGCAAGCACTATAATATTTTTTCTTTACTTGCGATATGATTTGTTAAAAATTTCTAGTTAATAAGACTAAAAATATCATTTTTAAAAAATGTTTTTATGATCGATGCCAGATATTTTAGTTATAATCGACGTTATCGCAAAACACAAAAAAAGCTGCTTATCTTTAACTTCTTTTTGTGTATTTTAGTTTTTAATCATTTCTCTTTTCCTCTAATTCTATTTACATGTTGCATAATTACAAATTTATTTTTAGTATCGTGCATCACACAAATAACAAATGCGTTCCTTTAAATAAGAATTATAGGAAAGTCTTTTAAAGCTAATTGAATTTCTGATTTATTTAAAAGTATTGACATATTTATAAATAATATTAACCATTATAAGCTAAAAAATAACCATCATTGTCAAACTTAGTGTACATGTTTGGAGCTAATAAGTATTTTTGATTAACCCTGATTTAAAAGGGTTATCTTAGCGTTTTTTAAGTACTGTTTCATTGATTTGATAAGTGGTAGGCACAACAACCTGATTATTTAGCGCGACTACTGGTTTTCGAAATCACGAGCGCGATCTCTTTATGTATGCTTATGTTTTGAATGTTTATGTAGGGTTTGAGTTAAAATAAACTTTAAATATTGAAAGTTGTTAGATATGCTTTTATACAATGTTTTTTTAAAAATAATCTAAGCCATGTTTCACAATATTTCATTTTAAGCAATGAAAAATATGTTTCAAAATATTAAAGACATTTTCATGGGGGATAACGATGAATTTAAATCAAATAACAGTAATTAGTTAAAAAAAAACATCATATTATATTTATTGTCAGTTAAAAACAATAATGTTAATATAATTGTAGTCAAAAAAGATAGAGAAGAATTTCTGTCATTTTTGGCCCAAGCATATTATCTTCAACTACAAGAAATTGTTATTAACATTAATATCATTAGCATACACGTACATAGAACAAATTTCATCTGTACGTAATTTTATTAAGAACATATTTGTCCATTTTTTAAGAATTACAAAAATAATAAAATGAGATAATTTCAACTAAATGAAATTTTATTTCAGTTGTTAAAAACAATTATTATTGAACGTAACAAATATAAAAATTTTAAAATAGCATAATATTATAGATTTTCAATATATGAAAAGATTATTTTGTGTATGTCTCCCAAGACGAAAATAATTCGATAAACATTCAATGGTTGTACACTTAAGCAGTTATACATAGTTTTCCTTTTGAATCAATTTTCGATTTTAAATTCTTGGCGAAATAAATTTCAGAGAATTACATATTTTTAAATTCCATTTAAAAATTTGTATTGACTGGTATATTATCCACATTGATAATAAACAAACAATCCTCATTTTAAAAATACTGTTCAAGTAAAAAAGGTATACAACTTCGAATTTCTAATACTGGAACATATGTAAATAATTCAATAGAAGCGGCAGCATTAACGTTACAATAAATAATCACTTTCAACTGCAGAACCCCAACCTAAACAAATAAGTCAGTACGGAGGCCAGAATAATATAAATAAACGAGCTTTCTTAGACCATTCGTTTGTATTACGCTGCGGCCGCCTTTAGATACCTTGTATTGTGAAATCATGAATCACAATGATATAGTTGAATGAGTAAAGTAATATTTCATCAAAATTTATAATTTATTTTAAATATCAGAGTATTTGTAAGGAGTACATTTTAAAGATAATTTTAAAACATATTTTTAGAGTTTAACAAAAAGAAATCAAAATCAAAACCTTTTTATTGTAAGAAATTATTAGTGATTTAAAATTTTAAAAGAGGTTTTTTTTATTTACTTTCATAATAAATATTTATTAAAGCACAATATAAAAATGTATTTAGATCTGTATTAGATTATGCAGATAAATATGCGTATATACCATCATTATGAATTTAATATCTCTGTCTTTAAATCTTTTAAATTTGTTTTGAAATAATATGAAATTTACTTTATATTTATACGAATATTAAAATACCCATAATTTGTTATATCAGTATTAGAAAAAGAGCCTTGATACAATTTCCATTTTAGCTCTAAATCAGAAAAATGCTTAACCATTAATAGTTTGATTAAAAAACTGTTATAATTAATTGAATATTTTATTTTATTTTCACATTCAATAAAAATGAACTTACATCATCATTTTGCAAGCTATAATGGGTAAGCAATAGCGTTGCTGATATGGGTAAAATTATAATTTAAAAATTCTGAAAATATTAATAATACTGAAATTTATTTAATTTTAAACAATGTCTCAAAATAAAAAGTTTATTTGCTCTATAATTATATTAATAAATTAATAAAACAATTATTTAACTTATTCAAACAATTTAATTCTTTGATTTTCTTTGTCATCCTAATTAGTTGCAAATTTAATAAAAGGAACTGTTTGATATCTATCTAATTGAAAATAATCATGAAAGAAAAAGTTTTGATCTCAGAACAAAATGATGTTGCTCCTTTGCCCTCATTAAATAATTTTTGTTGTATTTTTCCTTTCAGTCATTGTCATTCTTGGTGGTGATAAAGACGTTCGGGAGATGATGTTAATTGCGAAACGTCTGAACATGACATCTAAAGGAGACTATGCATTTATTTATACAGAGCTGTTCCAAAATGAAGCAAAAGGGAATCATTCATGGGCTAGAGGGAATGGTAAAGTATTTATTTAATTACTCATTGATATGTTTTTATTTCTTAATATTTCATTGTAATATAAATGATTATAATTTAAAAATTTTAACGAAAGACTTGAAATGTTGCATTTTATGCATTTTTATAACGCTGGTCTTTTTAAATTTCGTCATTCATCCTTGAAGCATTTGAATTTAAATATAATTGGGGTTACATCATATTACTACGATAATTACATCTGATAAAGCAATAAAATGCATCTGATATAAATAAAATGTACATGTCTAAATTCACCTGATGATTTTCCGTGAGAACTTTCAGGAGTAAAAAGCCAACATTTGAGTATCGTATGGATGGAACATGGTGGAGTTAGTTTTTTACAGCATGACATAGACAATATGACTGTAGAGAGTTGGACTGACAACTCCACCCCCTTAAAAAGGAAAGAAATTATCTCCTGTCTCGAAATTTGCGAGCAGGCAGATTTCTTTGGCCTACCTTAGAGTTGTTTCACTAATGAAGAAGAATAATAACATAGACCACAAAAGATGATATTAAAATTTTTTTTTTTGCATTTATATATATTCACTACTACTTAGCCTCGATAGGGACTGTTCAAAGTATAAAACGTATTATATAATCATATAAAACTATTAAATATTATATAATTTTAATAATATATTATAATTAATAATCTAATGTAATTATTATTATAATACAATATTTATAACAAGAAAACACGAAATAAGATCATTTGGTTCTTAGTATAAAATGTAAAAGGAACTAATCATACTTATTTCGAAATTGCATGTTAAAGTTGTGAACATAAAATAGTAATTTCGTAATATATTTTTAATGAGTTAAAAATGTGTTAATTTTAAAATGATCTCTTTACGGATGCTTAATGATCTCTTAATTTGGGAATGCAGTATTACTTAATTACTTAACAAATGTAGTATTACTTAACAATCATTTTTGTGCTAAGGGCTTGAGCAGCACGGGGATTGGCAGATTTTTTCCCCAACCAAGATGGATTGCTTCACAAACTTGAGAAACTCTTCTTCTTTAAAAAGAAGAAGAGTTTAGTTTTTTCTTAGAAAGAAAAAAAAGTTTCTCAAGTTTTGAAGTCAAATTTAAAACATTGCTATTATGTAGGCCTCGAGATTTCGTTGCACACAAGGATGTGGGTTTGGACCTTTAAATGCTACTCTTGGGTGTGTTTGTTTAAAATTTGGATGTAGTATGGCAAGTCCCAATAGTGCACCCTGATTAATGCTGAATCTGTTGCATCTTTTCAGTAATGGTAAATAATATAAGATCAAAATTCTGTCATTCCGGAAGAATAACAAAATAATGCTTTTTTACTGGTTATCTTTAACTTGAAAGGTTATTAATCACTTATGGTTAAAAATTCCTACTTGCAGTGCAGCTAACCAATGCAAACTCATGCAATAAAAGTTATTTAATAATTTTAATTTCTCCTTAAATAATTAAAGGAAATTTTTAATAACTGATAGCAAAACATCTGGTTTTCTATTTGTATTAATAAAATTTTAAAATTAATTATATTAAATTGATTATACATTCATATACCAACAATACATAATTACCCCACACTTTGTGATTCCGCCTTTTCCCATTTACTAATGAGAAATAATAAATAACAACTAATCCATTTGCATAACATCCATATACATAAATAACAACTAATCCATTTGACATTGGCATTAATTTGGTGAACTTCAAATACACTTTCATTTCGATATATGCGTAACATGAAATGATTTCTTTGTTAGCGTGAAGGTTCCCAAATGTGTGTTGTGGCAAAATATCACGTCAACGTGGCAAAAATATGTAACTTGATTCTTCTAACGTGAAAGAGTACTTCTGTTTACATATTTTTCTTCATTATAAATGCAATAAAAACACAAGCTTTCATGCTACTTATTAAGTAAAAGAAAGATTGGATTGTTTACTAATTGTTTATTAATTACTCATTGTTGTTTATTTTTTAACTCTCCCTTTGAGATAAAAATGTTTTACAAGGATATATACTTAACTTCATTTTTAAATTTTTCAGTTAAATGAATTACTTTTTTAATTTCTAGATAAATGAAACGAAAATTTTTCTCAGATACCTTTTTTATTGAATTCATTACTCGACTAATTATACAACTATTGTCTTTATAAAAGACAACTGTTTTTAAAAAAATTATTAGATCCTATATTGATTTTCATATGTTTGCACATGAAAGAGATGTTACCAAAATATATTTTTGAATAAATTAACTTTTTTTTACAAGTATTCATAAGCTCATACCAGATTTTAATTATTAAATGTCAACTATAACATTCAATAATGAGACAAAATTGCGTTTTTCTACAAATAAATTTCCCTTTACTTTTAACTGAAAAATTTGAATTTCGAAAAGTGTTCAAAAATTATTTTAAGTTTTATTTCTGATAAAATTAATTTAATATTTTGATTAAACAAAATCCATTTAAAGCAAAGAACCATTTTCGTAAAGTGGAATATCCGATATTATTTTTTCAATTATTTAATATTACCTATCTTAAACTTGAAAAACTAAGATTTAAAAAATATATTATAAATACAAAACATTTAACTGATATGATCAAAATTGTATACAACTATAAACTGATTTTAATCAAAAAATTAACCTTGAAAAAAGTTTTTATATATTTAATAAAAATATCAATTTAGGCCATATATCTCATAATTAATCAAATCGTATGAAATGAAATATTATTTCAATAAATTTTAAATAAAAATAGCCTTATTTAAATCTAGGAATTATTGATATAATTTTTAATGAATTGAGAAAATATTTTCAATAAGGATAAAAATAAAAAATTTAGCTATTTTTTCAACTGTCAAATTAACATGAAAAATATTTTACATCAAAGAGCAATTTTATCATAGAGTCGCATACAATGAACAATTGAAGATGTGGGAATATTTCCTACATTGAGGAATTTCAAAAGTAACTTTTCTATCTTTGTGTTGAATGTGAGAGAAACAAGAGAACACACCCATAAGAATAGTAACAATTATTATAAAGTCTTCTTTCTTCTAAAAGCAGTGATTGAAACGCACACAATCAATGGATTTAAATTATTCTCCATGTATACGGAGGTAGCATGGATGTTTGTTAGGAACTCTGAATTGACGTTAAGCAATACGCACTGGTCTAATTATTTCAAAGTGTTCATAAAATGACCATAGAGCGACACACCGAACCAAGCCAATCTTCAAGTATAACCTGTGAGTGTTACCACAGGACCACACTGTGTTAAAAGAAGGTGTAGTTCTAGGAAAGATTTACACATTTTAATACGCGAAGTTCTTTATGTGTAATTATTTTAGTTTAAAATACATGTTCAAAGTACATTAAGATATAATGAAAATTCAGTGAAACAATCATTTACTTTAAAAGGAATGAAGAAAACTAATTTCAGTGTTATGCATTCGGAAAGAGCGATTCATAACAATTTATTCAAAATCCGTCACTTAATTGGATGAAGGATTTACAAAGTTTTAATTAACCCTCTCTAAAAGGCCTTCTTCTCTAAACAATGGCCACTTTGTTAGTGTTCTAGAGATTAGTCTTATTTTCCCGCAAATAAAAATAATTTCTCTTTCAGCGTGCGGAAAATACCCGTAAATCTCTCGCGCGTCTATTTATAGAAATGTTTCCGAGGCTTCGTTACTTGTCGGGGGTGCAGTGACTAAAAATAAGAGCAAGTATATTCCTGACAAGAAAAATAAGCGCTCTTGTTTTATGAAATGTAAAAAGCAAGTAACAACAACACTCGGCGAAAAGAATGTTGCGCTGAGGATCCTCTTAAAATGTTTTGGACTGCAAAGACAGATAACGAAATATTTTTACCGTTTTGCTTTAATATTTATGTAGATTAATCCTAGATTATTATCATTGGTTTGAAAAATTATGTATCCTTCCTATCATGTTATCAAACATTTGAAATTATTACTGTTGATTTCTGTACAGCAAATGTTTTCCAAGTATCTGAAAGTTGTAAATAAGCGCTCTTTTTTGATGAAATGTAAAAAGCAAATAACAACAACAATCAGCGAAGAAAGTGTTGTGCTGAGGGTCTCTTAAAAATGTTTTGGACTGCAACGAGAGATAACAAAATACTTTTACCGTTTAGCTTTAATATTTATGTAGATTTAACCCTAGATTATTAGCATTGTTTTGAAAAATTATGTATTCTTTCTGTTACGTGAAATATTGTTTGCCATCAAACATTTGCAACTATCACTGCTGTTTCCTGTACTGCAAATGTTTTCCAAAGGATCTGAAAGTTGTAAATAAACGATTTTGTTTTATGAAATGTAAAAAGCAAGTAACAACAACACTCGGCGAAAAAAATGTTGCGCTGAGGATCTCTTAAAAATGTTTTGGACTGCAACGACAGATAACGAAATACTTTTACCGTTTAGCTTTAATATTTATGTAGATTAATCCTAGATTATTATCTATGCTTTGAAAAATTATATATTCTTTCTGTTGCGTGAAATATTGTTTGCCGTCAAACATTTGCAGCTGTCAGTGTTGTTTTCTGTACTGCAAAGTTTTTCCAAAGGATCTAAAAGTTTTAACTGAACTCTTTTAAAAACTAAATTCTTTTAAAAAGCAAGTAACAGCAACACTCTGAGAAAAAAATGTTGCGCTGAGGATCTCTTAAAATGTTTTGGACTGGAAAGACAGATAACGAAATATTTCAACCATTTATCTTTAATATTAAAGTAGATTAATCCTAGAATATTATCATTGTCTTGAAAAATTATGTATTATTTCTATTATGTGAAATATTATTTGCTATCAAACATTTGCAACTGTCATTGCTGTTTTCTGTACTGCAAAGTTTTTTCAAAGAATCTGAAAGTTATAAATAAGCTCTCTTGATTTTTGAAATGTAAAAAGTAAGTAACAACAACACTCGGCGAAAAGAATGTTGCGCTGAGGATCTCTTAAAAATGTTTTGGACTGCAACGACAGATAACGAAACTACTTTTACAGTTTAGCTTTAATATTTATGTAGATTTAACCCTTGATTATTATTAACCCATCAAACATTTGCAACTATCACTATTGTTTTCTGTACTAAAAATGTTCTAAAAGTTGTAACTAAATTCTTCCAAGTTGTTCCAAAAGTTGTAATTAAATGCTTTCCATGGTAAAGATTTTAGGCACGTATTTTAAAAGTGACTTGCATTTTAATTGTTTAAATTAATGCAAAATATATAAAAAAAATTCTAAATTTGAAATAATTCTTCGATGCCGAAACAATGAAAATGAGACATTTTCAGTCAAATTAAAGCTATCAAAAAAAAAAAAAAAAAATGATTTTAATGCAGAAAGCAGATACAAAACTTGTTAGCTATTTCCACCATGCCGTAACAATGAAAATGAGCTCTTTCCTATCAAAGTGAAGCAATCAAATAACGAAAAAACTTATTTTAATGCTCTTGCAAATCTGTTCTTGACTTGCACAATATACACTGAAGTGACAAAAGTCATGGGATAGCAATATGCAAATTTTCAGATGGCAGTAGCATCGCGTAGAACAGGTATAAATGCGCAGTGCTTTCGCAGAGCTTTCATTTCTGTTCAAGTTATTCATGTGAAGAGGTTTTGACTTGATGATGACCGCACGACGGGAATTAACAGACTTTGAACGCGGAATGTTAGTTGGAGCTAGACGCATGGGTCATGCCATTTCGGAAATCGTTAGGGAATTCAACATTCCCAGATCCACTGTGTCAAGAGTGTGCCGAGAGTATGAAATTTCAGGCATAACATCCCAATATGGACAGCGCAGTGGTCGACCGCCTGCACTTAACGATCGAGACCGGCGACGTCTACAAAGAGTCGTAAATTCTAACAGACAAGCAACACTGCGTCAAATAACCGCAGAAATCAATGTGGGACGTACAAGGGACTTGTCTGTTAGAACTGTGCGGAGAAATTTGGCTTTCTTGGGCTATTCCAGCAGAAGACCGACTCGAGTGCCTTTACTGACAGAACGACATCGCTTGCACCGATTCTCCTGGGCACGTGAGCATATCGGTTGGTCCCTAGATGAATGGAAAACCGTGGCCTGATCCGATGAGTCACGATTTCAGTTGGTAAGAGCTGATGGTAGGGTTCGAGTGTGGCGCAGACCCCACGAAGCCATGGACCCAAACTGTCAGCAAGGCACTGTTCAAGCTGGTGGTGGCTCCGTAATGGTGTGGGCTGTTTTTTCATGGCATGGACTTGTTCCTCTGGTGCGACTGGACCGAACATTGACTGGAAATGCTTATGTTCAGCTACTTGGAGATCACTTGCAGCCATTCATGGACTTCATGTACCCAAACAACGATGGGATTTTTATGGATGACAATGCGCCATGTCACCGGGCCACAACTGTTCGCGATTGGTTTGAAGAACATTCTGGACAATTCCAACGAATGATCTGGCCACCTAGATCGCCAGACATGAATCCCATCGAGCATTTATGGGGCATCATCGAGAAATCTGTTCGTGCCCAAAATCCTGCACCATCAACGCTTTCACAATTATGGACGTCTATCGAGACAGCATGGCTCAATATTCCTGCAGAAGACTTCCAACGACTTGTTGAGTCCATGCCACGTCGAGTTGCTGCACTTCGCCGGGCGAAAGGAGGGCCGACACGATATTAAGAGGTATCCCATGACTTTTGTCACTTCAGTGTATAACTAAAACTAAAGTAATTTATAGGGAAGAAAAATCAAGATACGAAACTTGTTAACTAATTCCTCGATGCCGAAGCAACGAAAATGGGACATTTCCAATCAAATTAAAGCAATAAAACAAAAATAACTGATTTCAATGCTTTTTCAAATCTGTTCTTGAATTGCACATTATATTTCATCGGAACTTTAGTATAAGAATCGTTCAACAAAGTACTTCATATAACAAAAACCAAAATAATTTAGAGGACGGAAACCAGGGAACTAAATTACTTTGTTTTTATTTCTCTTATAATAATTCTAAAAATTTTCTACAAAATTAAAGAATTTATATAAAAAATATATCTTGATTGTTAAAATCATTTTAAATTTATTTTATTGTAAACTGGAATCCATTTTTGGAGGAAAAGTTTTAAGGATAAATTATGTTTTCAGACTTTTAAAAAGAAACTAGAAGCTGAATAGTATCTTTTAGATATATTTTGTTAGAAAGAATTATATTTCCAGCAAAAAAGTTATTTTAAAAGCGAATTTGATATGATCTTGTCAGATTATTCAATTCCTGTTTTACACCTCTATAGTAGATGCTAGCAAAATAATTAAAACTTCTAAACCATCATTTTCATTTCATAGCATTAAATTTTATAAAGTATGTGTCAAAACTGGGCAGTTGCTAATTCTATTTCAACAGCTTAAACTAATATACAGTTTGAGTACAGATCAAGATTTTGTCGAATTTGCTAACTGTCTGGTAGATTTTCCAAACTTCCAGATTCGTAAACTTTAAAATCACCGACAATTAGAAGTTTTTAAAAAGAAGCAGTCTTAATTTGGCTGTCAAGTCGTCGTATAATATAAACAGCTTCTAAAATAGGACACTCAATACCATCATTTAAAATAGCTTAAATGATGGCATTGATAGTATTAGCGTCATTCACCATAATAAATAATAAAAAAACACACACACAGAATCGGCAAGTGAAGTGAATAAGATGCGAGTCTTCTAGTAATTAATTTCCGATTGAAAAAAAATCCAGCCTAATTGACATGTATAGCTATTTCCAATAAAATATTTATTCTACATGAATGTTAGGGACAAATGCATTTAATTTAAAATAAATAAAGAATTAAATGTAAATTAGCTGAATTCAAATATAACATTTCTACTTTATGGAGGCAAAGAACATACGCATTCATTTCCGAATGGACAAAAATGTTCATCTAATTTTGAGTTTATTTTTATTTCCGAATGAAAAAAACTAAGCAAAACAAATTTAGATAAGCAGCTGTTTAAAGATTATGTGTTCTAGTTACGTACTATCGAACAAATTTAAACTCATTATGTTCCTCATGTTCTTCCGGGCATTCTCAGATAATTTTTATCTGAAAAAAAAACAAAAAAACCGGAAAGGCGATAGCTACAATATTTGACCACTGTCTGCCCTTTATTCGAGTACATTTCTGAAGACTGCTTTTTTTTTTGAATTGTTGAAAATTCTTCTTGAAAAATCTGTTAAATTTTAACTATTGTCTTGAAACCTTTTTAGAATGTTTTGACTTTCCTATTTCCTGTTTAATAGTTTTCAAAATATATAACTGACCTAAGCACTGTTAAAATAGAACTTGGGGTTTGGGTATTTTAGGCACTTCAAAAATTTGAATAAGTGAAAAAAATGCCGCTTAAGCTAATATATTTATATAGGAATTGAGTTCATGAAAACGAGACTTCATTTGAAAAAAAATATTATATTTATATTAGGTTGGGGAAAAAGAAATCCATTATTTTTATATGAATCCATTATTTACCTCTCTTGTTGGCCAATTCTGGCCGTTTCTGGTCAATCGCTATCTTCAAACGGTCCAGTTGTTGACAGTAGAGATCAGAATTTAGCGTTTGACCATATGGAAGCAACTCATAATAAATAATCCCCTCCCAGTCCCACCAAATGCATAACAGAACCTTCCTGGCCGTTAGTCCTGGTTTGGCCACCGTTTGAGGTGCTTCACCGCTCTTTGACCACGATCGTATGTGATCCATTTCTCATCTCCAGTCACCATCCGTTTAAGAAATGGGTCTATCTCATTCCGTTTGGCCAAGGCGTCGCAGATGGAAATTCGATCCATCATGTTTTTTTTCTGTTAATTGGTGTGGCACCCAAACATCGAGCTTCTTTTTGAATCCAGCTTTGTGTAAATGGTTTAAAACTGTTTTATGGTCGATTTTTAGCTCCTGGGCGATGTTACGACTGCTAACATGCCGGTCAACTTCGATCATTTCTCCGATTTTATCGACATTTTCGACGACCGGCCTACCTGTGCGAGGTGCATCTTTAACATCAAAAATTCCTGAACGGAATCTACGAAACCAAAATTGCACATAATTGGCTGTTACAGTATCGGAACCATAAACACCATTCACAATTTTAGCCGCCTGGCTTGCATTTTCGCGTTTGTCAAAGAAAAACTGTAAAATGTACCGAATTTTCTCTTTGTTCACTTCCATTTTTAACACCCTGTAACTCCCAACTGAATGGACCAAACAAAAAACAAAAAAATAATTATTTTAGTACGAAGTGCCACCTTTCTAACGAGCATAAATCTGAAATTGTTTAATTGATACTTTACGTGATATCGATCACTACAGCCGTCTATCGAAAAAATAATGGATTTCTTTTTCCCCAACCTAATATATATGTGTTGGATATTCCATTGCTCTTTCTTCTTCGTCTTTGATGCAACAGACCCATAGGTGGGCAAATGCCGTCTGCTTACTGACAGATTTCGAGACAGAAGATGCTTTCTTCTTACGTGGTAGGGTTCATACATTGAGTGCAGTCATATTAGTTCGGCGCCTACGATGTAAAATGGATTCCGAACCACTACAAACAACCTTGGCACCGCCAGTGGTTCGAACCTGTTACACAGACCGCCAGAATGGTAGCCACTCAGGTCCATCCACTTCTTAAATATTTTTAATTTTTAATAAAATATTGGCTATGAAATGGCAAACAGTATTTTAGCATTATATAATATTTCCAAGATTTTTATTATTAAACTTCAGAAATCAAGAAGGGTAAAATTAATTAAAAAAATAATTAAAATCAATATTTATATTGCATTAAAATAATTATCTTTATATGTCATTCTAAAATTTTACATTAAATTTTATTTAAAGGAGAAACTTAATTTAAAATATTTCCAGCGTAACAAAATCATGTTATGGAAACACAAGGAAATTTATTTGTATGCAAATGTTTTTCCTTAACAACTTTACTTAATAAGGTTTTACAGATGTGTTATGCTTGGCTATTACAAGAAAAAAAATATATAACTTTTTTATCTTTCTGTTAGATATTCTATTAAGTGATTACTAGTTCTCACATATTCTGTGTTATAATAAACTCATATAAAAATATTTCTACATAAATTATTATAATAAATTAACTGTTTTTATGTATGTATATGTATTACATGAATATACATTAAGCAAATAAATGCTGGAATTACCCTTCCTAAATGGTTGAGGCAATAATTTTAACAAGCAAACTTTATAGCTATATTCATATGAAGGGCATATTTTAACAAGCAAGCTACAGCTAAATTTATTTTTCTATTTTTCCTGGCTTTATGGTAGCACTTACCTTGAATCCTATAAATGTCCGTATAGGAAAGAGAATTCTTCCCCATTTATTCAGTTATTGTGATTTTATACAATTTCATATATATATATGCTTCCATTTATCGGCGCAATGGATACATTAGGTAGGTATTCATGAAATAAAACCTTTCTCCTATTTGACAAATATGTCAAATGTATATATATTTCTAGGTTCTCAACCTTTTGAGTTTCATGAACCATTGAGTTAGAATAATATTTTTTAGTGCATTAAATCAAATATTTCTCAATTTATTTTTTTATAGCTTAATAATTCAGTTACAATAGCAGTTATATTCAATATTTCAAGTTATTGGATATAATATATATTCAAGTCATTGAAATTTAATGCATCCATTTTATATTATTATTATTATCTTTGCTGTCTTAAATATTTTTTTGTAATAGTATAAAAAAGTTCATTGCATCTATAATAATTTTTACTGTAACAGAGTGATTCATGTTATTTATTTCGTTTTTTGTAAACATTATTTTATTCACTATGATGAATGAAAAAATGATTTCCTATAAAATGATGGACTATTGCAACAAGATTATAACTTCTATTGTATAACATTGGGTCAAGATAATGAAGGATGTGAATTTTAATGATCATTTGATTGATGTGATTTTAATGATGTGAAATTTATGATTTTTCATTTTTTTCAATATTAGTCAATTTTACAAAATTTTAAAAACTTTTATAATATTTCATTGGATATTCTCCAGGTAATAAATTGAATATTTTACTGTTTACATTGTTATATATCTCAGTCCATTGTGCACTTTGTGCAATCAGAACTCTGAGATTTACAAAAACATTTGCTATGTTGCTCTTCATTGAATGAAGAAAACTAATACAGCAGATATTGGCTGGTTATGGAGCTGATGCAATTGGCATCTAGCCATTAATCTTCTTTTATCTTTATATAGTCATAGTTTTGATGTATTTATTGTTATTGTATGAGTTATTGTTTTTTCTGTTTTGTATTCCATCTTAATGTTCAATCTCAAGTGGAACAATAAGATGGAATAATTCCAATGATGGATACAAAATTGTAATTTTCTACAAATTTGTAATTTTTCTATAAAAGTATTTTTTAATATCCCATTTTTAAACATGTGGCTATTGCGCTAAAACCTGACATTAATTCTGGAATTCATATTAATTTATTATAATGTTTAATTTTAACACAAAATGAAATTTAATTTGAATATGAACTTTTGTGTAGATTCAATGATATCTATACCTAAAATATATAAAAAAAATATATACATATAAATAAAATTAATGACGTTTTTCTTCTCTAATCTCCAATTAATAGTTAAAAAATTTTTTAAAATTGAGTTAAATTAATTAAGTTAATTATTTAAATTATTTTAAATTAATTAATGAAATATATCCAAATACTCAAAACAATGTTTTTTTATATTACTTGTTATAATTATGATTATTTAATTAATAATATTCCGTCTAAATAAATTTCTATACAAATAAAATTTTATAAAATTATCATTAAATATTGTAAAATATCGATTACATCTGACCTAAAAAAAAGTAACTTAAAAAACTGTAAGATCATTTATTATCCAAAATCAGATTCGACTAGTGTACAACTTTCCAATTTAATTTCGATAGTTTTATGAGAAAAATTAAATATTAAGTATTATCTGAAGGTTGAATAACATTTTTCCATTTTCCTAATTATTAATAGGAAGTTCCCAAGTTAATTAATAGGAAACAATAAATATTTATCAATAATCCTTTGTAATCATCATATGATTTTTTAATACATCCTTTATAGACATACACATTTTAGCATCACAATTTTTCATTATACTTAGGTAACTATTAAGTATAATTAAAAAGCAATTTGTTATTTGTGGGATAATTTATTAAAATTGTACATTGTTTTACAACAACAACAACAACAAAAACTTTTAAATAGTTTTGAAGGTTTTTTTTGGAAGTAGATTTTAATTACTGAATTTAACAGAATTATTCATTTTACAACATAAACATTTGTTATAAACTTTTAATTTACATAATTATTTATTTTCTTTGTTTTATTCATTGTATAGAATCCAGGGAAGATAAACTCAAACTAAAGGAAGCTTATGAAGCTCTTCTTATTTTGAGCTTGAATCAACCTTATTCTGAAGAGTACAAAATCTTTTCTGACAGAGTCAAGGAGCTGGCTGCTACAAATTACAACTTCTCTTACACTGAAGATGTGGTAAACATATCCTTTTTTAAATTCCTACTATTTGTTCACACTCTCCCTACATATATCTTGTTCAAATTTTCAATCGTTAATGAAATACTTTTTATTCATCCACTCAAGTTCAAACACATTTTTTGAGACTTGAAGTGGATGACACTTGATGTTGATACAGTTATTCAAATATCAATTCATTAAATTTAATTAATTAATTTTAGTTTTTTTAGATTTAAGTTGCATGTATCTACCAATAGATGGCACCAGATGTAAGAGGAAAATTTCAACTTGCAATGAAAACCTTTCTTTTTCAATTTTCATTATTAGTTCACACTCTCCTTATATATATTTATATATCTTGTGCAAATTTTCAATCGATAATAAAATACTTTTAACTAAAATAAAAATTTTCTTTGTTGACCTAAGTAGGAATTCATTTTAAATTTTTTTTATGTCACTTGTTATAATTATGATTATTTAATTAATAATATTACTTCTAAATGAATTTCTATATAAATAAAATTTCATAAAATTGTCATTAAATAATGTAAATTATCAATTCCATCTCAACCTAAAAAATAGCTAAAAAAAACATTAGGATCATTTATTATCCAAAATCAGATTCGACTAGTGTACAACTTTCAATTGAATTTCAATAGTTATGAGAAAAGTTAAATATCATGCATTATCTGAAGGGTGAACAACATTTTCCTCATTATTTTTCCTTGTTAATTCAATCTTTCGTAACTGTAACTTATATTCAACTTATCATAAAACAAATACTCTAATGACTTAGTTTTTTATACATTAAAGGTAGAATAAAAAACAAATATTGTTACGATGTAATATTAATAGCGTTATTATTGCTTTTGTCTCAATCCTTTATTGATTTCAATTTTATTTTAAGGAAAACATGATCTGTTACACCTTGTTTCATTACCTTGTAATGATTACATCACTTAATCATTATCCTAATTTTACTATTTAATTACATTGTTTTCATTAATTAAATGAATTCCTTACTTTGTAATAAAATACGTGATTTCCTAATTATTTTGTTATACTTAATTTAAATATTAATAAATATTTAATAAATTAGGAACTCTGTAAATTTAAACAAATTTTAAGTTTTAAGTAATTTATTTAATGTAAATAATTATGTAATTTTGTTTAAGAATGGAAAAAAAGGACTTGAACTTTCATTCAAGCAAGCGACTTTTAATATTATTGAAAAAAAAAATTAATGGCATTATTTTTATTTTTATAGCTTAAATGAATTCATTACCTTGTAATAAAATACGTGATTTCCTTATTTAACAATAATTTTATTTTGTTATACTTACTTTAAATATTAATAAATAAAAAACTCCGTAATTTGAAGCAAATTTTAAGTAATTCATTTAACGTAAATAATTATGAAATTTTATTCAAACATAGAAAAAAATGACTTAAACTTTCATTCAAGCAAACGATTTTTAACATTATTGAAAAAAAAATTAATGGCATTATTTAAATTTTTATTACTTAAATGAATTTATTACCTTGTAATAAAATACGTTATTTCCTTGTTTAATAATATTTTTTGTTACACTTATTTTAAATATTAATAAATGTTTAATAAATTAGAAACTCCATAAATTGAAGCAAATTTTAAGTAATTTATTTAATGTGAATAATTATGCAATTTTATTTAAACATGGAAAAAAATGATTTTAATTTCCATTCAAGCAAACAATTTTTAATATTATTGAAAAAAAAATGTAATGGCATTATTTTTATTTCTATTGTCAAGAAATTGTTTTTTTTTCAGTATTCACTCTTGTATTCTAGGTTTTCTATTAGAAAAGAAAGTAAAGTTAATTAAATTTTGTAGCTTCACATTTTTTGTTGTATAATAAACAAATAAAAAAACCCTCTATATTCCTAAAAGCAAAAAATATAGTTATATTTCAATTGAAATTGTTTGCTACAAAAGATTTTCTTGAAATAAATACAAAAAAGTAGCTAAATGTATCGTTAAAAGAGAATAACTGAAAATAAGGTCATTCCTTAAAAACATCTTTACAGACTTCCCTTTGTATCTTTATATACAGCCTGATAAAGCATATTAAGCTATTTTTATAGATTAGTTTCAGTGAAAGTCGATGACATGCTTATCATTTTCACCTGCTACGTACAATGAAATACATTGTTGTCATAGAAAGCTGTTGAAAACTTTCTTTACAAAATTTACAAGCTTATAATAAATAAGCTAATTTATAATATATTAACTTATAATTAATAAAAACATATATATCAATAAAACTTATAATATCAATAATATTAAGTTATATTATACAAGCTATAAATTTAATTAAAATTTAATCATATGATTAGTTTTTAAGTGTAAAAAAATTAATGTCTTAGTTTGAACCTAAATTTTAAACAATTAATTTTTTAATTAGAACAGATTTCCTATTTTTGCACAATATCAAGTTATCATCTAATATATATTGGCAACTTTAAAATCAAATTAAATAGAAAATATGTTTTATAAATAAAATTTCTAACTGGTTTTTTTACATTAATAAATATATATTAATATTATATATCGTAGATATTACGAGATTATTATATATTAATGCTTTAGTTTAAACCAAAATTAAAAAAAAATTATTTATTAATTCAAGCAGATTTCATATTTTTACACAATATTTCATTATTTTATACTATATTTTTAAAACTTTAAAATCACATTAAATAGAAAATATGTTTCATACATAAAATTCTTAAATGTTTTTTGCATTAATAGATAATTATATTAATTATATTATTAATATAAATTTATAATTTATATTAATTTTATCTATCATAGATATTATAAGATTATTACATATTATTGTGTTAGTTTAAATCTAAATTATAAATAACTAATATTTTAATTTTTCATATTTTTTGCACAATATCTCATTATTATATAATATAAAAAATCATAAAAATTTAAAATCATATTAAATAAAAAAAGTGTTTTATAAATAAACTTTCTAATGAGAGTTTTTTTGTATTAACAAATTTATATTATTATTATATATTATAGATATTACGAGATAGTTTATACATAAATGTTTTAGTTTTAACCTACATTATAAACAATTAATTTATTAATTCAAGCTGATTTCAGATTTTTTGCACAATATCTCATTATTATATATTATATTTTGAAAACTTTAAAATTTCATTTAAAAAAAAAAAAATTATAACTAAAATTTTTTATAAATGTGTTTTGTATTATTAGATTTATATTATTAGTTAATATACATATTACGAGACTTTTATTTTTATATTATTTTTTAATTATTTCGTTATTTTGTATTTGTATATATTTAACCATTAAATTACAATTTATTATTAACCGCATCTAAATACTTATTTTTTGTGTTACAGGTAAATTATTTTACAGCTAGTTTTCACGATGCAGTTTTAATGTTGTGTGATGTCATCAACGAGACGAAGAGTTTTGGAGAAAATCCAATGAACGGAACTATTATCACTTCCAAGTTAAAGAATAAAAAATTCAATGGTAAGATCTATTTCTGAATATTTAACTATTTGATTAATAATTCATCTTTAATTACAAAGTATATACATAAAAAAACATGCACAATGCCTTTTTCAAATGTGTTTAATAACCGATTTAAACAAATTTCAGGTACATAATGTAAATATTGAAACAGATTAAAAACTTATAGTATAAACAATAAAATTCTTAAAATTATTTTAATAATTTTCGTAAAATATTTCCATGGTAAGTATGAATAATTATTTTTAGCTATTTAAAAATTATGTATCAAAATGCAGCTTCATATGCTTTTAAATAAATATTAAAATACTATTGATGAGCAATAACTTTTTACATCTATTTCATTTGATGCATAAGTTTTAACCAAACTGTTTTTATTAACTGAAAAAAAATATTTCTTCCTTGTAGGAATGTGAATAATACATTTTCTGAATATTAAAATGGAAAAAAAATTCTTTTATCATTTGATATCGACAGAAATATTTTATGCAAGAAATAGGGTGCTGTATAATGTATGACAAAACTTCAAAGGGAATTTTGCAATGCATTTTTTTACAATTTTTGTTACAATGCAGTATTTTTAGAATATTTTGCATCTTACAAAAGCAGAGAAAAATGTAACATGGATAATTACTGATAGAATAAATAAAATGAACATTCATTTATCAATTTTAATTCTTATTTGTTGTCATATTAACATAAAAGGATTTTTACAACATGATTATTAATTTATAGATAAACAAATAATTAAAACATTAATTTCAGTTTATTTTTCATAAGAATTAATGGCATTAACTTTAGTTTATCTTTCATAATAAAAGCATTAATTAATCACAAATATAATCAATAGTATTTATTAATCGCAATAATCAATCGCATCGCAAATAATAAAAGCATTTATTTCAATTTATCTTTCAACAGAATTAATAGCTAGCATACATTAACCTAATGTCATAGCCTATTTAAAAAAAGGCATCAAAGAATAGTAATCACATAAGTATTAAGCTAATATTGAAAATATAAGCATAATATTTGGATGTTAAGTATTTTTAGGCATATTTCTTGTCAACATTATCTGATATAAAAAAATGAAAAAATATTAATAATTGATTGAATAATGACAGATTAAAATGATTAAAATTGATTGACTGATTATTGACTGAAGTAAAATTGACTGATTAAAATTATGATAGTTAAAATTATTAAAATTAATTTACTGACGATTTGACTGATTAATTTACTGAATTTACTGATTTACTTTAATTAATTTACTTTAATTTTTATTAAAATTAATTTTGACGTAAAATTGACTGGTTAAAATTATGGAAGGCAAAATTATATATCACTTTTAAAATAAGGCAGCATAAAAACAAGATTTAAAATTCATGATTTTTTATTGCACTCGACCCAGGGAAAAAAGGCGGTAAATATCTCGGAAGAGTAGACGAGAATTAGCTACTAATTTGCTTTGTTGTAAATGTCTTCAAAAAGGAGTAAATTCAATGAAGATTGTTAGAGCTTAAAGCTTGTTATCTTTTCACAATAATCTATCTCATAGTACATTTTTATTTTCCAACTTTTACGACATACAAAAGGAAATAATTAACTCTCATAAATGCCTATGAAAGTAATAATGTCTTCCAAGGGACAATTTATGAAACTCTATGAAAAACGAAGTCCCTAATGTAAAGAGAAATTATTGATTTCATAAATTTAAAGTTAAAAAAGAAAATATCAATATAAACAAGTACTAAAAGGTCGTGCATTTTTATCATCTCCACCTAGTCACTATTCGTTGCATAAATACATTAAATAATATTATCCATTAATATACAAAACAAGTAATATAAAAAAAAAAAAATTAAAGTCAATTCCTACTTTTTTTCACTATATTGCACAAAAGACCTTTACAAATAAAGTTGAAATTTTCCTCTTATATCTGGCGCCATCTATTATTAGATACATGCAACTTAAATCTAAAAAAAAACTAAAATTAATTAATTAAATTTAATTACTGAATTAATATTTGAAAAAACTGTATTAACATCCAGTGCAATCCATTACAAGTTCAAAAAAAATGTATTTGAACTTGAGTGGATGAATAAAAAGTATTCTATGAACGATTGAAAATTTCAACAAGATATATATGATAGGAATAGTGTGAACTAATAGTAGGAATTAAAAAAAGTAATTAATTTTTAGAAGAGACTTAATAATTTTAAAGGATTCATCAAGCATGACTTAAATAATATTTTCTGCTCCAAAAGTTCTTGCGTAATATTTCACTTCCCAAGAACTTTGATCGAAATTTGGATAACGCTATTGATATTTTTATTTCTATTTTAAAGCCAATGTCAAGTTTTAAATCCTCCTTCATTTTCGAACTGTTCTTTTCGTACTCGCAGAAGAGTGTTCTGACAACTTCCTTTAAGTTCAGAAATGAAGATTCGCAGCTGTCTTTGACACTGTTTATTAAACTTCTACCGAATTCAACATCAGAGAAGTTATGCCCTACGCCTTTCGCTTAAAAACTTTTCACTTGTTAAAAACCTATTCACGAAAGTAATACGAATTTTCCAGTAGAAGAATTTGTGAGAAATAAGTCGACTATAGATTTTATATATTACATATTATTTTTAATTATATTTCAATAAGAATTATTATTTGTTTTTATTTATTTTTAATTAACCCTTTTTGGAATTCAGTGTAAAGATGATGTGTAGAATTATCATTGTAATAATTATAAATGCTATTTACTACTGAGCCCAAAAAGTAAGACCAATTACTTTTTTTTTCAAAAACTCTTTATTTATTTTTTTAAATTTATTTCATCGCCTTCAAAGTAATCCCTTCCGGACACAATGCACTTATGCCAACTTTTTTTTAAATCCTCAATACATGCTAAAAAGTCATCGGCAGGGATGGCCTTCAAAGCGCGCGGTTATTCACGTTCAATCTCTTCAATCGACTCAAAACGGTGTCCCCAGAGTGGTCTTTTGAGGTTAGGGAATGGTCAGAAGTCACACGGTTGGTACGGTGGTCGTGGAACGATATGGGTTTCATTTTTGGCAAAAAAGTCACGAAGAATCAATGCAGTGTGAGCTGACGCATTCAGTGTTTTCGGTACCAATCGAGATTTAACGTGTTTGTGGCCCAAAATAGAATTTACCGAACCTTTTGAAATTCCAACATCCTCAGCAAGGTCTCTAATTGTAAATAGGCGGTTTGCAAGCACCAAATCTGTAATTTTTTGGACGTGAGCTTCGTCGGTTGAGGTTGATGGTCGACCAGAGAGCTCTTCGTATTCAACGCGTTCTCTGCCTTCTTTGAACTGTTCATACAATTTCTAAACATTTTTTTCCGATATAGGAATGCTCACCGAATGCCTTCTGCAACATTCTATGCGTTTCCGCAAACAAAATTTATTGCAAGTTCTAATGCAAATTTAATGCTCAATTAATTCAGACATTTCAAAAATCGCGGAATCAGTTTTAGCGTAAGAGGAGCGATCAGTCAAGCGTAACTCAAATTGGTTTTAATTTTTAAACACACAGTAGTAAATAGTTTCAACCAATAATTCTTTGCAGTTTTACAAATAGTTACGCAATTATTGCTGTTATATGACCTTTGTAGTTATAATTATTTTTCTGAAAAAATAATCAATGAAATAAAACTTCTTCTGGGAACATCAAATTGTAAATAAAAGAGAAATTTCGTTCGGGTCATGTTTTGTTAATATTACCAAATTACCTTGCAATTTTTACATTGTATCTGATTGTAGAGATTCTATAAAGATGACATTTTAAATACCTGAAAACATTTTTTTATTGTCATTAATAATACGCATTTATTTCCTCTTGTGTATACGAATGCAACATAATACTCACACAGCAAAAACGCGCTTAATAAGATCATTAACATCACTATATTTTAAGGAAAACTTAAGTTATGCTGACAAAAGAAAATTGGTTATTGCGCCATTAATGCATTAGGAAAATCATTAAAAACCTTGGACCAAATATTTGGAGACCATTAATTTAAAACAAAATTTTTTTCCTCTATAGTGCATAACAGTTTCTTTATTAAAATCTATGAGGGAATTGAATTAGAAAAAAATCAGTAAAGTTTGCTACTGTTAAAGTAATATAATTTAATTTAAGTGTTGATATAAATGAGGTCCATAAAATAATTATTTTTAATTATTCAAAATGAAAAAGCAATTTTTGGTAAGGTTTACCATTAAAAAAACAATAATTTTAAATCACTCAATTAATTGATTTAATCTCATCTACATCAGCACATTTTAAATGATCTTTCAAGCAATTTCGCGAAAATAACATACAACGAAAACTTACTTTGTTGTAGTTGTTACTTTATATTTTTTGTAACAATTTATTGTTTCCAGGAAAAATTGGGCTAATTTATAAAGACTTGGAAAATATTTTTTCGTTTTACGAAATGATTGAACCACTTTTGAATTACAGAAACATCTTATAGAAAGTTTTTTCAATGTTTTTGAAATAAATTAATTGGAAATAACAGAGAAGTAGCAAAAACATCAAATAATAATTTCAAAATAGGCTTAAATATCCCAAACAATTTTCAAGACAATATCTGAATAAATGCAACAGATTTTTACAGAAATAAATAATTCTATTGAAAAGATTTTACTATTGTTTTAACCATCCATTATATCTAAAAACCTAATTATTTAAATGTTTTCTATCATAAATTTCATCAATATCAAATAATTCCATTAATATTTTGAATATATTCTTCCTAAAAAAGTGTAAAACTATTAAAAAAACTTATTTTTGCCAAATGCTTTGCTATTAAGAATTTAAAACAATATCTTTTCCACTTTTTATGTATATTTTCTACGACGCTGATTTATGATTTAAGTTAACTAATATATTTAATCTTTGCATAGGTATTTTTGAGATAGCTACTATGAATGAAAAAGGACAAAGAGAAGTAGCGAAAAAAGTAATAAAGTAATACAGTAACAATAAAGTAGCAATAAAATAATAGAGAAGTAACAAAAAACATCAAATAATAGTTTCGAAATAGGACAAATATCCCAAACAATTTTCAAAACCATATCTAAATAATGAAACAGATTATTACTGAGATAAATAATTCTATTGAAAAGATTTTGATTTTGTTTTAATCCTCTATTATATCTAAAAATATAATTCTTTAAGATCAAGCAAGATACTTGACATTTTGAATATATTCTTATTAGAAAAGCGTAAAAACTATTAAAAAAAGATATTTAGAGAACCCTCATTAATTTTTTCAAATGTTTTTAAGAATCTAAAGCCATATATTTCTCATATTTTATGTATATTTTCTAAGACGTTGATTTATGATTTAAGCTAATGAATGAATTCAATCTTCATACAGGTATTTCTGGGATAGTTACTATAAATGGAAAAGGAGACAGAATTGCAGATTATGCATTGCTAGATCAAAATGACACAGTTAAAGGTAACTTTGAGGTAATGGTATTTTAATATTTTTTTAATAATTTTTTATTGAAAAGTGTATTTTATTTAACTTTATGCATGCTTTTTCTATTTGCCTGCATGCCCACTTTTTCATTTGCTGCAAATGTGTTAGAATTAAGGATTTGTTTTAAATGGATTGTTACTGAAATTTAACTAAATAGAAGTATGAATGCTTGTAATGAAAAATTCAGAAAAATATTTCATGCAATGCATTGAGTTTTCCAAACCTGTTTATTTCTTGCTAAAATGAAAAAATAAAATACTTATTATGGGATGATTGGCTATTAAAACTGTTCAGCGAGTGAAAGTATCATAATTTTTTTAAACATTTTCTTTATTTTTTTAGTATTTTAAGATAATATATATTTTCATTTTACTTTTAATAATATACTTTGTGATTCTATCATTTTCTTCTATCGATTTAAAAAGAAAATAGTCCATAAAAATGCTGAACAGTTAACTATATTAAAAGTAAGCCGTTTTATTAGTTACCCAACTTAGTGAATATCAAATTATTGAAAATATTTATTTCACCAATTTAACTATGAATAGAAAATTCTTTAATTCGCAAATTTTGTTGCCTTGTAGGGAGTTAAATTTGTTCATAGAGAATTCAATACTAGGTGTTTTTTACATTCCGCCAAAAAGAAAAGATAGACACTCTTAACAACTTCAGCAATTATCATTAGATCTTTACATAAGTGGTATCGTTAGAAGGGCTCTAAGTGAGCTATCTAACGACGTAATGTAGTTGGTTTACAAAATTAATCAGCATGGTTATTAAGCGATAATTCGAAATGTTTCCATTACGAACCCAATATTTTTCAGTGCAATTGATCCAACGTATCATAAATAGTATACCTACCAATTTTTGTTTCAAAATTTCCCTTTAAAGTTACAGAAAGGGGGGGAGGCGTATAAAAATTACAATTATCTTATTTATTAACTGAAAATTATGTTACCGTCTTTAGATTATGTTTAATGGAAAAAAGTAAGATTCATTTGCTTCATTTCATTGAAAAGCGTTTGTGTACAATAATAACTCAAATTCTTTATTTAATTAATAATACTTACATTTTTTTTGCAATCATATCATTTAGAATCAATAGAAGTTTCAATGTTGATGGATGGTTAAAAAGTTTTTGAGATCTTCACCCAGGATCTATCACCTTAAAGTTATCTCTGATATATTAAAAAAAAATTATGCTATTTCTGTGCGTGTATCTTCACGTAGTCTAGGTTAGAAATATAAGTTTTCTTACGGCCAAACAGACATTTTTTTCCCTCTTATAGTGGTAAAACTATGGCTGATAGCCTATCAGATATGGCAAGCAACACTTTGAAAGATATGAATGTTGATGAAGAGAGTGCTTTGGTAAAAACCGCACTTACCCACTTTAGGAAATTGATAAGCCTATCTGACCATAGAGTCTTCTTAAAATGCTCTTAGGGGAAATGCGCCTGCTCTGATAGAAATTATTTCCATTTAAATCATTATTATAGCCTAACTGAAGGAAAGAGTATTGGAAAGAAAGGAAGTCAACCTCAAGAGAAAATATCTTATGCAGATAAAGTTAAAATTATCTTTCTAAGGGACAAAAGCAGAGGTAAAGGTATAATTAATAAAAATATATTAATTACAACGAGGTGAAAATTACTTCTAATCAAACTAATTTCTCGATCCAAAGAAAAATAGACGTTAATAGAGCTAAAATAGGAATTAAATGAGCTGCGAACATTAAAATGGAGGAAATTTAATAGAGGCAGTCTCGGAGAAAGAACTAGATGAATTAATTGCAGAAAGGAAAAGTAATTATGAGCTACATAACGGTTTCAACATAGGTAAATCTATTTTGGGGAAGTCCCATATCGTCTGTTATGATGTGTCTGAAGACCTTGAAACTAAACACTTTTTTAAAGGAAGGAGAGGAACAAACTGGATAATTCCACCGGTCAATCCCAAGATTTGCAATAAACTTCCGAATGTCACGAAATTAAGTAGGAAAAGAATAATTAAGAATAATTTGAATAGGAAAAGAAAATTGTTAAAGAATATGTAATAAATGCAGTCGTTTTGGACACATATCAAGAGAGCAAGATTACAAACAAATAGGAGGAAGATTGTGCAGCAATTGTGGTGTCGAGGATCTTAATTGGAGGAAGTGTAAATCTAACGCGAACTGTATTAGCTGTCATGCTCACAACATTTAATTTAAAACTAAATTTAACATTAACTATAGCTGCATCGACAGTAAATGCAAAATATATTAAAAGGAAATTAAATTTTAATTACTAAAACCGATTATGGACAACAGCAACCTTAATTTAAATTTTAAAAAGCACACATCAACCTAGGAAATTCTAGAGCAACTATACATCAAATTAATCAAAACATCATTCATCATGATTTTGATTTTCTTTCACTTAATGAGCCTTACTGTTTTGAAAATAGTATCACCGGAATGAATTATCTTAATATTGATCTTAATATTGACCTCTTCACCTACCTCCGACTACAGCAGAGGATAAAATTAGATTGATCTTCGCATCACAAAAAACATTGATAATAGAGTTAAACTTGATGTTATTGATGACATCTTTAATAGCAACCTTAATCTACTTCTATATTTTTAATGGAAATCCTCTGAGAAAATCTACTTTAATTAGTCTGATTGGTTAAAAATGAATCAGCATATTTTCCAAGTTATTAATAAATTTGATCCTCATACCAACTTACTTCATTCCCAACTTACGCTTAACTTTCAAATCGAAATCAGGACCAGAGCCTCTAACTTTAATAATCTTAACAACAGTACTAAAAATAAAAACGACATTCGGTGGACAAAAGATCTTCAAATAAAACTTAACAAACTTAAAACTTAACAAGTTAAAAAGACTTTAACAAAAGAAGACTGATAAATATATCAGACTTACCAAAAGAAACGCATTCAAGAAAAGCCAAGCTGAATGTAAGGTGTTTATCCATAGCTATCATTAATAATATCACTACTTCTAACTTCTTCAGTAAAAACTTTATATTGTTATCTAATAAAAAGAAAACAATCACTATCCACAATTCTTTTAAAGGATGACGGCAATCCAACTGAACCCATAGAAGGTATTTTTTTCAAAAATTCTTAAATTCCATTTCCGTAATGTTCAATACATTGAAGATCCCGAAGCAAATCCAAATTTAAACTACGATTAAGTCACCCCAAACGAGATAGAGGCAGTCACTGAAAATATTAAATTAAAAAAGGCAGCTGGAGTTGAGGACATCTCTTAATAAATCAAAGATATGAATTACGCAAACAATAGAAGGCTCTATTAATCTCACCAATACATTATTATAGGCAGAAAATTTCCTCGAGGTTTGATAAATTGCAAGAATTGTGCTGATTCCAAAAGATAATATAAATTTACAGCGTTCTGTTCGCTTTTCACCAACAGGGGAGAATACACATGGGACTAAAGTAATAGACAAAATACTTGCGGAAAGACTTATCTAACATCTCGAAAACACAATATCATCAGTAACTTTCAATTCGGATTTAGGAACAGATGTCCTCTATGCATGCTCTTCAAAACATCTTAAACTGCAAATTTAAACTCTTAAACTATCAATTCTGCAATGATAATAAAAAAGTCACTTGTTTAATTTCAATTGAAATGGATAATCCCTTCAACTTTATTAACTGAAAATTGATGAAGCAAAAGATCTCTCCACTGGCCATTCCCCATTATCTTAATCATTTTCAGCTTTTAAATGATAAATCAGTCACTTTAGAAAACTTTAATAACCATTATAATCAAGGGATTTCTCAAAGCTATTGTTTAGCATCTATCCTTTGGAATGTCTACATCAATAACCTTCTTAAGATAAATTTTGGGCTTCTTATTAATATTCAAACTTTGTCGACAACGTCATTAAGATGTTTAATGTTCCAGCTGCTTTCCACTTTACCAAGATTTACGCCAAGCAACTTGGTCGCGTCAACAAAGTAATGTCGCAGACTGGATTCTATCTAATAAACTTAAGATCAATCACAATAAAAGCGCTTTCATTATTGTATCTTCTAAAAGATACTCGCACATTGCCCCCATTACGATTGTATCTAACAAAATAAATTGTCAAAAAAAAAAATATCTGAGCATTATCATAAAAATCTTTCCAGGAATGCTCATCTTGACTCTATTACCAACAAAATAAATAAAGTGCAAAAAAGGCTAAAACATATTACCAGAGTTACTTGGGGCTTAAAATTACAGATTAAGAAATATATTTGCAATAAAATTCTAGAGAAGAT
Source organism: Caerostris darwini (assembly GCA_021605075.1). Lineage (NCBI taxonomy): Eukaryota > Metazoa > Arthropoda > Arachnida > Araneae > Araneidae > Caerostris > Caerostris darwini. Next base: position 119,631 of record BPLQ01002620.1, on the reverse strand, counting down.
AATTATTAGGATAAATGTTAAAAATTAGGATACTCATTTTTCTCTCATTAAAAAGAAAATTAGAAACTTTAAAAACAACATTGAATTTTTTTTCTTAAAGATCATATTGGTATGGGAGACAATGAGGCAGCTGACGTCTATGTAAAACAGGGCACTAATCTCAATACTATTAACACTTCTGTTAAGCATTCTTTTAATTTCCTTAAAAAGATAACTTAAAGAATGGCATACTGAATTCGTCGATTGAAGAATGAGATATGAGCTCAGTCGTAATATTAACATCAAAAGAATTCGTGGGAGAAATTATTCAAAATTCGTCAAAAGAATTCGTGGAAATTTCTAAGCAAAACAAATTCTGATCATGAATGTTGACCTACTAGAATAGATTCTGTAAGGAAGATCTCTTGTGTAAATGCATAATATATGTTGAAGGTAGAAAACACATAATTTTCCACTGTGAGAAATTGAATAATATCAGAAAACAATACTTCCCTAGTGACGTCCTTAATTCGTCTGCTATGTTACTCTTTTCCAACAAGAAGGCTGGTCAAAATATCCAAAAGATCATGAAAAGAAATTGGATGATATCCTCTCCCGGGGCAAACTAGCTCCATAATTTCTGTTACTTATACTTCTATAGCCCTGTAAATATAGCATATATCTTTGATTCTTCATTGTAAAGGACAAACTTCATATTTTTTCTTTTTATTTAAATAAAAATATATAATCGGCTGGGAAAACGATCTTCTAGTCAGTTATTTGCTTCCCCCGGATTAGGTTTTCTTTAACCCATTGGCTCTTGAGGTATTTTCATTGTTTTGACTTTGGAGAGCAGGATCGTTATCGTGGACTGTTCATCTTTCTGTATGCCTTTGGGAAATTCGGTAATCTTCTTTGAATTTAACATTGGAAAAATCTGTTTTTGAACCCCCCACATCTAGTAATCTTCTCTACAAATAAAATTATCTTATACTAATTTCATCATGCGAATCGTTTGTGCTAAAAATAGTGGTTAATTAATAAATTAATTTTGTTGTAAACTCAATTGCACTCTAAGGTAGTTCCATTCAAGCTATTTCCTCATTTCCAACTATGCCACTTATGTGAAGATCTAATAATTACAAAAGGATTACAGCTGTTACATTTTTTTGGCCGACTGTACAGGTACACATACATACATAAAATATATATATATAAAGAACACAACAAACAATACAAAAACTAAAGGCGAGCTATTGTTAAGGAGCGAACTTATCACTGTACCAGGGGGTCATTTGGCACAACAAGATCCACTAACGGTATTTGCTACACTAATTGTCTAACAAAACCATCATAGCATTCACAATACAAAAGCCATGTAGTACCTCAATGCCAGACATCTCAAAAAGGAAAAAAGTAAGAGAGAAATTGTCCAAGATTCGAAGTGTGCATAAGCTACAGCAACAAACCTGGATATCATTATATAAATACAAATATTAAAAGGTTGAATGGTTAGGAGTGCATTAGCAGATAAAAATAGAACACAAAAATTTATACAAAACAAGGTATGAAAAATGTACAGGAGTTCAGTAAAACACAAAAGAAATTAATAAAACCAAAAAGAATTATTTATAAAAACCCACAAATAATATTAAAATCTCGGAGATAGCTTTATTAGTCCTCATATAGTTTCACACACATATAAATATATTTATTTATATACTCTTTTTTTTTTTAACAACCTGGATCAATATTTTTCACTCTTAATAACTCTTTTTATCGCACCTCTTAGACAATCACTTAAAAACTTACTCTTATCGTTCAAAGGATCCGATTCCATTAACGATAAAGGAATATTTTGTTAGAAAATACTGATAATCAGTCTATTTAACAAAATATTGTGTGCATAGTCTTTCGTATTTTGTTTTATCGAATCTTCTATTCAAAAAATATGTTCGAAGTACCTTCCAACAAGAAAATAATTTGAAACAAAACACAACAGAATTATTTATTTGTATGTCTATCTATTTATTTATATCTATATATACATATAAACAAATAAATGTACAAATATACAACCATGTTTTTAAGATGAATTAAAATATGTATTACAATTTCCTTGTATTAATTCATGGATAATTGTATAAATTATTCACATATCTTTTATATAAATTATTTTTTTAATATTATATTAAATGTGAAAGTAAATATTAAAGATTAATAGTTTTTTAATTTATTTAAATTTTAATTTAATTTAAAGTTTTAAAATTAATTTTGTTTTTTTAAAGAATTTATGTTAATAATTTACCGATATTCTGTATTATTGATTTCTTAAAGTATTGATTTCTCTGTTGATTGAATCAAATACGATTTACTTACAAAATCTAATTTTATTTGAGCATTACTTAGACGGAAATAAAGGACGAAAAATAGAAGGAAAAAAACCACCAATGCATAAGCAGATCAAACTAATATCAAGTTTATTGCAGTTAATTACAGTGACAATAACGTTAAGTTCATTGCAATTAACTGCAAGTATAGGTAAAGAAATTATTTTTTATAAGTTTGAAAAAATGATGTACAATTTTCTGGTAGTTTCTTGTTCTTTATTTTAGAAATTGTCTTTTGTAGACAATTTCTAAAATACGTCAACGTCATTTTCGTCACTTTCAACGTCATTTTTTAACGTCATTTGACGTACAATGAAGCATTAATTTTATTACTTACATATTTTTAATACAATTTAATCCCAGGTAGTTTTAACTTATTTTGGAGCCACGAAAGAATACAAAGAGGTCAGCAGCATTCACTGGCCAGGTGGGAAGATACCAAAAGACAAACCTAAGTGTGGATTTGATGGAAAAGATCCAGCTTGTTACAAAAGAGGTGAAAAAATTAATTTGTAAAACTAATTTTTTTTTCTTTTTCTTTTAATATTCGTGTATGCTTTTTACAATTCTCAAAAAATATTTCAAGAAAAATAAATAATTGAATTCATCAAATGCAAACGTTTTGAATTTTTTTCGCAGGTTTGAGGCTATTGGAGATGTCTCTTGTAATAACTTTATTCCTCTTGGTTGTAATAATAATTATTGGAGTTCTTACTTACAGGTATAGTCATTTTCAATTTTTATTTTATAAGTAGTCAAATAAATCTTGCTGCAGAATACACATGTACAGAATCCTCTCCCTCCCAAAAGTAATTTAATATATTAGTAGTTCGAAATTTAAGGAAAATCCTTTCACAAATTAGCATCCGTATAATAAGTTTCGGGAATTATGGCTGGAGGTTTTACGAGTAATCATCATTTTATTTAATAGCATTCACTTAAGTACTTGGATTTTCGTAGGAAGGTTTAATATTTCTTAAGATTTTCCCTCTTTTTCTTCAGTGAACTAAACCTTTTCAGACATGTACTACTATTGAGGAATATGTCAAATAAAGTGCACATTAACATACTTTTAAAACCATTTTGATACAGGACTGACAAAATTTAAATGCTGCGTATTACTTGGAATTATGAATATATTCTGCTCCATTTAAACCTATTCTTCTTTCAAAATGCTACATATCAACAAGCTGCGATCGAAGAATATGATTTTGTACTTTCCAACGATACACATTTCTATTTCGTATGCTGAAAAAATTGTCTAAGATAAACCCTTATATCATGGTAATTTAAGTGTATGATAATCAACATTGTTTATAGGAATAGTAAAAGTCGTCAATCAAAAGTGTTCAAGGAAAAAAACTAGTACTCTTATATATCATAATATCTTATTAAGTGTGGTTATTCTTTAAAATATTTAATGGTGAGTGGAATATTTAACTGTGAAAACATATACTATAAATAGTGATATTTTTGACGAAAAAGTGTCATATTAAACAGCACGTTTCTCTAAATTATTAAAAAAAATTTTTATATATATTTTTTAATTTTTGTAATTTAACCTTATTGTTTGTAATATTTCGTTATTATGATACAAAAAATACACCTTTCCTAAAATAGTATAAAAAGTTCAGAAATTTAAGCAACGTATTATATAAGGTTTTATCTGTATTGTATACTATAATAGTCAATATCTAATGCGCAGTTAACTTTTTATGTGTATTTCAAATGATTGTATTATTTTTTTGGAATTTTTAAGAATTTTGTGTTTTTACGTATGCCTAGCGAATCTTCATAAAACATATTTTTTTAAATATTTTTTTTTTTTGCTTTAGTATACGTTTAATTCAATTTTCAGAAAAATTCGCCTTGAATCCAAGTTAGCAAACATGTCTTGGAGGGTAAGATGGGACGAAATAACCTTTCTGAAGGACATGCGCAATAGCTGCATGATGAGCCGTTTATCCATAACAAGCGCTGTAAGTAGAATACGCGACAATGTTGTTTCTAAGATGAGACATTTTTAGATAATAAGTACTAAAATGTATTGAATTCTTTCAGATGTCTTCCAAAATGGAACATGGATGGGTATGCTGGACCCCTTCTTTTCCATATGTAAGTATTACACAAAAAATTCAATGTATATGATACGTTAATTTTAACTAAGCTGACTTACTCCATCGTAAAAAAATTTCCACATATAACGTATTAAGTCCTGTTTGTCAACTTTTAAAAAAAATTTTCATATGGTTTTTCTTTTTATAATATCATAATTAGAAGAACATTTTTTAACTTAAATATTCATCAATATTTTACACTAAATTTCTATAAAATCATATATCTATCTATCTATCTATCTATCTATATATATATCTATATCTATATATATATATATATATATATACATAATTATTACACATACATATATATACACACTACTTTATTTTATACCCTGAAAAATATTCTAATAATATTTTATAGTGCTCAGCTCATAACGATCCTTAAAAATATTATCAATATTTCATATCATATTTCATAACAATATTTCACATCAATAAATACTTTATTGTGATGAAATTTTACAGAATATAAACATAATAAATAACTATTGCTATTACAAATATTAAACAAAAATAAGTAATAAATTGAAAGTTAAGAAATTTAATAATTAGATATTATGAAGCCCGAAATGTATAACAATGTTTAATATCATAAATGGGTACAACCAAACACTCTGAATTCTGATTTATCCTTTACCAACTGTATTTATTATAAAGAAAATAAATTATTCTTTAATAATTTTCTGCTGTATTATAAGTACCTTATCCTCCTACACAATATATGCGACTGTAAAATATAGAATTTTCTCGCAATTTAATACAACACACATATACCACATACACGCATATATAATTTCCTGGGCAAGACTCAAGTCTCCTATTATGCATCCTTTTCCAAAATTAAAGCACCATTCACTGAGCCACCAGCCACCATCAATGTCTTATGCAGTACGAAAGCAACACTCTACCATTTAAGAGGATTGCAAGACTTCTTGCTCTAAATTCTTAAAAGTCATTGTGAGGTGTCCAAAATAAAGCGTCAAAGATCTGTCCTAATGGTGTATTACAACTTTTCGAAGTACAAAATAATCAGTCTACGGAAAACGTTTGACTGGCTTCTTGTCAGTTAAAAATGATATATGTTCTTAAATCGTAATATGATTTTACGTTACATTTGGTCCATGTGCCCCTATCTATTAAAAAACGGAGAATGGTAAGCGTAATGCTAAAAGAATTCCAGTTATGGATTTGCAGGTATAATCTGAAATAAAATATTTGGGCCTTTAATATGCCAAGATACTATGTTGTAAGACAACATATAACTTAAAATTGTTGTACGATTGTATTCAGTTTAGATCAACAATGCTTATTGCTAACAGTTTTATAAAAAAAAAAAATGTATTAAGTCAATATTACAAAAACAGTTTAATTTGTATTAAAAATTGAAATTTTTTTTTTTGCAGTTATTTTAAACATATATGGCCGTTTTGGTTATATAAATCAAAGGGAGATGTAAAATTAATACATAATGAATTACAGGATGAAATTATGGGTTAGAATGATGACCATTTATCTATTAAAAGTGACATAGTTAATCGAAATTAATCAAGCGCAATTGATTGCATTTAGAAAAATCAATTACATTATTGCACTAGTATTCTGATAAATTATTTGTCAATTAGTTTGCAACTTTATTAATATTCTAAACAGGAAGAAATTTATTTGACAGCATTTACGAAATGTTTTTACTTCATAAAACAATTTTAAGAGAATTGTGTATAAATATCTTTCACTTTCATATGAAGGGGAAATAGTGAACGCAACAGAAACATTTATTGGACTACCTGACAACTGCAAATGCTAATGTATCGGAATAATGATTTCGCAAGCTAAATATAGTTGTCATTTAGAGTTCCTGATAAATTAACGCTCAATCATTGTAAATGTTGAAATCTAGTAATGATTCATGCAACGTGAAAGTATTGAATTTAAATCTCCTCGGCTACAATTTATGGATTTTCTGTATTTAAACATTTACTAATTTGTCACAATAGTTTGAATTAATTACTTAATTCCTCATTTTTTTAAAAAAAATAGTGTAATAGAGAAACTTTATCCGGAATTACGCTTACAAGAATTTTAATACTTTAGTTAAAACCTACTCTTATTTTAGACTTTAACACAAGCCTACTGGATCAATTTCACCCAACTATAAACTCACTAAAAATATTCGTTCGTTTATTACAAATGAAAGAATATATATTAAAAGCAAATTAAATTAATTTACTTTAAAATAATTTTTAACAGAAATGACATGTATTGCATAAACTGGCCAATCTTTTTATTAGACTCTTTATCGTTTCATTAGACCAGAGATATTGTTGTAGTTTTTGCTGTTTTTATGCTAATTACTCCGTGTTACCATTAATCCACGATTACTCCTTGTTCATGGGTCTAAATGTTAAATGATTCTAAAACATAAGTGCATGTGAAAAGAATATTCCAATTCAATAATTTCTAAAATGAAAGAAGACCCAGAAAATGTCTTTTATAATAATTTTGTTTATGCACTGACATTAACTAATACATATTATTTAATTTACTATAAAAATAATTTTATACGAATTGTAATCACTTTAAAAAATCATTATTTTCACAAGCACAGTTACAATTGTACATGCAAAATTTATTAATTAGAACAAAACTTTGACAAGTCAAGAAAATTGCTTTGCCTAATATATAATGTTAAACTACCTTTTTGGATCATATAGATCGATGCAAGTTTGTTTGAATAATAACAATTGCAATCTAATAGACATTAACCTTTATTTATAATTTATAACAATTATTTTGTTTCATGACTGTTTTATGATTGATTCTGTGCGTATTGACATTAAACCATGTCCTAATTATTTTTAGCGTTATGATAAAAATAAAACAATTTTACGTAAATTATCTTGAATTGAAGTATAATAGCAATTAAGTTAAAAAACAAGCTTATACTTTTGGAGCAAAAACTATTTTCAAATTTCCACATTAATTGATATTTGCATTGTCAGTGATTACAAAGGCTCTTTGTATAGAAAATTCAGTTTAAATTGACAATGTGCTGTTTCCCTCTCTTACGTATACAGGAAAGGCAAATTACAATATATATACATATTAATATACAGTCTATTGAACTAGTTTTAAAAAAACACGTTGAATTCGTTTCAATAGAAATTGCTTCAATTCTAACAGTGAGAATCCAGGATAGTATATCTTCAATGCCTTTAAAATTGAAGAAATTAGCGAGTTTACTCGTTTTTGATGTTATTGTTGTGGCAATAAGTAAAATATATTATCGAAAAAAGTCGTAATGTATAAGTAAATTAAATATCAATAAGTAAATTTTATCCTATAATAAAATTACTTTAACTAAATATTAACTTAATATTCTAATAATCAAAACATTTTATTATTAGCAATACTTATAGCTTAATTTTTAAAAATATAAGTTAAATTTTATAAAACAAGTTTCATAAAGTATTTAAAACTACATATTATAAAAAAAAAGTGAATGAATAAAATTTTGGTGAACAAGGTTTCATATATCAAATGTCAAATATATATTGCACAACTTTTTTTTCTTCTTTTTTTAATTTATCTTGTACCTTATTCGCCTGAGAATATGTTAGTAAGATACATTGTTTTCAATGTTGTGACAACGATTCTTGCAGTTTCCATTGAATGTTTTCACGGAGGTTAGAAAATGAATATGCATTTAGGAATAACAATGACCTCTTTGTCCTTATAAAAAGATGTTTCATTGATTTTCTCTTGCTCACTTTTATGCTGTACAAAAACCTTGCCATTGAATTAATGAAACTGGTAAATTATTCACTGTTTATTGATCGAATTTCTGTTTTGGTGTAGTGTTAACACAAATAAAGTTGTAGAAAGTTCATAAGCATTTTTTTAATAAAGATGTTATAAATAAAACGTCATAACGTATAATGATATATATTTCAAGAAACTATTGCAATTCTGTACAAGAGGAATTTTACTGCTCATTTATGTGTCTTTTCTATCGATTTTTTAAAATATAAAGGTTAAAGTATGTAATCTATTATAAAAAAGGAAGCAAAATAAAAAGTAATGATATGAGAATTTTTCTTACTATTTCTAAACGTAATTTTTTTTCCTTCTTTATAATTAGGACTTTGAATGAAGCTTTTTATTTTGTTTAACGTATTTTTAATTATAACTTGTAGAAAAAAAGAGAAACAGTGACTGCTACCAATCTTTCATTTATTTAGTTAATAAATACTGATTAATACTTCATTTTAATAATTGCATAGCAGAATTAATGATAATTCCAATTAATCACTAATAGTAAAATAGAATTAAAATTAAAATATTTTTTATAATTGAAATTTTTAATGCCTTACCCTGATAAATAAGATAAATGTTTTGATTATAGTTTCCTATATTACAAATTATCTCTTAGAAATATAAACTTTTTAAAAAAATGTTTACTAATATATTGGTTAATTAAAATTAATAAAGATATCCGGACATAAGGTACATTTAAATTTGGTATTGAATGCTTAAAATGAAACTCATAATATATGTTTTTTCTTGTCTCAAATGAAACTGAACAAGTTTTTAAAAGACAATATAGAATTTAAAAACAATTTTCGAAAATGTTTAGTTTAATTAAAAGTTATTGAACAAATGAGTACAACAAATTTGTTTAACGTTTTGTGTGTTTAATAACGACAAATTTGTTTATATAACATTTAAAATTAACTTTAACATTATTAAATTATCCTCACTGATTAGTTTTTAATTTATTTCAATAGTTTGAATGCTTAATCCCAAAATAAATTTAATTTTAACTTATGGAATATTTTTTTAATTTGAGCATACTTTTTTTTATTTATATGCTATTAAATTGTAAATTGTAAAAGTTTTAATTTGTGTTGATGAATAAAAAGATTGGTGCCATAGTAAGAAATATAAAATCCACATAATCTAGGAAAATAAATATCCTACATTCTGAAATGGCATTTACTTTGGTATGTATTATAATATTTAAATGAATAAATTAATTTTCTTTCAGAGCTTGTATGTGGACTCCTCTGAAACAGACGAAGAGAACCATCGATTTATTCTGACAGCTTCATATAAAGTAAGCAATTGTAAACTCTTAAAAATGACCAAAATACCATAGATATTTATTTGTCAAGTATGTCGAAATGCATTTAAATTAATTTAATTAATTATTTAAATACTTTATTTTAAGTAAAATAAACATTTTTGTATTGAATGTATTGAATTTTTCTTATGAAATATTTTTTTATGTGTGTAATTTTAATTTAGTTTGAAGTATTTAAGAACTGTTTAAATTTTTCGGAAGAACTAAAGGTTGTAAGATGAAATAGTTTCATTGTACAATGAAATAATTTGATTTATTTCGTCTATTTGATTTAAAAGAGTTAAAGAATTTTAAAATTCTATTTTGATTATTTAAGAGTTCTGTTCATTGTGTAAGGAAACAAAAATTATGTTCTAATTGATTTAAAAGTGTTCAGTACTGTATGAAATAATTTTACTGTATGAATGTACTGTACTAAGTACTGTATGAATAAATTTTGTATGAAATAATTTTAAATTCTATTTGATTTAAAAGAGTTCTGTATCTTAATCAATGAAAGAATTTTAGTTTTTATTTGATTTAAAAGAGTTTTAGGAAATATTAAGAGAGAGAAGACACTTGGAATTAAAATATTTTCTTACCTTTTTCAGGGCAATACAGTAGCTGTAAAGAGAGTTTACAAACAAAAGAAAATAGAGCTTACTCGATTAATTCTCATTGAATTGAAAAAGGTACCACAAACTTGTTCAAATAATTGTTCTTTGACAATTACAAGACAATTTTCCTTTGACGTTATTTACAATAATATGAGAAAGTTTTATTATTGGTAATGTTCTGTAACTAAATGGACTTTTCTTAACATTCAATTCCTAATATATTGTTTTTCATTTAAAAGAATGATATGTAATTAATATAAATGTAAAAAAATGCATCGCGGAATTAAGTCAAAAATTAAAAGTAAGGAGAAAATGAAGGCCCAACTACTATTAATAATCAACATTACAAATTTTAACATAAAGAATGGTGAATCATTAATGAAATTGCTAAAATATGTGAAAGTTTGGAGAAGAGCATTAATGTGCATTTAAGGATTTTAAACGTTAAGGAAGAAGGAAGGAAGGAACATAGAAGGAAGTTTTTTTCCTGTTTTTGCTAAAAAGGTGTTAAATGTCATAACAGTATGTAAATATACAGGAAGAGATTATATTATTAAATTTCTGTCGATTCCATCTGAAATAAATATTATACAATTACAAACTATTTTTATACTTATCAATAGATGCCAAATTTTGTTTATACTTTTTACTCGAAGTGTATTTTTTTATAAAAAATATTGATTTTCATTAATTATATTATATTTTGTTAATGTGTTTCTTACTAAAATTTTAATTATATAATTTTAAATCTATGTTGAGGAAACTCTTAGTTTTTAATAGAATCTTTGATTATAATTATACCCTAACATTTAAGAGATTTTCAATTTTGAAAGGAGGATGGATAGTTCCGAAAATTTATTGTTCATGGAATCAATACGGCCTTTTATGAAAACTCTTTTCTTAATATTGTTGTCAGTTGCAAAATAAAAGTCATTAATTAAAAAACCTTTACCTTAAAACTTTTAATCTAAATATTTAGATGCATTCATTCATCTACATCTGTTTTATAATAATAAATAATTTTTCATTATTTATTATTATAAAACAGATGTATTTGTCTGAAAATATACTAACTGTTCATAAAATGCAGTTTTATTTTTATTTTAAATAATTCGTAATTTATTTAAAATAACACATTAATGAGTAATTTAATTACAATTTAAATTAGAAATGATTTAATGAGTAACTAATGAGGATTATGGATTTAATGACATTAATGATTAATTTAAATTGGAAATGGTTTAATTTGGTGGTTGGTCTTTTAATGGTAATCTTTTCATATAAAGTATGATGCTATATTATTTGTACTGTAAATATATATAATGTATAGCATTTATGTATCAAATCTTGCTGTTTATATATTTTATTAAATAGTATGTAGCTGAAAATGAAGATAATAAAAAAAAGACTTATTTAATTTTTTTTTAATTTTGTAAATCTTTATTTATTTATTATAGATTCGAGAGGCCCAGCACCAAAATATTGCAAGCTTTATTGGTGCTTGTATTGATGCTCCGAATGTTGCTATACTGACAGAGTACTGCCCTAAAGGAAGTTTGCAAGTAGGTAAAATGTATATGGATATATAATGTATTAAGGTATTGCTCATTTTCGTTTATACTGCATCCAAAAAGTAAGATCAGATTTTAATTTCAATTTCCCAGGCTTATGGTATTTTATTTTTATTTCCTTTTTTAGGCTGTTGGCACTTTTCTTGACATCTGAGTTTGAGTTTCGCTTGGCTTTCTGAGGCCATAAAACTGATTCCGGCGATTTTTGAAATGTCTGAATTAACTGAGCAAAGAATTTGCATTCAATTTTTTTTGCGGAAACGTATATAATGTTGCAGAAGGCATTCGGTGAGCATTCCTATATTGGAAAGAAATGTTTAGAAATGGTGAAAACTGTTCAAAAAAAACAGAGAAGGCGTTGAAGATAAAGAGCTCTCTGGTCGACCACCAACCTCAACCGACGAAGTTCACGTCCAAAATATTAAAGATTTGGTGCTTGCAAACCGTCTATTTACAGTTAGAGACCTTGTTGATGATGTTGGAATTACAAAATTCCATTTTAAAAGCTATTTTGGCCCTCAAACGCATCAAATCTTGATTGGTACCTAAAGCACTGAATGCGCCAGCTCACATTGCATTGATTATTCGTGACTTTTTTGCCAAATATAAAACCCATATCGTTCCACAACCACCATAGTCACCTAATTTAGCATTGTGCTGCTTCCAGCTATTCCCTAAACTCAAAAGACCACTCTCGGTACATAGTTTTGAGTCGATTGAAGAGACATTTCAAAATTCGCCGGAATCAGTTTTAGCATCTCACAAAACAAGCGTAACTCAAGCACTAATGAATATTTTGATGTGAAATGTCACATCAACAAGGACATTTCAACAACATTTCAAGGACAGTGCCAACAACCTAAAAAAAAAAAAAATAATAAAATACCATATGCCTGGGAAATTTAATTTGAAAACTGGTCTTATTTTTTGGACACAGAAGTAAGCTTAAGAAATCCTTTTTACCCAGTTAAGAAATGAAACTATCAGTGACTATTCACTTTAAGCTTCACTGCTTGGAAGGTTTGACGTTTATGATTGTTCTTGGATCTCAGTAAAACTTTTTCTATTCTTTAAACTGTTTCTTTTATATCACCTAAACTGCCAAAATGATGAATGGTGTTTAGTGAAGTAAAATCTTTTTCTTTTTCGTCTGTAGGATGTTTTGAAAAATGAATCGCTCGATTTAGACTGGATGTTTCGATATTCATTAATCAACGATATTGTGAAGGTAAGGATAAAAATTCTATTGATATTTTTAAATGTTATTACATTTTTCCGATGCAAGGTATTTTGTATTAATATAAAAACAATTAATAATGCAATATTTTTGAGTCAAGTGAATTTAACTAATTAATGGCAATTAAATATAAAAATATTAATTTTTTAATGATATTTTCTTTAGAATTATATGATTTTTGCGCATTATGTCGTTTTAATTTTTTATCAAAGTGAACTGCTAAGAAATTAATGAAACTTTGATTTATTATGAATTTTATTTAAAATTTATTGTCCAAAAAGATTGTTTGCTAAAAAGGAAAAGCAATATTAATCAGACTGATTTGATTTATCCAGTTTAACTATTATGGTGATTCTAATTTAAATTTAATCATTTTGGTTAAACAAATTTTAAGTAAACTTAGCTCCAATATGTTGTAATTAAAATTTTATAAAAATTCAATATAACATATTAAATAATATAACTGCCATGGATGTTAAAACAAGATAAGCTCCAACAATAATCGTGGAGTTAAATGATAATAACTTAATTATACACTTAAAATATGCCTCAATAATATATAAGTACGATTTGTCAATTCTTGATTTCTCAAATTTTGTTATTTTAAATATGTATGTTTGTTGTTGTTGTTGTTTCTTATCCCACTTGGCTGGCCAAGCCCACAAGCCCATATGGACTCATGATTGAAGGGGAAGGAAGCAGCTTCTGTTGTGATGGAGCACCCGTAGGTAGAAGTCTGACTTTTGCTCCGTGACGCTCTTACAGTCATAGAAGACCGGGACCTACGGCTTAAAGTGGATTCCGAACCACTACAAACATCCATGGCACCGCCGGGATTCGAACCCGAAACCTGTGGCACCGAGCGCCAGAGCGCTAGACATTCGGCCATTCAGGTCCCAAATTTGCCAACGGCACGCAGTGTTCCCAGGTGGTCACCCACCCAAGTACTGACAGCGCCCAATGATGCTTAACTTCGGTGATCTAACGAGAACCGGTATATTCAGCATGGTACGGCCGTTGGTTAAAGTATATTATATTACAATAGGAAATGATATTGTACTAACTTGCTCATGCCATTTTTTGCATTAAAAATATTATGTTTAGATGAGGTGTTTCCAAATATTTTAGCTTAAGGGCCTCACTGACCTAGACCAAGTTAGACACAAAATCTAGCTTGTTCCTCATACCACGATAACATTGTTTTGAGTTACAAGCAAATTTTCTTTTCCAAAATAACGAGCAATTGAGGCATCCATAATGCGGAATGCGAGAAGGGAACTCTGCTCTGTTGGCAATTTTGGTTGGTACTTCAAGTACATGTTATGGCGGCAAAGATGCTATCTTGTACCGCAGTAATACAACACCGTCTTCTTCTTGGGAGAAGACGTGCCTTCATTTACCATTCGTAAAACATTCTGCTGTGCGATCATTTGTCTGGAAGTTGGAATACTTTCTACTGTTTTCGAATATGTTTGGAGAACTCGTCTTATAAATACAGGAGATAACCGAGATTTAAACAGTTTCAAATTTTGTGTTTTGAGTGATAAGTGCATTATTTTGATATGAAATTTTGCGGCCTTTTATGTGGATTTATATAAATATGTTGTTGTTGTTTCTTATCCCACTTGGCTGGCCAAGCCCACGAATCCATACGTGCTCATGATTGAAGGGGAAGGAAGCAGCTTCTGTTGTGATGGAGCACCCCGTAGGTAGAAGCCTGACTTTTGCTCCGTGACGCTCTTACAGTCATAGGAGACCAGGACCTACGGCTTAAAGTGGATTCCGAACCACTACAAACATCCATGGCACCGCCGGGATTCGAACCCGAAATGTGGTACCGAGCGCCAGAGCGCTAGACACTCGGCCATTCAGGTCCCAAATTTGCCAACGGCACGCAGTGTTCCCAGGTGGTCACCCACCCAAGTACTGACCGCGCCCAATGATGCTTGACTTCGGGGATCTAACGAGAAAATAATATGGAAAAGGAAAGGAAGATAGGGAGTGCAGAGGGCCTGAATGGTCGAGTGGCTAGCGCTCTGGCGCTCGGTACCACAGGATTCGGGTTTGAGTCCTGGCGGTGTCATGGATGTTTGTAGTGGTTCGGAATCCCCTTTAAACCGTAGGTCCCGGTCTGATATGATCGTGGAGCGTTGCGGGGGCAATATTACTCCACGTCCGTGACTTATCTTCAAGTTACACGCTCCCCCTGAGTAATGCAAAGTGAATAATGCCTGTGCAGCGCTTGCCTTAAGGCATCCAAGACCAAGCTGTCTAAGTGTTTGCCAGCTGCATTAGGACAAAAAAAATAGTGAGTGCAGAGCATTTAAAGATCAATAGGGATATCAATACATCATATATTGTAGGTTTTGGGGACAAATCTCATATTATTAATTACGGTTAAAATATTTAACGTAATTATATATGACAATTATTGTATTTCTTAATTGACCGTTATATTAAAAAAAGTTGATTAATATTTTGTATGATTTACTTACATTGAAATTTTTGCCATGTAGTTGAAATAAAATGTGTTCGTGATTGTCGCTGGCCCGCGTTTGCCGTAGTTTGTAGACCTATACGTTAGTTATATAGTTTCGGTTGTGTTAAGTATTATGTATTTAAAAATTTGTTCCTTCAAATAATTTTCTTCCATTATTACTGTTTCAGGGTCTAAGTTATATACATAATGGGGAAATGAGTACCCATGGGAGACTGAGATCTTCAAATTGCCTCGTGGACAGCCACTTTGTAGTCAAATTAACTGATTTCGGATTGCCATCTTTCCGTCATGCGGAATCGCTGGCCAACTGTGAAGAGAAAGACCAAAAAAGTACTTCTCTTCATTAAATTAATATAACAAAATATTTAATTAATATTAAATTATATAAGTACAATGTAAATTAAATTAATATAAAATGTAAAAATTATAAATTTAACAATTAATTAACTTAAAAAAACTTACTGTTTCAATTGCAAATTGCTGTTTGTGATCATAAATGTTGCATAAAATTATAAATTGATGTAGCAAATTAATGAGGTTGTACGGCGTGGGTCTTTTGAGCTGAACTCACACTTGTCCAATTTCCCCATTTCATCATACTTGCAAAATGTGATATGGAATGAATGAACTGGTTTTCTTGATAAAAATTACGTAAAAGAAATAAAATTAAATAAAAAGCTATTTGTAGAACAAAATACTAAACTTTTTGTATTTTCTTCCGTTAATAATTCACAACTCAGTGCTAGGACTCACTAGTATAAAGGTCATAAATTTCGAACCCTTCTGAGTGGGTGGCGGATATGAAAACAGGTAGATTTGATCGACATTACGCTCCCATTGAGAAATGGATTGAATAGGTGTTTTGCATTTTCGCAAATGCGATTTTCATGTGAAGGTAGCCATCCCGGAAATTACTCCGCTTTTTCTAGTGGGTGGAGAGTAAAACTCTACTTTCCAGTAAAGAAATTCTGGGTAATGTCGTACAAGTTATCAGTGAATTGATAAGTGGTCAACATCCAATAAACAATTTTTACGTTTAATAAAAGAGATAAAATCATACTATATGGATATACGCAAAAAATGAAGGAATAAACTTTAGTAATTTCAATTCGAGCTTTTATAATGATCCAAAATCATTATTGAGTTAGAGATATAGAAAAAGTACATCGATTCTCATTCTTATCTTAAATACACCAAAAGGTGCTACCAAATTTAAGTGAAAAGCAAATCAGAATAACTCATATTCATCATTTTATAAAATTTAACCCATGTGAATTTTCTATATCGGACCTGATGGCTTATTGGCTAGTGTTCTGGTCTTAGGTATCACAGGTTTCAAGTTCGAATCCTGGCTGCGTCATGGATGTTTGTTAGTGGTTAGGAATCCACATTAAACAATAGATCCGGTTTAATTAGCCCAAAGTGTGCACAAAATCATCGTAAAGTGACAAGACAAACTAAAACTGTTTCGGAATCTGCCAATAAGAGGACGGTCATGGTCCAACAATAAAGTGTCGGGGAGTTAGTCAATTAGAATTTTCTATATCTCTAACTCAATAAGAGTTAGAGATATAAAAAATTTATTTTGACACCAAATCTCAAATCCATTTGTCGATTTGAGATTTTAAATCATTATAAAAACGTCAAAATGAACTTATCACGTATTTTTCCGTGTTTGCATTTTTAAATATCCATAAAATATAATTTTATTATTCAATGTTTGTCTATTCTTGATATTTATTAGAAATACGAAATACAAATTATATTTATTACGTTAATCTATGAGTAATTTATTACTTTAAATTAACAGCAGAAAATAATTTTCTAGTTAGTACTTTACCTGTTAGATGTCCATGATTGAATACAATTTCGGTTTCTGAGAATAATCAGAAATGAATGTAGTATAGTTACTTATGCCAATGCGAGTACATGTAAGCAAGTGATTTGGACAGAAAGCTGAGCAAGCAAAATCCTTTGTCGAGGATTTTAGTTGCTTGAAATTGTAATAAAGTAATTAAAATATAATTATTTAATGAATGGAATCTTTTCAGAATTTTTGTGGAAAGCTCCAGAGCTGCTTCGTCTTCCCGTGTGTCCACCGCAAGGAACGACCAAAGGGGACGTGTACAGTTTCGGAATAATCCTCCAAGAGATCAGTCTGAGGGAAGAACCCTTCTACCCATACAGAGATTCGATGACAGTAGCTGGTGAGCGAGTACGGCCATTTAGTGATCTTGCATTTTAGTACACATAAGTTACTACTTGAATAGTTATGTTTTCAAATAATCTTAATATTTTCAACAACATTTAATGAAATAGTAAAATTATGTCAATAATGTAAATATTATTCATACATTATTTGCCAAGAAGCTATTTTTTCTCCTCAAAAATGGGTTAGATAAGATCTATACCGTAATTTTTCAAAATATTCTGTGGAAAGATATATTTCGAGAGTTAGTTGCTCATTGAACGTATCCCTAGGGGTTTAACAGTCAATAGCATTATATTTTCGTAGGAATTTAATGGTCAATAATATAATTCAAATTATTGATATTGAATTTACAGAAAACTCAAATTATAATGACAAATTTCCTTAAATGATTATTAATTTCTTTAATTCCTATTGTAATAGTTGTCCTCCAATCCCTACCTAAATCCTAAGGAAGCTCATAACACTCTATTTATTTTTGTGCAATTATTCTATTTACCTATCTCTCTCTCTCTCTCTATATATATATATATATATATATATATATACATCTTCATCTGCAATAGCGCTACAGACCCATGGTGGACCAAGTCTTTCCTCCAATAGTCAGATTCCGAAACATGAGATATTGAGATAGTGTTTTCTTTTTACTGGGGTAGAGTTGTCAGCCCTACACCCAAAGCTCTACAGTCTTATTAGACCGGGATTTACAGTTTAAAGTGTCTCCCAGAGCACTACAAGCATTCATGTATATCTATTTATCTATCTATCTATCTATCTATCACTAACAGATCCAGGAAATTAGGAAATTAAGCATATAATTTAATAATTTCTTATTACCTTTTTAGCTTCTGATTAATTAACAAATAGGATCTTTGAGGTTCTATATTAAAAATATAAATATTTATATATATTTTTAATATGATTATTAAAAGGAAAATATGCTAAATATAATTTTCCTTGGTGTAAATATTTTAATGTAGAAGCTATACTAAAAATAGATGGATCACTTTTTTGCTTATTTTTTTATGAAATTGTATCCTTATAGTTTTATTTTTAATTCTATACTTAGTTCAATTTGCTACAGTTAATTATTCACTTAATGAGATTAAAATTTTTGACTTTACATAATTTTGTGTCCTTTTTAATTACAACGAGACTGAACAAGTTCTAAAGCACTGCAGCCACCACTTTAATTCCTGTCTAGTAATAAGGGATCTTCCGGGCTTAAATGGATAGTCATTTCTGTACTTAATTAAAGCAAGTGAAACATAAATATTTGATTTAGACGTACGTGCTCAATTGCCTATTATGCAATGCAAATTCCTTCCAGTTATTCGTTGAACATTCTGCTTTGAATAACTATTTAAAGTTTATTGAATCCTTTGATAATTTTGCATTACATTCGAAGGCAGATCAGATTGAATACTTCAATGTTAAAATTATTAATTTACGAAGCTTTTTATGTTAACAAGTTAATTTTATGTTCGGAAATTTAGTCTAGAATGCAAAATAAGCACGGTATTTAGCGATGGTTATTATTATTAATAATAGACTTTTACAGTTTTTCTTATTTCTGATAGTAAATTTTCTAACAAATGTTAATTATGTTAGAGAAATTATACAAAAAGTTGACTAATTACAGTAAATCATTTTAGCCCATTTAAAGAAATATCACTTATGTTTAAATAGGAATATTATTTGTACTGTGTACAGACCAGAGTACTATGTCTTCTTCTACTTTTAAACATATGTTTAGAAGATAGTTTATTTTTCTGTCACGAAACATTTTGTCAATTTTTGATTGTAAGATACATTTTTAAGTTCCAGTTTTAAAAAAATGCCGAAAAAGGGTTTACACAGCGTGTAGCAGCAGTTAATAATGGCTACTACTATATATAAAGTTTACTGATTTTAGTGCATAATTCGCAGGTATATAGTAGAATAGGATGTTCTGTTGACTTACGTTCTATGTATTCAAAATGTTTACTATTTTTTTTATCAATATCATATAATTAATAGGCTTTTCAATTGATTTTTTTATTCGAACTCTTTTTTCCGATCATTTCAATCCCCTGAAAATCTACATTGCATATCAAACATTAAAAAAAATGTATTGCTGAGGTATAGTTTATTTTTTGTTACATATATAATGCTAACTTTTTCCAATGATTATAAATTTGAAAATAGACTAGTTATAATCGATAGTAAGAGTTTCCATTAAAACAAGTAATATAAAAAAGAAAATTTTAAAGTCAATTCCTACATTTTTTTCACTATATTGCAGAAAGTCCTTTATAAATAAAGTTGGAAATTTCCTCTTACAACTGTCGCCATCTATTGGTACATATATGAAACTTAAATCTGATAAAACTAAAATTAATTAATTAAAATGAATTAATATTTAAAAAAACTGTATTAACATCAAGTGTCCCACTACAAGTTCAAAAAAAAGTATTTGAACTTGAGTGGAGGAATAAAAAGTATTTTATTAGCGATTAAGAATTTGAACAAGAAATATAAATATATATAGCGAGTGTGTGAACTAATAGTAAGAATAGAAAAAAAAACAGTATAGCTATAATCGAAATTAAGAGTTTCTGTTGAAAAAATACAGCAAAATTTGTTTTTGATGTATCTAAAGTGTTTCCAGAAATTCGAACATTATTAATAATTTCACATATTTAAGAATGCTAAATGCAGCTATAATTAATTTACTATATGGGGAGATGTTCTAATGCAAATACGTGTATTGCAGAAATTCTGGAAAGGATTAACGTGCGGGAAAATCCTCCATTCAGACCTGTCGTGCCAACAGAGACTTGTTCTCCAGGCCTCATTTCGTTGATGCGATACTGCTGGTCAGAAGAACCGGACGACAGACCAGATATCAGCCAAATAAAATCTGAAATGAGAGTTTTAAATAGGTATTTCTTTTTACATTCTTTTTATTTAAAAATATCGTCAGCTTGTAACATGTGACTTTGATTAATTTTTCATTTCAATTCTACCAAACAAGCTGTACTTCAATAAAACTCTACACAATATATATAAATGATTGTGATACATCACCAATAACGTGTGCAAGAGCTCATACCTTTAAAATAGGATAATATTATTTAATTAGCCTTTTATAAAAGCTGCAAAACACAAGTTCAGCGTGACTCACTGTCATCACACCTTCCGAAATAAAAAAAAAAATATAAAAAAAAAAAAAAAAAATGTGCGTGTTGCCAAATGGAACTGGATTTTCCATAATTTCTGGAAAATCGTCAGAGAGAGACCATAGTACTTATTGAACACATGAACATTTCTGCGAAGACTTAATGTTCACTACAAACTAAAACTTGATGCATTTGAGTCTGCTTTTAAATTATATTACGGACCATGATATATTGATTTTATTTGATATTAATTTACAGATTAATTACTGTGCAATTACAGATTAATGCATTGGAAGAAATATTAAATAAATTTAATAGTAAAAATTTAGAACTGTGTTTAATAAACAATGAGAAATTATATGACATATCATTACAAAAGGAATAAAGCTGAAAATATTCTTAAAATCCTGGTAAAAATTTATTATTAAAACAAATTATTATTAAATTATTATTTTTAATAGAATTGTAAAATTATAAACTGTGTTTATTAACACTACTCTCAGCATCAAGTGTTTCTTTTTTTCAAACAAACCTTAAATAAATAAATGTTAGCGTAACAATTTACTACAGCATTTTAATATTTCGCCAACTCTTTTATCAAATACGCATTTTTATGCATAATAAATCATCTTTTTGTCATCAATTCCTTAAGTACACAAATTTTTATAAATTTATCTTCTTTTTTTTTTTTTGCAGAAATTTTATTTTTAAATGCTCAATTTTTCCAAAACACAGTCTCTGGTTGTAATATTTACGCATTCAAAAACTGTAAACTGTTTAGGTCGTTTGCATATTTTTAGTTTACACATTAATCATTGCAGTCTCCGTAAAGATATTACAAGTGTTTTGCCCTTTTTCCCAGGGGTCAAAACGGCGAAGTAAATATTATGGATAACTTGCTGATGCGCATGGAGCAATATGCGCATAATTTGGAGGCCCTGGTGGAACAGAGGACCGCTGCGTTTATGGAGGAGAAAAAAAAATCGGAAGGAGCTGCTCTACCAGGTTTTGCCAAGGTACACAAAATATATTTCAAGGCTTTATTCTATTTTCCTTTTTTTATTTTTATCTTTAAACGCATATTTAAATATTTCACGTTGCTTTTGAATCATGTAACGACAACATTTACTTTTTCATTGTTTATTTTGTTGAATTTAAAAACAATAAAAATAAACTTATTTATTTATTTTTTTATTTTAGTCTTTTATGGAAAAAATTTTCAAATGACTTTAAAATAAGCTCATAAATAGTAGTAGGCTTGTAATATCTAAATATTTATGCTTTTATTAGGGATTTAATTAGTCTTGAGGTCTTATTTATGGATGATGGATTTATGTAAAAAAATATTAAAATTTACTTTTCATTTTAGCTGTTTGTTTTAAAAGCAATATTATATTTATTAAAATTCTTTAATAAATATAAAGATTGAAAATTGATGGGGAAAATGATTTAAATAATTAAATATTTAAATATTTCATGTTGCTTTTGAATAATGTTTATTTTTTTCAGTGTTTGTTTTGTTGAATTTATAAACAATAAAAGTAATTTTTTTTCTATTTCATGTATTTATGAAAAAAACAGTGTTGTCCTAATGATTTTAAAATAGGCTCATAAATAGTAATATGCTTGTAATATCTAAATATTTATGTTTTTATTAGAGATTTAATTACTCTTAAGGTTTTATTTGTGGAGGGTGGATTCATTTTGAAAAAGATGAAAATTTACTTCTCAATTCAGTTGTTTATTTTATAAGTAATATGACATTTAATAATATTCCTTAATAAATATAAATACTTGAAATTGATGTTGAAAATGAATAGTCCTTAAAATCTATATTCTTTTAGTAATGTTTGTCTTAAAATAAAAACAAATTCAATTAAAGTAAACAAAGGGAAAAACTTACTTCTGTGTGATTTAGGAAACATCAATAAATCAATTATTGTGCCGTTACTTAGTTCAGTATACATAGTACTGTTTTTTTGTTTTCTTAATCTGGAGTTATATCATTACTTTGAAAACAGTAAATTAAATATTGATTCTTAATTCTATATTTTTTATATCTAATATAGTAAAAAAGTCACTTAAATCTGATTAAAACTGGCTTATCGATTTATAATTCTTAAAACAGGATTTATGAATAAAATTAAAAAAGAGACGTGGGTTTCTTTTTTTAATAAATTATCCTATATTACCTTTTCATATGTTTTGATTGATTAGTAAAAAATATTTATAATAGTTTAAATGAATGATGACTAAAAGCTTTTTAATTTCATATTAAGGATAAAAAAAATAGCATGAATAGATTTTATTTTTGCCCAATTTTGATTTAAACATTAGAAAAACCAATTTTCAAATTGGAATATATTTAAAAAAAAAAGAAAAAAAATTATATTACAAACACCAGAAATTTTGATTCAAGTCACTAGCCACTAGAAGGGCAGACATATAGTAGAGTTACCCAGGATGCACTGCTACACTGTATGCACTTTATTCCACCTTTTTTTTAGAATGGATATGTATAGAAATGATATCTCACAGGCTACTTCCATCTTCTTCGAGCCAAACATAATGAATTTCCATCTTCCAAATTTATTTTACCCATTTCCACTATGGTCTACTGTATCCATCCTCACCTTTCGGCTTGGTTTTGGTCGAAAGGTCTCAAACTGAGCTCCTTATTTGGGATACCCAAACTCGATCCAACTCGCTATCTGCCAAATTTCTACTGTCTAAAACGAAAACTATGTAAATTAAGAAATGTTTTACTGATAATTATTGCTAGAATGATTCATTTCTCCATAATTCAAAACTTAAAAGATAAAGTATGCTTAACGATAAGAGCTTTATAACGTCTTAAGATAGTTATGAAAAAATGTATGCTTAACTAATAAAGGAACGATTATTGACTTATTGATGTTTCCTAAATTACATGGAAAGCAAGCTTTTCCCTTTATTTAATTTGTTTTCCTTGTAATGAAAACGTGACTAAAAGATGCTTAGTGATTTTAATGATTATTAATTTTTATCCTTCAATATTTAGTGTTTATATTTATTATTAAATTTTGTGGAAACTTGGTAAATATAGAATACCTTTTAGGCTAATTTGGTTATTGATATTCTATAATATATGTTTTGCCTGCTTCAAAAAATTAAATAAAACGTCCATTTTATACTCTCATAAAAAAGAATGGATTTCTTTCTGACTAGAAAAAATTAACAATGTGTTGTTGTTTCTCATACCACTTGGTCGATAGCAACATCTACACCAAGTCGATGAACCTGTTTGTTTTCATTGAAAAGGGGGGGGGGAGCGGTGTTGTGAGGGAACACCCATAGATAGCAGTCTGATTTGGCTCCGTGTCGCTGAAGAAGGCGGGCAGTGCCTTCCGGGAGGACTTTTGGGGGAAACTACCCAAGTGGTATTGGAGTAAACCTATAAACTCCCACCAGGTAGTCCGACGATGCTGAACAATAAAAACTCCATCGAGTCTACTCGTTTTTTTGAAATAGTGTCTGTAGTAATTCTTACCATTGGATTGAACCTCAGCCCTAATGCTCACCAGCAGCGCACTGTGCCACTGCGTTGCACATTATGGTTAACATTTTTAATTTCTTTAAGTTGAAAACCATAGAGGATGGCTATTTTAGGGTTAACTATATTTTATCAATAAAAAAGTATATTTTTAAGGTACAATTAAATCGACTTTACTTCCTTTTTATGGATTTAGAATAACTCCGGCCCGAGTATATTATTTATTTTTAAATCGAGCCCATAATCCATGAACCACGAGTCAGGCAAGTTAATAATCTAAAAATTATTTTTTTGTGCATAAGCATATCTTTGTTCATTAAGGCTTATTTGTGTTTAAATGCAAACATATACAGTTTTTTATTATCATTTCGTTAATTTTTTCACAATCATTAATGATGTAAATGAATATTTTATGTGTTGACATTAGATCTGTAGCAGAGCAGCTGAAACGTGGAAAGTCAGTTGAGCCAGAGTATTTTGATAACGTTACAGTTTTCTTCAGCGATGTAGTAGGATTCACTCAGATGTGTTCTATGAGCACCCCGATTCAGGTAAATTTCTTAACTAATTGAGGTGTTCATTTCTTATTACATTGAAATTAATTCTGATGCTAAAAATATCCTTTTTTTATTTAACAGGTAGTTGATTTTCTAAACGATCTGTACACTTGTTTTGATGATATCATCAATGACTTCGATGTATATAAGGTATGATATTTTTTGTTTGGTAAATTAATATTTTTTATTACTGATATGAAGTTAATGCTTTAAGAAATTTTTTTGATAGAAAAATTTGATTCTTCGAAATTATGCTTTTTAAATAACTTTAAGGTTATTAAATAATTTTTTCATTCTTCGTATTTTTATACAGATTCTAACTTAAAAATAAAATTGTGGTTTTACTGTTAAGGATATCAATGTAATTAAAATACATAGTTTAATTTGCGTTATGGAATAGTCGTAGTGTAAATAATATAAAATAAATGGATATTCAGAGAAAAAATAATTGGAAAATTTATTGTCATATACAATATTATAAAATTTAAACTCACCATATAAAGAAAGGAGCATTTATAATTTATTTTTACAAACATTAATGAAATTGAATTTAAAATAAATATAGTATTGGTTAAACCTTTATTTAGTTTATAATACATTTCATATGAATAAATTGGTTTTAAAATTTGACATTCACATTGGTTTTTTAGTCACGTCAAACATATTGAATTCTTTTGCAATTTTATATAACTATAGTTTACAGGTTGGACAACAGATTGTAAGTGGGTGTTGTTGGGTTGAAATACTTGAGGCAAAAGTTAGAGAACTCCCAGCTTTATTTACACACACAAACACCACACAGATACAATTAGAGACATACAATATGCAACACATTTAAAGACATATAATTATATATTCGTTTAGTTAGGTTTTTTTATGGAATTAGAATAACTTTGGTCTGAGTATATAAATCGAGCCCATATTCTGTTGCTTAAGTATTTATTTTCTTTCAGGTGGAAACCATTGGTGATGCATATATGGTGGTTTCGGGTCTGCCAGACCGCAATGGAATGCGACATGCGAAGGAGATAGCCAGGATGTCCTTAGCTCTCTTGAAAGCCGTCATTTCTTTCAAGATAAGACACCGGCAAGAAGACACAGTCAAACTCAGGATTGGGATTCACTCGGGTAATGCGGCTAAAGGAAATCTTCGAAAATTATTTTTTTTTTCAAAAGAAAAGTGACAGAAATTCTTTAAGATCTATATTTGTTTTGGCATCTTTAGGCTAAGAGATGAAATTGAAAAACAAATAACTAAGTTATAGAGATGTTTTATATCTGTTGACTAAAAATAAAATTAAAATAGATTTATATTGAAAATGCTTTTATCATCTTGTTGAAATTACATTGAGATAATGAAGTGATAACTATACTTAAAAAGCATGTAAAAGTAATGCCATGCATTGCGATTGTATAAATTTTCATTTATTTCATAAATTTGCATTCTTGAAGTACTATTTTCCTTTAACTATTAAAATATTTTCTTATGTTTCTTTAAATTTTTTTTAACTTAATTACACATTTTCTCGTGGAATCGTTCATTTTGTATGTAGAATTTTGTTTGATTCAAAGGATTTCCTGTATTAATTTGAAACACCTGTTTTTTTTACATGTAAACAGTTTCAAATATCATTTATTTGCGCAGTGCAAAAGAAGATATGGATTACAATTATATATCAGTATTATCTTCAGAAGCATTAGCAAAGTTAAATTTTTATTATCTTTAGAAGCATGAGATATAGATCTCATTGCACATTTTAATCTAGGTGGATTAGTGATGATACAATATTGTTTAGATTATGAAAATTTAATTTTAAAAATTAAAAAATATTTGGAGTTATTTACAATGCATATTAGAATATGAGTATGTAAAAGAAATTAATAAATAAAACTACCATATAGAAAATTTGTAGCGTTGTACGTGAAAACTATGTTAATATTTTTTAAATTATGAAAAATAGTAACATGTAAGAATAATTTCACTTAAGTAGAATACATGTAAGAAAAATTTATTTTATTTAACAAGAATATATGTTAGAAAAATTTCATTTAAGAAGAATAAATGTAAAAAAAATTTAATTTAAGACGAATACATGGAAAAAACATTTCTAAAATTAGAAAATATATTATAGTTTTTTTAATGTTTTATTTTAAAATAAAACATGAAAACTGATATGTTAAAAATCAATATTTTATTTAAATATAAGCTGCAATTTTTATTACTAAAAGAATAACAATTTTTAATTATTCATATGTATAGATGAATATTTAGACAGTATAATGTTTAAATACATTTATCTATGAATTTTTCTGAATCACAATATTGATCCGTTATTAATATTTTTTTCAATGATAATTACTAAAAAAATTATACTAAGGTATTCATAGAAGGCCAGTACCCTGTAATTTCTGCTAGCATAAAAATAACAAAAATCAGAATAAAAAGAGAGACAATAAATATTGGATAGTTAACATTTGAAGAAGTAAAGTAAAAGCACCTGCATCCTGGCATTTCTAATTTATCTCAACAAATCAGTTTTTTTATTTTTCACATTACATGAGAAGGAATAATTAGTCTTTTGTGCAGCAAGGGGTGAATATTTTTCTTTACAACGAAGTAAACTTGTTGAATAATGAGCTAAGAGCAAAATTTATTTGTTTTTAAATTGGATGTCTTTGAAGCAAAATAATTCTTTGTAGAAAATAAACATTTGATAATTTTCTTTTAAATTGATCCTTTCAAACAATACATTTTATAATATGTTTCAATTAAGCAAAATAAATTCATACAATGTTTTATGTATCGTTAAATATTATTGTATTTTATAATGATCTTGTCTTGTTCGTTTCGTACATTAGGTCCATGTTGCGCTGGAGTTGTTGGTCAAAAAATGCCTCGTTATTGTTTATTTGGGGACACTGTAAACACAGCATCGAGAATGGAATCAACTGGAGAAGGTTAGTGTCCTTTGTCCCTTTTAAAAATAGAAGTAAGCTGTATATTAGTGGGAAATAGAAATTTTTTTTACGCAGAAATTTTTAAGTTCAAATAATTAAATTTTTAACCTTTTTTAATTTTAATCAATGATTAATCATCGTCTTTATCAACGATCTTTTGTCATCTAATGCTCAAATTTTATATGTATGATTGATAAAAATCAATTGGTTTCTGAGCAAAATATCTGGAGATGTTATTTTGGATATCAACCAAATTTTCAAACTTTTCCCCACATAGAAAGCGTTGTAGCTATCGAGATAGATGGAAATGTTGGACGAATAGCAATGATGCGTCGATACGATGCAATGTTGGACGAATAGCGTGCGTGAGATACTACCTACCTCTCTAATTTATTAATCATTAATATAATTATGAATACAGAACTTGATGAATCATTCATCAATAAAACCCAAATCAATCATGAATAGATAAAGAAAATGAAGGACTTGGGATTTGAAGGAATTGATCATAAAAGATATGTCCCTTGTACTGGAATTAAAAAGGACCTGATGAGAAGTGGAATGTATCTACCTGTTAATAAATAAATTCACATAAAACTGTAATATAAAAAAAATTGAAATCTTCTTTTACAAATGTTACAAGTGGTACATATCCATCTTTTGCACTATCTTAAAATAAATTCCTTAAAATGGCCAATACTTTTTGATTATATTGTATTAAAAATGAAAACAATATCAAAATTATGTAAAACACCATTTATTAAATCTCTATGTAATAAACCTTTTTATTAGATTCATATATAAATCACATTTTGTTTAAATTCATAATTAATTATGAATAAATAATAATTAAAATAAATACATTAAAACATTTTGGACGATATTTAGCAGTTTTAAAAATAATTTATAAGAATAAAATACTACAAAATGGCATACAAAATCGTACCTACAATTAATGGATTTTAGTAGTAGGCTGAATTGAAATTTGTAACTATATCAACAAACAAACTAAGTTTATCATAATTAATTTATTATCATTGCTAACAATTAAGCCCTAGTTTCAATTTTCATCATTTTAAAATTGAATTTCGTCTAAAAAGATAACTTAAAATATATTCATTCCAAAAAATGTAAATATTTGAAAACCTTTATCTCAATTAAAGTCTTTTAGAGAAATCTTTTTAAAATTTAGGTCAAGTCGAGGTTTTTCATCCTCAGTTTTTCAAATTTATTTATACTCATAAGGATATCTAAATTGTTTCTATCAAAAGGAGTTTTGTTCCATGGCTCTTGAAAATCTGAAAACAAATGATTTCATTAAGTAGCAATCAAGCCTTTAAACAAAACGTAAATACTTCCTCAAGGATTTAAACGACTGCTCTATTAACTAATATTTCTAACTTTCTAATAACTTCTTTTTTTAAAAAATATTTTTTTGATTTATTAGTTTTGGAATAGTTTAAAAAAAGTATTACGTTGATGTATATTCTAAGTGAGAAGCTCAATATGAATCTAATTGCTTAAAAATATTTGAAATCTTTGTAAATAGTTAGGTCTTATTATTTTTTTTCGAAATATGTTTGTTAATTTCATTCAAAGCACAATAGTTCTGTCCCAGATAAAAAGAAACACATAAAAGGAAACTTATACTTAAAATGTTCATTTTATATTATTCTAAAAGCATTTAAAATTATTTTTGCAATAAAATCTATGTGAACAATTTATTTAAATAATCAATATTTCAACTTTAAATGAATTTAGTCATAGCAAACATTTTTACATATTTGATGACTTTAATTAAACTGATATAACTCACAGCTATCTGTAGCTCGATCCTCAAACAGGAATAGCACGAAATTTGGTAGAAGTATTATTCATGATATGAAATGAAGAATTCCGGAGAAAAAAAAGTTTTAATGAAATTAATTAATTTCTTTAAATAAACAATTTAAATAATTATTTTAATAACAATTTAAATAAACATTTGCAATAACCATTTAGATAAAAAATTACAACAGAAATTTTAATAATAATTTAAATAATATTTTTAATAACAATTTAAATAAACAATTGAAAAACCAACTTTAATAAAAATTTAATAAACAATCGAAATAAAAATAATAACAAATTAAATAAGCAATTGCAATAAAAAGTTTAATAACAATTAAAATAAACAAATGAAATTACAATAATAACAATTTAAATAAACAAATTAATCTTTAATAAAATTCCCAAAATATATAAATGGCCGATCCCCCATAGGCCGATATAAAAAATAAGACGTTTTTCAATGGTTAAAATTCATAATAGACTTTCCATTAATTTACAGATAGCTGCAAAATTAAACTAAATTAAGGAATTTATTTTGAAGTCTATTTTAAACGTTTCTATGATTCTTGAGAACCTGGAATTGAATTCCATTTAAAGCATTTTTAAACAAAAGTATGATCTGACCCTAAATGAAACTTTTGGCTGAAGAAATATTTCAAGGTATATTTTTATAGATCCCCGGAACAAAATAGCTATTAACTATGACGAACAATGTTTCGAACACAAGCCGTTCGGCTTCTATGTAATGCAATTCCTGGTTCACAAAAACGATCAA
The DNA here is from genome assembly GCA_021605075.1 of Caerostris darwini. Classification (NCBI taxonomy): domain Eukaryota; kingdom Metazoa; phylum Arthropoda; class Arachnida; order Araneae; family Araneidae; genus Caerostris; species Caerostris darwini. The sequence goes on along the minus strand of BPLQ01002620.1, from coordinate 89,073 downwards.
TACATTGAACATAAACTTCAATTACTCAATAAAGATAATACTTCAGTTTAATTTCATACATTTAATTCATTAGTGTTAAATATATTTACAATTGTTTCTGATTAGTTTATTTCTAACTCCTTTTTTACCTTTTAAAATAAGAGAAATTGAATTTAGATATTAGAGCATAAAAACCCATTAAAATCCTTCAAATATCCCAATTATAAATAATTTTTAAAGAACAGAAATTAAAATCTCTATTTAAAAATCTATTTCCTAATAAGGACTTAGATTCATTTATTGTATAATTTTCCAGTTAATAAAAATAATATGACATTCTTTAATTTTTTCAGCCTTAAAAATTCACGTTAGTCCAGAAACCAAAGCAGCTTTGGATTACTTTGGTAATTTCAAACTAATTCCACGTGAAGCAATTGAAGTTAAGGTAAGCCTAGAAAATATTTGAACATTTCTGTGATATTTTAAAATATAATGAAACATATTTTTGGATAAAGTGTTGATAAATAAATATTAAACTTATAAGTACTTTTATAAAATACATAATGAAATATTAAGAACTAGGTTTATTGTCTGTTGGAGCCTTGCAGTGACGGATTTAGACTTAGGCCCTAGGCGTCAAAAATTGGAAATCGATTCTGTTTTTTATCAACTGTAAGACCGAATTTTAATGCTTCTTTTCTTGCTTTGACAACCTGAAGATGTCAATATTTAAAGGATAGAATTATTTTTAAAAATAATTAATCGTGTAAATAGTACAATTTAACATATCTAACAAATAGGTACAAAAAGCAATTTATTCTAAATTGTATGTTTAGTTTTTATACCATGTATATATATATACATATTTAATTCATGCCTAAATTCAATACCTAAATTTAATTCGAATCCATCATTACAATTCATATTATTATTATTATTATATACACTCAAGAGCCAAAACATTATGACCACCCCTACATTTTGCAATGAACTCCAGTCAATGTCCTGACCACCTAACTCACCGGATCTCAATCCGATAGAACACATTTGGGATGTCCTGGGACGGCAGCTTAAACATCTGGTACAATCTGTCTCCCACCATCTACTAAGGACTTGTGGCATCTATGCCATGGCGGGTTGAAGCTGTGGAAGGTGGTCGTTATTGACAGGTGGCCATAATGCTTTGGCGCTTGAGTGTATAAGGGCGTCAAATTAACTTGGCCCAGGGCGCCATCGAACCTAAATCCGTCACTGGAGCCTTGAAAGATATTATTATTTTGTTGTTGTTTTGCTCATATCTCTTTTAGTTTCCATATTTAGGATTCTTTGCATTTACTATTCATTTAATGTTAAGTTATTTGTGTGCATTAAATTTTAGGTGAATATTAGACACCTTTTTTTAGCCTTAACTGCGCTAAGTTTCCAATAATAATTTTTGTATCAGCGATATCTCACATAAATAGTCTATTTTGGTGTAAAAGCAAATCTGTTTTCTTAATAAATTGACTTATGAGATAAGCAATTATGAGGAGAAAAAGCATTAACCATCCGTGCGCAAGATTGCTTCAGTTTCCTTTTCCTTTTTTGCAGGGCAAGGGTAAGATGCAGACGTATTGGCTGCTGTCAGAAAACGAAGCCGCTCGAGTTACCCCATCTCCAGCTGTGCAGAAGAGGTCGAAAGATCAAGTAAAGAGGCGACGATGATTCTAGGATTATCTATAAATACAATTTTCATTTGCCTTCTTTTGCTATTCGGGAATAACAAATTTGTCCTGTGACTTATTTGAAAAAATCAGGATTTTTTTTCAATTCCTACAATTAGTTCACGCTCTCCCTATATATATCTTGTTCAAATTTTCAATCGTTCATAAAATACTTTTTATTCATCCACTCAAGTTCAAATACATTTTTTTTCAAACTTGTAGTGGATGACACATGTTAATACAGGCTTTTTAAATATTAATTCATTAATTAAATTTAATGAATTAATTTTTTGTTTTTTTTATTTAAGTTGCATTTATCTAATAATAGATGGCGCCAGATGTAAGAAGAAAATTTCAACTTTATTTGTAAAGAATTTTTTGCAATATAGTGAAAAAAAAGTAGGAATTGACTTTAAAAATTTTTTTTTTTTTTTGATATTACTGGTTTTTTGCAAATATGAAAATATACAGAAATCGATACGATAAACTGTAAAAGTTACTCCTGAAAAGTAATATGGAATTTGAAAAATTCTATTTCCGTTTTTAAAGTATAAAAAATCATTAATATTAATATTAAGTACATGGAAATAATGTGGATTATATGTAAGAAATTATTCTGGTTATGGAAAAAAAATCTATTTGATTCTATGACTTTCTATGCGGTATGAAAAAAAGCCAAATAATATGAATTATAAAAATCAATAATATTCAGAACACGAAAATAATGTGTATTATATGTAAGAAATTATTCTGATTATGGAAAAAAATTGATGTGACTCTATGACATTCTATGTGGCATAAAAAAAGCCAAAATAAAATAAAGTATAAAAAATCATTAATATTCAGAACACGGAAATAATGTGCACTACATCTAAGAAATGTTTCTAATTATGGACAAAAAAATTCTATGTGAGTCTATGACTGTCTGTGTGACATAAAAAAGCCAATATAATAATAATATTTCAATTATATTTAATTCGGGATCATCAGGGTAAAACGATAATATTTAATCATCTTATTAAGAAATTAAATCATGAATTATTGATTAGAAATTTACGAAAATGTTTATAAAAAGTCTTTATAAAATCTAGTCGCGGTTTTATAAAAAAGTACTAGTCGATCTTTGCAAGCTTGTAATATAATTGCAAATCACACGATGTAAATATATCAAATGACAAAAATATGTTGCAATACAACTAAGCAATTGCAATAGTAGCCTAGATTTTCTGACAAATAAAAGATCTTCTCGTTGAAGAAATTGTTTATATTATTTATAAATAAGAAAAGTGCTTCCATACTAAAATAGGCCAGTCGTGTCTCAGCCCTGATTTAGAGTTAGCATGAAATATTGTATGTATATAGAAAAGAAATGCTGTTTTTATTGATTTAAGCGTAGCTAATTTCACTGGTAGCAGGCTTGAAAGATGGAAAGACTTAGGAAATAATGGTACAAATAATTAATTTTTTTTTGTTAAAATAAATTGTACATGATTTATAACTTATTGAGTTATCAATGTTTTATTTTGCAATTATTAATATTTGATAAATGTTGAATTCAGTTTAATTTTACAAATATAATTAATATTGGTTTCTTTTGCCACTAATATTAATACATATTGGTTAATGTTGCCATTTCTGATAGCATCTATTTAAACATAATCAAAATTTAATCATTTTAATGGAAAATTAATTAGTTATGATTTAAATGAGTTTATAAACTCTTAAGAGTATTTTACATCGATTTAAATGTTTCGATAGAATAGTGAAAAATAAAATAAATTAATAGTATAATTTAATAAAATATATTGAACACAGTTATTATTAAAATAATATGAAATATATGAAATTAAAAAAAAAAATACATTTTAAAAATTCAATTTTAAAAATATATTTAAAAAAATTCAATTTTGAAAATATGTTTTTACAAAATTCAATTTTAAAAATATATTTTAAAACAATTCAATTTTAAAAATATGCTTAAAAAAATTCTATTTTGTAAAATATATTTTTTTAAAAAATTCAATTTTAAAATATATTTAAAAAATTTAAAAAAATCAATTTTAAAAATATATTTAAAAAAATTCAATTTTAAAAATATATATAACAATCAATTTTAAAAATATATTTAAAAAAAAATTCAATTTTAAAAATATATTTTTAAAAAATTCAATTTTAAAAAATATGCTTTGTATTTTTTAAATTTTAAAAATTCTTTTTTAAAAAATTTAAAAGAAATTTTTAAAATAAAATTTACGAAACTTTTCGAATTTTAAAAATAAAATAATCAATTTTAAAAAATATTTAAAAAAATGATTTTAAAAAAGGGATTTAAAAAAAGCGTTCTTTGAAAGCTAAAAACCTTTTTTGAAAATAAAAAATATTTTTTGTAATGTTTTTATGAGAAAAAGGGAAAAATCATTGAAAGCTGAAATTTTATAATTCTTTTTTTTATTAATTTTTATTAACAATACAAATTTTGATTATCAGTATTATATTATAAGGCACACTATATTGTGAGAAACTTTAATAGCACGTTCATTTTAATTTGAAGTTATAAATTATATTAATAGAGTATAAGAAAAATATTAATATTAAATAGCATTTAATATGAAAAGTTATATTATTGTTTAAAAAATTCTATTACAGGAAGCATTTATAACAACGCTAATAGCAAGATGAATTATCGTTTTCCTTCATAATCATATCATTGAATGTATATATATATATTTTTTGTTTTAACGATTGTATGTTTTTTTTTCTGAAATAAAAAATTGTATAAAACTTTACGCTGTAATCGATTTCTTTTTACATTATGTGTTTTATTATTATGTCATAGATATATTTAATATTATGATAAAGAGTAGTTATATTAACTATATCTATAACTACAGAAGAGCTTTACAATTTTGGGTATCATTATTGAGATTTTTCTTTTGTTTCAAATACTCAAAAAAATATTATTTTTTAAGTTGCTTAGTTAATTGTTTAATTAATAATCATAATTTCTTAGTATTGAAAATCATCATCAAAATATAATTAATAACAATTTTTCTATACAAATGCTTTGCTAATAAAGAAAAAAATAAAATTATGCTTAAAAATAGTAATAAACAAATAAAAATATTTATTTTTAAATCCCGTCTTTGCTTATTTAATATACAGTAAATATAATTACTTATACGATATATTACCATAATTAATCAGGACATTGATTTGCGTATCATATAAAAGCATATATAAAATTCCTTAGCATAACTTTGAGAAGTGATAGAATATTTCTAAAAAAGTAATTTTTTTTGTATAGGTGCAATACAATCACAAAATGACTAAATGCAAGAATGACATAGGAAGTATGAAATAAATAAGTTTTTTGACAAAAAGGACAAAATGTAGAGTCAAAAATATCTAAACTCTTTTAAAATCCAAATTCTAGCAGGAATCTCACCTGCAATTATCAACAATAATGCTTCATACATACTAACTATTCATAGAGAAACACTGTTGGAACAGGCATACACATGTGGCGAGTATGTCTTGTATGTCCGCCAATTAGTAAAAATTGTATGTATCAAAAATCCTCTAAAAAATAAAATTACGTTCGATCTTGAAAAAGGCATGAGCATCAACAGCCTGTCGTCTGTTGCAGAAATTATGGTGCAAAATCAACATTTGACTGATAATCTGCATATGTCAAGGTTTGTACTATCGGTGCATTATAGTGATGTAATCGTTTGTACCGCAGTACTCATCAAATCCTTGTTTGACTTGATGTAAGAGATAGGAAGCTGCTCATGTGCTGTATTTCGGGCGATCTCCAATTCGTACGAGGAATGACATCAGCAATTTGTGGCGTTTTACACTCATAGCACTACCTACATCTTGCATACCACATAAAAATGGGTCTGCTTTGCACATTATCAATGTTGAAGTCACTGAGAGATTTTTCAATTTAAGATACATATTGTTGGAAAACGTTTCCTGTTAAAGTTTCGAACTTCATCAGTTTTGTCTTCTGTAGCACTATTGCCTGCACTATTTTGTCTTCTGTAGTACAAAGAAGGCATGCGTGGATTTCCCTGATTAGTGTAATTATACATCCCCTTTGCAATTCCCTTCAAAACTGCTGATCAGTTTGAAGACCAGAGCTTTATGTGTTTGAGGACAGCGTCATTTGGCTACTGAATGATTCCCAGATATATCACAAAAGTTTTTCGTTTACATCTATGTATACACAAAATTTTGCCCTTGAGATTTAAATCATCCTATATAATATATTATCATTATGAAAATGATAATTTCTTATCATTATCATATTTTATAGCATATACATTTTCCAATATATAATGAGGGATCGTGTTTCAGAACATATAAATGTTCTTAATGATATTATATTTTTAATTTCTATGTAGAAAGTAAACTAAAAATTATAAATATTATATTCATCTCACACTTGAAACCTATCTTTTAGATTTCATGAAAGTAGCGAATTTTTAAAGGAAAAATCTAAATCTTTTAACTGAAAAATAACTCTACATCGATAAATAAAAAATGTACGTGTATTCTGAAATATCTAAGAAAATTAAGCCTCTATAGAAGATTTATCTATTTTCTTTCTTTTTGAGCTCAAATCTTCGAGTTGTAAACAATGATACATTTCTTTGTGACATCATCTGTCAGAGAAATTGAACAGATGGAACTTGTAATTTTAAATGATCGATAGAAAACAGCGATGTTTGAACAAAATGTAGGATATAGTACAATGTGAATTCTCCTATCGAAAAATGACAAAAACCAAACAATAAATATCTTTATATACAAGCAAAGTATCACAAATGGAGTTAATAAAAATTTAATTGATTTATTTAGAATTAAAATAAAAATTTTCTACAGATGAAACATATTTTTTTATATATTATTTGTCTTATGTATTTTTAAATCCCAGGTATCATTTTTATTTTAATAAGTTATTTTATTAAATTTATCATACATTAAACAATTTGTTGTGGCGAGTACATTATTATCGCTGTTTTTCTTATACACTGAAGTGACAAAAGTCATGGGATAGCAATATGCAAATTTTCAGATGGCAGTAGCATCGCGTAGAACAGGTATAAATGCGCAGTGCTTTCGCAGAGCTTTCATTTCTGTTCAAGTTATTCATGTGAAGAGGTTTTGACGTGATGATGACCGCACGAAGGGAATGAACAGACTTTGAACGCGGAATGTTAGTTGGAGCTAGACGCATGGGTCATGCCATTTCGGAAATCGTTAGGGAATTCAACATTCCCAGATCCACTGTGTCAAGAGTGTGCCGAGAGTATGAAATTTCAGGCATAACATCCCACCATGGACAGCGCAGTGGTCGACCGCCTGTACTTAACGACCGAGACCGGCGACGTCTGCAAAGAGTCGTAAATTCTAACAGACAAGCAACACTGCGTCAAATAACCGCAGAAATCAATGTGGGACGTACAAGGGACTTGTCTGTTAGAACTGTGCGGAGAAATTTGGCTTTCTTGGGCTATTCCAGCAGAAGACCGACTCGAGTGCCTTTACTGACAGAACGACATCGCTTGCAGCTACTCTCGTGGGCACGTGAGCATATCGGTTGGTCCCTAGATGAATGGAAAACCGTGGCCTGGTCCGATGAGTCACGATTTCAGTTGGTAGGAGCTAATGGTAGGGTTCGAGTGTGGCGCAGACCCCACGAAGCCATGGACCCAAACTGTCAGCAAGGCACTGTTCACAGCTGGTGGTGGCTCCGTAATGGTGTGGGTTGTTTTTCATGGCATGGACTTGGTCCTCTGGTGCGACTGGACCGAACATTGACTGGAAATGCTTATGTTCAGCTACTTGGAGATCACTTGCAGCCATTCATGGACTTCATGTACCCAAACAACGATGGGATTTTTATGGATGACAATGCGCCATGTCACCGGGCCACAACTGTTCGCGATTGGTTTGAAGAACATTCTGGACAATTCCAACGAATGATCTGGCCACCTAGATCGCCCGACATGAATCCCATCGAGCATTTATGGCACATCATCGAGAGCTCTGTTCGTGCCCAAAATCCTGCACCATCAACGCTTTCACAATTATGGACGTCTATCGAGACAGCATGGCTCAATATTCCTGCAGAAGACTTCCAACGACTTGTTGAGTCCATGCCACGTCGAGTTGCTGCACTTCGCCGGGCGAAAGGAGGGCCGACACGATATTAAGAGGTATCCCATGACTTTTGTCACTTCAGTGTATATATATATATATTTTTAATATTACCTTCGAATAACATCATGTATTATTTATTATTACTTTAAACATGATGCTTTCAGAAATCAGAAAAAAAAAAAAAAAAAAAAAAAAAACCCCTTTTAACCATGATAAATTTGTAATTTGTCTGAAAATGACAAATCTAATAAAAAATGATTGAACAGTTGCAGGTTTAGTTCGAAATGCCTTATTGCATATTTTTTAATTTTACAAAGTTAAACATCCCACATAAGTAAATTTTTTTTTTTTATCGGACGTAATTAAACTTAAACGCAATTCGTACAGAAAATATTTTACTAAATTAAGTTAGAAATAATTTTAAATTAGAAATAGATTAAATTTAAGTTACAAAAATTTTAAATAGATAGATAGAAATACATTAAATTTTAATAAAAGCATTCAAATGATTTTAATAGTATTTTCAACTTAAGAAATTACCAACTTTCTTTTCATATAATATAATTAATTTATGTATTAAGTTTAACTTATGTATTAAAACAAATCTTGGATCATCCTATCAACAGATAGAATAATTTTTTCTTTCTTTCTAATGCAGCTGGCAAACACTTAGTCTTGGATGCCTTAAGGTAAGCGCTGCACAGACGTTACTCACTTTGCATTACCCAGGGGGCGCGTGTAACTTGAATGGTAAGCCACGGACGCGGAGTAACAATGCCCCCGTAACGTTCTACGATCATATTACACCGGGACCTACGGTTTAAAGTGGATTTCGAACCACTACAAACATCCATGGCACCGCCGGGACTCGAACCCGAAACCTGCGGTACCGATTGCCAAAGCGCTAGCCACTCGACCATTCAGGCCCACAGATAGAATAAAACTAATGATAATTTCAAGAAGTTCTTTTCAATGACTTGATTTAGCAAAATCAAAATGCTTATGGAGTTTTGCTACTTATATCACCAATATTATTGCCTTTTTTTCCAGACATAAAACAAAATGAAATTGTTCTATATATTTCCAATGATATAATACTATTTGTGATAAATAAAAAGTCTTTATTTATTTTTATATGTATTTAAGGTTTCAGTTTCATGAATTCAGTCAGTTTTAAAACTATTTTTAAGAACCTTTGAGAATATTATGATTGGTATCATGTAAATATGAAATTCATTAAAACAATATAAACTAGTACTAACTTAATATATTTGTCAAAATAAAGATCTTCAATAATTGGGTAACACTCTTTCTCATGTAAAGAGTTAAGTTACCTTAGAGCATACATCTGAAAATATTTTTTTTGTTGCATTCACTTCGCAAGACAAACACGTAATATATTCCAATATAAATTATTTTTCAAATTTCTCTAAAAAGATTAGATCTAAAAATAGTTTTTTTTTTTTACATTTAATTCTCAATAATTAGTAAGAAATAAAAAAAAAAAACTGCTGCTTTGGGGGAGTAGATATTTTTGTCTGTATCTCAATACAATTAATAAGTCGTCAAGTGTAACAAACTAACAACTAATCATTTTTTTTTTTTTTTTTTTTACTGCTTTAGCTATTTAGTTAGTAATAGATCTAAACATGTGATTTATCGAACAAGTAACATTCTAAACCTATTTATCTTGCATTCAAAGCAAATTTCAATTTATTAAAAAAATCTCTGTTCATAAAATTAAATATATAAACCTTTTAACAAATAGGTGAAACTGAGTTAAAGAATTTATTAAAAATATTCTTTCAGAAACAAAATTATAAATTCAAATTTTAATATATTGTGCATATATAATCAATATAATAACTCAAATTTTAATAAATTATGTATATATAATCAATATATTAATACAAATTTTAATATGTCATGTATATATAATCAATATAATAATTCAAATTTTAATATATTTCCATTTTTAACTTAATATATACAGCTCAGGATATACCTCCAGTTCCCTATTCAAATAATTTCATTGGTTCTCATTGCTATTCCGACTCACTGCAGAACGCGTTATCTTAACATCTTATCTACCATCTATGTATCACCTTTGTTTTAAAAGTACTTAGCAAGTTATTTTTATAGTGCTGCCATCTGCCGGAAAATAAACAAACAAATTGCTTTGATTTCATAAAAATTGAATTACATTTTTGTTAAAACACATTTTATAAACACTTAAAGCAACTTATTTAAAATTGTTATGGCCAACTAATTTTAGTTGCTTTTTAATTAAATAAAAAATGTTTTTTTTTCAATGTTTGAGTTTACTATTAATTATAATTTTACAAATATTCATTATAATAACAAATCAGCATTTATTTTTAACGAATGTAGTAGATTATAAGAATAAAAGAGTTTGTCAATTTCTTATGTTTCTTAAAATTTCTAATTTAAATAAAGGACAATAAAATCAACAATAGTTGTAAATATAGAAAAATATTTCGATATTATTCATTTCTCAACCCTATATTTTATTAACAATAATTAATGAGTAATAAATATACCAATAATCTAACAAATTACATATAAAATAAATGTCGTATTCCTTTCCCAATAAAATACAAGGAAAATAAGAAAATATGAAAAAACACAAATAAAATGTATTTTTAATATTGTTTTCAATTAAATTAAAGTTAAATTTTTTAATTATCTTTAATCTATGAAATAAATTAAATTGTATTGAAAAATTTAAAGTTATGTTTGTTATATAAAAATACATGCAATTTTCATAAGTATTGTAAGAAAAGTATTTCTTTACTTTTAATTTCAATTAATTTCTGATTAATTTTTAAACTACATATTTTCAAAATCAAAATTAAATTTCTTAAAAATAATGTTATTCTTTTAAATATTTTTATTAAAAATGATAAATATAAAAATCAGAACTACAAATTAAAAATTGATTAAGATGAACTTATTTTTGAAAAATTCATGTAATCATTTTGTTCATGAAATAAAAAAATACTATTTAATGATTTTTTTTATTTTAATATTGTTTATGCATCAGAAAGAAGTTTATAAAAATTCTTATTTTTGAATGAAATTTGATTTCAAATAAAGTTTTTTAAATATCATTTAGAATTTCTTACAAAAATTCTTATTTTATTTTTGAAAAATAAATTAACTTTAATAATTTTTAGGACTAAAACATAATGTTAAAAATTTTTTTGACTAAAATTATTTCACAAAATAATCTTACAACTTTTTTATAGATCTTTATGAAAAAGAATAAGTAAGTTTAAATAATAATCTTTCTTAACTATATATAAAAAAAATTAAATTTCTATCTTTATACAAATTAAATAAAAATTTACATTCGAAAAAAATGTTCATGAATCATATTTTAGAAGAGATCTACTAATTAAGGCATTTAATTACCATAACTAAAATATAAAAGGAGTTTTATAAAAATGTTTTGTTAAATAAAATTTAAAAATGCATGTTACATACGAAATTTTCGTAAATAAAAAAAGGTAATAATATAAAAATGGTTCCTTTGGGGAAAAGGTAATTCAGTTTTTAGTGGTAATATGAAGAATAAAAATCTATTTTTATATTTATTTTAATGTTTTGCTATTCTTTTAACTTTACACATATAGATGGCGACACTATATATAAGTTGGTATAGTAGGACTCGTTATGTGCAGAAGATTTTCAGCTAATATTTATGTCTGATACGTAAGAAATACAAACTTTTAATTTACGTATTATATGTTACATTTTGTTAAATACAATATTGCAGTTATGGAAACTACATTATTTTCAAAAATATGAACTTAAAAAATATTTAAGCTGACAAGAATAAGTAATATTTTTGCAATGAAACATCTTACATTTTTGCTTTTAATAACAATAATAATAACATTTATAAAAAATAATTTCACAAATTGAAGATGTTGTTTTATGTTCCGGATTTAAAAAATGTAAACCATAAAACAAAATGTTCTATTTTCAATAAATTATTATATAATAATACATAATGAGCTTTCCCCAATTTTAATATTTTATTGCAAATTTCATTGTTTATAGACAATATTTTATTTACTTATGAAGAAATATTATTTTTTATTTACTTATTTCTTATATCTTTATGAATATGTATCATAATATATTTATTATTATGAATACTTATTATATTTATATATTATTATCTTTATAGTATCTTTTATTAAAAATATATAACAAATGTAAAAAAATTAAACAGGGTATTTATCGATTACCTATTAATACATTCATGTCTAATGTACAATTTCTTATTCATTATTATTCATGTGTTAATGAGTGCTGCCATCGGGCAAGCGGTCGAATCTGTTCTTGTCAATACTGTAGTCATTGCATTGAGAAACGAGTAGACTCGAGGCGATTATGACAATGTGTGTAAAACGTGTCACTGCAGACTGCATATGGAGGCTGCATAGAGAGAATTTCCCGGTTTTTCTCACATATGACACGTAAATGCGAGGCAATTACATTTAAAATTCCTCCCGAAAGTCAATATCCTCCCCTCATCACCCGTTGGTAAAGTTTTCCTGGCGTACGTCAGTGGAACAAGAGAACCACAGGTGTTCCACAATACACGAGTACGCAAACATCCACCCACCCATCCACAGACACACGCACACACACACCTGGTCATCTGAAAGTTTATTACTATATATACAATACAAAATTTAGTAAAAGAATAAATTTAGTGACACATTCGCGATTGTAATTTAATACAGAAACACAAAAGACAAAACATTACAAACTCATCGAAAATTAAAAAGGTAGCAATAACTTATTTTTTCAAAATCTTATAATAAACTTGATATTTTAAAGAACTTGCGTTTTAGCTGTCATAATGTAAATGATAATTGGTTATTATTAATGAATTACTTTACACTTTACATTCACTTTACACAAAACACACTAAAGTCAGCTTAATCTGAATGGATGGTTTAGATTTCTTCAAATTTAGAGACTCATATTTCATTAAATGCAAAAAAAAAAAAAAAAAAAAAAAAAAAAACTAAATTATATTTTTCCTGATGAAAATGATTCTGAAACTAACAGAATATTTATCATGGTATGAAAATGAAATTAAATTTACCATGGCGTTTATGTTGGATGATTATTTTTGTAATTAGATCAATTAATTTGAATTGCTTAAATTAAAAAGAATTTGAGCACAATAGCAAATTTAATGATAAATTAATAAGATTTAACTATTTATTTTAATTTGCAAATGTCTAGTTCTTCTGTTATACAGTGTTTTATTTAACAGTTAAGAAATGTTTAAATAGTTAGTAACATCTAAATGAAACAAAATTCTGACGAATTCTTATTAGTTTACTCTTGTAAAACAGCCAAAAAATCTTGTTGTAAATGCCAACGGTTGAAACTGTTTTGGTGTAATTTCATGATATTGAAGGATAAAGAAAACACTCAAGATTAATTAAGGTATATGAGGTAAACGAAGTTGTTCATTAATCAGAAACACGTTACAATACCAACAACAGAAAGAGATCTGTGATTAATTTCGATTTATTTAGGTTAATTAATCTCAAGCACAATAGAAAACTAAAGTCACAGCCTTCTTTTTAAAAAGTTTTAGGAAACTAACGTAATTAAACAACATTGTACATGCTATTGCAGTTACATTTCTATGAGTGTTTGAATAAACAGTACTTGGAATAAACAGTACTTGGAAAAGAAAGAATCGAAATTGGATTATTAGTTAAACTTAAATGCAACATAATTTTACTAGTGAATACAAATTAGCTTAACGAATATCAAATAACTATTCATATATATAATTTAAAAATAGGAAATGCATATTATACTCAATTGCAATTATTTAAATAGGTCTTTTGTTAAATTTTCAAGTCTAAAGCTATATTTATGGTTTTGTCTGCTTACATAATTTTTGCCCAAATAGAATTTCTTACTGATTACAGTACGTGGACATTCTGTGAAAAACAAATAAATTTTAATTTTTTTTTTAATTTGTTTTTTTCTGAAGAGGTGAAAGGGTATAAAACATATGTCTTTTAGCTTACAACAATATTTTTTCTTTATGAAAGTTTTTTAGATATCAATTTTTTTAAGCATTCGTCACTGCACTTCTTAACAACAATAAGGGACAAATAAAAATAGTATGGGGCAAATATTAAAATATATTATTAATTCAATTGTGAATGCTCTTTTAGACTTATTTTAATATAAATTTTAAAGCATGTTGGAGTAAAGAGAAAATAGACTTACATTGATATAAAAATTTAACCGCTTGATAAAAAATTATTATATTTATAATATTTGTTAAAACTCTTAACTTATACCTAAATTAACTTTTAATCTTTTCAGATGAAATTCCTTGAATATATATATATATATATATATCAGTAATTTCATCTTTAAACACAAATTTTCGACATCCCATGACATTTATCAGATGCTCAAATAATTTTGATATTCATAACTATAAAAGATAAAATAACTAAATATCGTTTCAACTTTCTAATCTCTCTTCTATTTTGAATTTATTCAACATTTGACTCTCAGTACACAATACTTATGAGTCCTTTGACGATTAGTTGAATTTCCTTTTTCCTATTAATTTTAATGAGTAATAATTATCTGTCGAAACGTGAAAAGAAATATTTTGTAAATTTTAACATGTGCATTTTAAAACCATTGGAGATTTTTAGAATTCATTGTCAGTTGTTGTAATGGTTTCGTATACAATTTTGAGTACGGTTGAATTGTAGATCCCATGTTAATAAAGTTTTTGAAATTAAACACATAATTTAATTTATATATAATTTAATTAATATAATTTCTTTATTTCAAAGTTTTCTGAACAGAGAGATTCCTGTTTCCATAGAAGTAAATAAATTCTCAGAGAAGATAAAGATATGAAACCCGATTACCTTACCTGAAATAAATAAGTAGCCAAAAATCTATATATATATATATATATATTTATTTATTTATATATATATTCTAAACATAAAGCTGATTATTTACAGTAAATAGCTTTACTTGTAAAAGTGGGAAATTAGAAAATTTTCTTTATACAGATGGAAGAAAAAATTCTTATATTAATTGGATTAAATCTTTTAAGACATTTAAAGATTAACTCTTAGAATCATTAGAGGAATTTAATGAAAAAATTTTTAGAAACAATTATTTCTTCGTATCTTTAACGAAAGGAAAAATAATTTTATTATCATTCTTCCTAGAGATGAAAATAAACAAGTAATATAAAAAAAAAAAAAAAAAAAAAAATTAAGTCAATTCCTACCTTTTTTTTCACTATATTGCACAAAGTCCTTTATAAATAATTATCATTCATTTTTTAAAGTTTATCTGGCGCCATCTATTGGTAGATACATGCAACTTAAATGTAAAAAAAAACTAAATTTAATTACTGAATTGATATTTGAAAAAACTCTATTAACATCAAGTGTCATCCACTACAAGTTCAAAAAAATGTATTTGAACTTGAGTGGATGAATAAAAAGTATTTTATGAACGATTTGAAATTTGAACAAGACATATATAGGGAGAGTGTGAGCTAATAGAAGGAATTGAATAAATAAATACCAGAAAAGGATAGGAAGACGAAGAGCAGACAATTTGAAATGAATGAAAACTACAATTTTTTTTGGGGGAGGGGCGGGGGGGGATTTTTACTTTATTGCACTTTGCACTTTATCTATAAAACGTAATGCCTTCTATTGATATGATTAAACATTTTTCATTATATTTAATGCATTATTAATTTTATACCGATTAAAAAAAAATTAAAAAAATGTATATGAAAAAAATTAAAATAATAAAAACAGTTATTCTTTTATGATTGCCAGTTATAAAAAAAAAAGTTACATTAAAATAAAATTCTCAAATATTTTTACTATCTTTTATTTATGGACACTCATGTCCATAAATTAAGGGTAATTCAGAATCACACAGAAATTGAACTCTAAAATAAAAATTTCTCCTGTAGAATTATCACACACATCTTGAATAAGAATATGCAAATTACAGGAAACCACCAGATGGCGCGGATAGTAAGTCACAATGACGAGAGTGTAAGAGAGGGGTATATAAGGAATGGTGGCAAAGAAGTAAAATTGTTCACAAGCGCTTTAAAAGCCTTTCAGTGCAATAACCGCATAGCCATAGCACAATTTGGATGACTTTTTACGTGGTAGAATTATCGGACTACTGGAATGTGGACGTACCCAGCTGGAAGTATGCGAGGAACTTGGAATCGCCCAGAGTGTCATCTCCAGGCTTTGGCAACGATTCCAAGATGATGGTAATGTGAGTAGATGTTACAGCACAGGTCGCCCTCGAGTTACAACGCCGAATGAAGACCGGTATTTAGCAGTTACTGTCAAAAGAAACAGACGGAGCACAGCATCAGACCTGTCTCGTCAGCTCTCTTCAGCTACCGGTACGACAGTTTCAAGGCAGACCGTGTACAGACGCTTAGGGCACATTGGTCTATATGCTCGTAGGCCTGTCAGATGTGTTCCCCTTACCGCAACTCACTGTCGCCTGCGATTAACCGGGAGTAGAGAGCATGCATTGTGGACACCGCAACAGTGGTCTTGTGTGATGTTTTCCGACGACTCCAGGTTTAGTTTGCAGTCTGATTCTCGCCGGACTTTCATATGGAGAGCGCCAGGTACCCGTTACCACCAAGAGAACACTATTGAACGACACCGTTACGGTGGTGCAGGATGGCTCGTTTGGGGAGGAATTATTCTTGGTTCCAGAACTGACCTGCATGTTCAGAGTGTAACGATGACAGGCCACATCTATCGGGATGTCATTCTGGAACAACATGTACGTTTGTTTCGGGGCGCCATGGGTGCTGAAGTTCTGTTTATGGATGACAACGCTCATCCTTACCGTGCAAACATTGTAGACGAATGCCTTCAATTGGAGGATATCACCCGTATGGAATGGCTGGCATACTCACCGGACTTGAATCCAATAGAGCATGTGTGGGATATGCTTGGCCGACGAATTGCAGCCCGTCAACCCCTCCCACCGTGAACCGGAACTTCGGAGGGCATTGCTTGATGAGTGGTGTAATATTCCCCAAGATCAGATTGATAATTTGATACTCAGCATGTCTAGGCGTTTTAAAGTCTGTACTGCATCGTCCAGGAGACATACTCCATATTAACCATCATACTAACCATGTTATACTATTTTTTGTAAATAGGCCCTTTTTTGAAATTTGCTCCAGGGAGTAAAAATCGCAATTTTTATTAATTATGTCAAACATATAGCATCTTTTTTGCTCTTTACCTTTTGTTTAATAAATAGACTTTACAAATAAGTCAAATTTGGTTTGCTTCTGTGTCTTTCTTTGCCTGAACTTCATTATCCTTAATTTATGGACATGAGTGTAAATTAAATATGTAACTTTATATTTTTCAATTCTTCCTATTAGCTCACACTCTCCCTATATATATCTTGTTCAAATTTTCAATCATTAATAAAATACTTTTTATTCATCCACTCAAGTTCAAATACATTTTTTTTTTAACTTGTAGTGGATGACGATGTTAATACAGTTTTTTGAAATATTAATTTAATAATTAAATTTAATTAATTAATTTTAATTTTTTCCAGACTTACGTTGCATATATCTACCAATAGGTGGCGCCAGATAAACTTAAAAAAATGATTGAAAATTATTTATAAAGGACTTTCTGTAATATAGTGAAAAAAAAGTAGGAATTGACTTAAAAATTTTTTTTAATATTATTTTCAGTTAAAAAGTTAGTAGAAAATCTCATATCGTAAAATTAATCGCACTTTTTCAGAAAAAAAAATAAAAAGTTACAAAATGTCCGAAAACCTTCCCAGAAAATAAAATGCATTGAATGATGCTGTAACCTAGAATTGATGATTTAACATTGGAATGATGATAATGATAACGTTACAGCGATAGTATAATTGCTAGAATGATGATGTAATATTTATATATAATTGTAATTTTAACATTGATGTAAAATTATAATTGTAACACTCATATAAAATTATAATTGCATCGTTCATATTGTAAAGCAACGAATTACCTGTTTTCATAAAAAAATACAGAAAAAGATGTGCAAAGTAATCAAATTGTAATGATTGAAAATAGATAAACTAAAGAAGGCGAATGTTGAATCCTGTTTCCAATGGCAAATTCTTGGTCCAGTTGCCAAATTGCCAAGTAAATAAGCAAAATGGCTGCCTGTGGTAAAACGATATTACGCCAAAATCAATCTTAAAAAACTGCTAATAGCCGAAATTGATTGACAAATCGCTTTTACTTCAACTTTCATTGCTTTATGCCAAATTTTATCACTATTATGCCCCAAGTTTATTGATAAATTGCCTCGAAGTCAGATTTTATCGCTTTAAAGCCCAATATTTTCTCTAAATGATAATTTATTGATAAATTGCTTATATCGAACTGTATCTTTATAACAACGAAATTAATCACTATTACCCAAAACTTATTGCTATTACGTATTACACATTCAATACTTATTAGAAACCATTCCAGTTTCCATACAATAACTAAGCCTTCTATTCACATCCAATTTATCCAACTCACAAAAGAAAAGAATTTAGAGGCTTTTTCATCCATTCTGATGGCTAATAATAACGTTCACCATTCCACTCACCTGTCATCTATTACTGTCAACACATAGCGAAATCAAATAAATAAAGACGACGTAGACAACAGCAAAAAAAAACCAGGAAATTTTTAAAAAAATGTTAGCACGTCGCATTCGTAAGTATTCGCCACGTTCGTAATCATATTGTTCTAGAAAGAAGTAATATAAAAAAAAAAAAATTAAAGTCAATTCCTACTTTTTTTTTCACTGTATTGCAGAAAGTCCTTTATAAATAATTTCCATTCATTTTTTAAGTTTATGTGGCGCCATCTATTGGTAGATACGTGCAACTTAAATCTAAAAAAAACTAAAATTAATTAATTAAATTTAATTATTGAATTAGTATTTGAAAAAACTGTATTAACATCCAGTGTTATCCACTACAAGTTAAAAAAAATGTATTTGATCTTGAGTGGATGAATAAAATGTATTTTATGAACGATTGAAAATTTGAACAAGATATATATAGGAAGAGTGTGAGCTAATAGAAGGAATTGAAAAAAAGCGAAGATTTTCCGTGCGAATTCAAATAACTGTTGCCACAAAACTTTAACTATATCAACAGAATTAAAAGGAAATTAATTATTTGATAATGAATCATAAGCTATTAATAAAGTGAAAAATTGTTTTATTACGTATTTCCATGAGTGACAACGTCATAACAATTGTAATTGCTTGCATTATGTATGAATAGCTGACATACCATAATAAAAGTAATCTTTGAATAAACATTAAAAAAACAATTTAGTTCCTACTTAGTAAAGAAAAAAATTCCTGCAAATAACAATGAATTTAATATTAAAATAGTAATTTTATGGAATAAAAAAGGAAGAATTCCTCTAATTAAACTATTGTAACCCTAAAGAAATTGGCGAAGGAAGATTTGAGACTTTCAGGAGAGCAAGATTCTAGGTATCAACGTAAAAAGGTTCCCATAAGCAATTACTTTCGAAAGAAGAGCATAAAACTTGTTTAAAAAGAAAGGTAAAAAAGGAAATGGCTAAAAAACAAAGACCGAACTTATTGATTACATACTCTAATCTTTACTCCATAAATATTTTTCTAAAAGAACTTTCTCCCGGCAAATTGGTCAATAGATTTCGTTGCATAAACTCCAGTTTTCTGGAATAATGCTATTGCAAGATTAGAGAATACCCTTCCAGTGATATATTTTAAGAGACGTTTTTACGACCAATGATTTTTATTTTGAATGAAATGCCCGGAGATGTAAGAGAAATCAAACAGAAGGAAATTTATCTGAACTGGCAAAAGGACCTTTAAATTAGAATTGTAATTTCACACGCTTTTGCTTGAGAAAAAACTGTGTTTAAGGTTTCTACTTGTTTTGTTAAAATGTATCTTTCATTTTGAAATTAATAAATGGAATAATATATTTCTACTTCTTAAAAATGTAAATCCCCTTTATATATATATTTATTAATTCGTTACAGAAAAAACAGAAAAAAAATATGATTAAATTATTAGATTTGATAGATTGAAAGCTTTTAAACCAGTTTATCTTCGTAACTGTAATACCAATTTTGTTGAAACATGATGAACGAAGTTTAAAAAAAAATCAATCATTATAAAACAATACATTTAAAACATATATTTATTGAACAAAAGATTTTTGAAATAAAATAGAATATGTGAACTAAATATGTAGTAGTTAATTTTTTTAGTCATAGAGACAATGAAGTATAATGATTTGAAAAGTATAATTGAAAACCTATTATAAATTCTATACAGTTTAATTTTGCCTAAAATTATAGGGACCAACAAAATACATTATGAATTATTTTTATATAAATACTATTTAAATGAAAAAGCAGAACACTTTTGCTTATCAGTTAAATTTATTCAATTTTATGGAATTTAATAGTAAAAGAAATCTACATAATAACGTTATTTTATACATCGCAAAAGTAAAGAAATAATTATATTGGACTAAATGCGATTTTAATAATATATGCTTACTATATCACATATTTACAGAATAACAGATAATTTAAATCAGTGAACAGAAAGATATATTTGTTTATTTTTGACAATAAACTTTGTTTTCTAAATCTCAAAATTGCTAGAACATATTTCTCCTCTTTTGTCCCATAGACTATTTTTGCCAGTAAATAAAGGTTGTTGTGCCCTTTTACCAGTAATATGAAGATCACGGATTCCTTTTTCCAGTAAGATAAAAGGCATAGAGTATTTTCACAAGTAAAATAGAAGGCACTGATTTTGTTTGCAAGTACAGTAAGATGAAGACCACTGTTTCCTTTTGTCGGCACGATGAAGGGCGTTGACACCTTTTACTAGCAAAAGGTAAACTATAAACTCATTTTGATAGTCAAATGAAGGCCATAGATCCCACTCAGCTGTAAAATTAAGGTCTTTAACTATTTTGCAACCTTAATTTAAAATTGAACTTTTCCAATGATGACATCTAGTGGTGTGTTCACTCTCTCTTTCTTTCTTATTGTATCTGATAAGAATTTCAGAGAATAGAAACAAAAATATTAACACAGGCAAATGCTTATTAATTAAGTTGAAATATCTTGCCTAGAATAAATTACATACATTAATAGTATGTCGTGCTTTTGGTTAACAGTTTTTAACAGATTTATTATCGTTTTACTTTATATATTTCAAACATATACATACATCATTGTTTTACATTTCAATACATTACTTTATAAAATAAAGCACAAGAATGGAGGAGAAAATCTTGAAGAGAATGGAGGAAAAAAGCCCAATAAAATTTAATTAAAAGATAATATATTTAAAAGAAATCGATTAATTATTCTCGAAATAACTGACTCCCATATATGTAACCTTTAAAATGCAAGGAAATATTTTTGAATTATTAGATTACAGGATTAAAATATAAATTCAAATCACTAACTAAATATTAAAAATCCATATCAAAACATCTATCTAAAAATCTTGTAACAGATATTTGTAATCTAATCTTATTTAATATATCATCAAAGCCATCAAATTCCGGTAACTCTCACAATGTTATTAAAATCTTTTTCCTTTTTTACGTGTAAAAAATTTAAGGAAAAATCCATACAAATATTTTGGATTTGAAATTTTCTGTTACATAATGATTAATATAAGGAAAAACATTTTTCAATCCTTTTACTTCCTAATCTTGTTTTTAGGCAAATTAAAAATTTCAAGCGTTACAAAAAAATTTAATAAATGGTTCAATAATATGTTTTAATACTTCTGAGTTATTTTTTTCGAATTATAAAAAAGATGTAATCTTTATAAAATGACAAGGGGGGCATTTAATTTTTTTTAATCCAGCAATATAATTATACAACAGAGCGAAAATTCAACATTCTCATCCATTATCATCAATAATGTCCTCAACTTATTTATTATTACATAATAATTAACACTTGATTGCTTTTTTTAATGTACCATTGATGAAAGACAATAAAATAAAACTAATAAAACTAAAGAATAAATAAATAAAAAACTGCTGCTGTAATTCCTATTCTCAAACCTGGAAAAGATACCATTGATCCAAATAGCTATAGACCTATTTACTTACTTTCCTCTTTCAGTCAAATTGCTAAAGCAATCATTTATAAAATTTTAAATAATTTTGTTGATGAAAACAAAGTTTTAAATCCAGAACAATTTTGCTTCAGGAAAAGACCTTACTACCATTCATCAACATCTGCGAACTATTGAATACTTTACTGGTGGATTTCAAAATAAATATTACACGGATGTGGTTTTCTTTGATATTCAAAAAGCTTTCGATAGAGTTTGGATTGATCTATTAATTTATAAACTTATTATTCGTAAGTTCCCTACACACTTGATTAAACATATTCTCTCCTGCCTAAGTCATAGAACCTTCATTGTTAAAGATACAAAACTCTCTCTTACATTAAAAATATTTTGACGGGCATTTCACAACTCCGCAAAGTATAGTAAAATTTCGCCACTGTTTTTTTTTGCAAAAAAAAAAAAAAAAAAAAAAAAAAAAAAAAAAAAATTTACATATTTAGCTATCAGTTTTACTAATCACCTTAAAGTTTTCAACAAATGAAAAATTTCTTTAAATGTTGACAAAACTTCTTTGACAACCATTCTTTTTTCTGCTGATAAAAAAAGGTCTGTGATCAAAACCAACAATGTTACAATTCCTTGAATTACTCAAACTAAATACTTGGGCGTTATTCTGGATTACTATTTAACTTGGAAACAGCAATTATGGCATACTAAAATAAAACTTCGTACTACTTTCGATAAACTATGTCCTTTTATTAATAGATTGACCGGGAATTAATATTGACCGGGAAAAATAAACTTCTTTTATATACTGCTTTTTTTCTCCCTATGTTAACCGACGCTTGTCCGGTTTGGTCTCAAGCGGCTAAACTTAATCTGAAATCTGTCGAAACCTTACAAAACATCCCTATCCTCAAAATAACCTCTGCTAACTTGTTTATGCGTTATTTCTGATCTTATTAAAGCTATTAGCGTTCTTTTTTATTTGATTTTCTTAAAAATATTTCGAGTAAATTCTTTAAATACCCTTGATATTGTAATACGACAATGCAGGAGATTAAATCAATTTTTGAATCTTTCTGTAAATTTCTACTGGACAATATTCAAATGTTTCCAACTATTTATTTCCTGTTATATCGGAGCCGGAGCCATAAGGGTCTAAATAATAGCACCAAAATCTTAAGCGCCAACCATCCAATTTCCATTGTGTAGAAAAATAAATTTTAAAATGAATAAAGCTTCAATTGCTGTAACAACCGCAACTTATAACTGGCTATATGTTTATATTAATGTCGTCATATTGAAAACCTCAAGTATCTGATTGCTTTATTTACATACTATTGTGTGTTGGCTATTCTTGAAGAAACCTGTAATAAGAAAAAAAGTTATTACAGACAACACCAATCAAACTGACGAAACATCCACAAAAAATGAGCTTATTCAGGCATGTACGTTTCGAATCAACAAATTTCTCACAAATCAAAGTTCCGTTTGAGAACATCACAATCAATAAAGTAAATGATAGATTTCCACAAACAAGAAATGTGCCTCTGAAAGAACTCAGTTATAATAATATTGATAGCAAAAAGTACTCAAAAGTATATATATTTAATTAAAACTCACATTGAGGAAAAAAAACAACTTGAGATTATTCTATACTGCATTTCATAAAGCAGGGCCTTCATTCGTAGACAACATTTCAGATACAAGTTACAACGAACAAAATTGACAGTTAAATCAAAATTAATCCCAGCTATAAAATTTCAAGAAAATGAAGTTGAGATTAAGGGGCCAGAAGTACCAATATTAATTTAAGGAGACACGATAATCATCGCAAAATATTAAAGTCCAGCTATTGTCCGAGAACTAGGAAATAAAGCTGCAGAATCAATTCAAAAATTCGCCAGACAAAATAATAAAAAACAACATGTCTTTCGAAAATATATTCTTCAAATAAAATCTTGCTACACTTTTGTAAACTATCAATCGCTAGAAAGACACAAAAATGCTTTTTCGTATCATTGGAATATATTCTACTATAAAAACAATTTTAAAATAAACGAAAAATAGGACAAAAAAGAAAGATATTTGATCAAATTTTAATATAAAAAAATAACTAAATACAATAAATTTTAAATGTAATTATATCTGAAATCAATAAATTTTGAAGATTTAAAAAATAGTTTTAAAAAAAAAAGGAAAAAAAGTGGCTGCAAAATTATTAGCAAAATTTCTTAATTGATAGAAATAAAACAATAAATTAATCTACAAATCAGATACCATTATTGATAATTTAATACAAAATTTAAGGTAAAAAAAAATAACCCCCTCAATATTACTTACATAGTAGGTTTTTCCGTCCATATTTTACCCTTGTTGCAAACAAAATTTACCTTTTTGCATTACAAATTCAACTTTGGTTAAAATCTAGAATCCTGCACATCTGAGAAAGTCGCCAATCTTGCAACCCGGATTGTTTTCCCCAATATTCCGCCAATTTCTGTTAATTTATAGAAACTTAATTAGATGGATTAGTTATTTCTTCTTTTTACCAACAATATAATGACTGTTTTAATGTTAATTTTTGTTATTTGCAGAATTTTTTCTTAGTTAGTAGAAACAGAAATATATGCTTTTTTAAAAATGATTATACCAGATATTATAGATTAACTCGAAATTATTCTTATAACGGTGTCGGCCATTGATACAGAATATTATGATGTTAAGTAATAAGAAAATTCTTTAATATATTAATAACTTATATTAGATCATCAAATAATTAATTTCTTTTTAATTGTGTTGATATAGTTATGATTTTCTGGCAATCGTTATTTGGAATCGCGAGAAAAAAAATGTTATTATTTTACTTTTAGAGCATTAAGCTGATATACGTAAACAGTCAACTTTTTGGATTCCAAATTCACCCTTCTGAAAATAAGCGTTTTACTTTTATATATTTAAATACTTAGTAATACTTTAACTATACATATACACATACGTATAAGAGCACTAATCTACAGACATACGTATCCACATACAATCCCACGCACAAATCCCATGCGCATACAAATTAATATAAAATCACAAGCATAAACATACATATAGACGTACACACAAACATATATGCATGCAAACATACACACTTTTACACACATATTACTTACGCATACATTTACATTCTCACAACCACAAACAAACACACACACACGCACACACACACACGCACACACACACACACACACACATATATATATATATATAAGCTATAAATATACACATATTAATACTCTTTCTAATATATCTGAACATGGCTAAAAGCGCACATACGTATACGCATATAAATGCATTTGCATGCATACATAAGTAAATATGCATATATATGCACTTGAGGGTACAAACATAATTATGATTACTGAAAAAAATAATAATTGATGTGTACCATATATATTTAAACATACATATCTACACATATCAGTACATGACTATTCTTACAGATACATATTTAGACGTACATACATACGCAAATACGTCTTTATAAACCTATTTGTTTACAGGGACTAACATGAAATAATAATTTTGATAAGGATTTGCAAAAAGTTTAATTTTAAATTAGAAAAGAGGAATTTTAAATTAGAAAAGAGGAATTTTAAATCCAAAAAAGGTGAATTTGGCTATCAAACCTGTACAATTAGATATAAAAATGTATGACAAAAATATTATAGCGTTGATAAACTTCTTGTTGTCATAGCCAAAACGATTAATTTGGAATATATTACATAATATTTAAATTTTTAAATATATTTAACATAGCCTATTTAAAATATGCTTAATATATTCGTTACAGCTGTGACTATTTAAAAAATAAAATCGGAAATTTGAAAGCCTCTTTTGTAATAATTTCATAAAGATGCTTTTTAACGAATATTATTTTTTAACTCAATTTAATTTTAATGCTAAAATATATGTATAATATCTGATAGAATATGATAGAAGTTAAGTAATTTTAACCAGTTTTCCCTTTTGTAAAGTTGAAATCCATTTACAAATGCTTGAAAATCTTGAAACTTAAACCTGAAACTTAATTTTATAATTTGTTAAACGAAAAAAAAATGGTTTTTAGTAATGAATTCAAAATTTATGAATATTTTTATGCTAAGAACAGAAAGAAAAAAAAATTGAAAGTTATATGCACTCAAAATTAAAATCCAGTCTTATGAAATATGAGGGAAATTTATTATGACATAAAACTCAAATATGATTATTTCATTGAGAATATTCGTTTCCAAATTCTGTTTGGCGATGAATTTGTAATAATATCAAGGATACGTAGAAAAGAATTCACCTGAAGCAATATTATAAAAACTGAAAGGAAATTTCAGAATTTGAAATTGAACAAGAAAATTTGAAAATTTCCACTGTCAACTCAATTATATTTTAAAGTTGTTCGTTTTGAAAACAGATTCAATTTAAAGAGTTTTGCAAATAAATTGAACTATTTATTTAATATAAAAACGATGAATAATTCAACAAATATAATAATTCGTATAATTTAATAGCAGTATTCTTGAAACAAGACATGTTAAAAAATTATTGTAATTTAATCATATAAACTAATGCTATAAACAATATAAAAATGTAAAAAAAAAAGAACTCTAATCGCTAATTAAAATTTAATTATTTTCTAATTATTTAAATATCTGCGAAATTTTTTTAATACACAAATAATAAAATATTGAAAATAGATTGAATAAATTTGATGCAACCTGGATGAAACCTGTTAAGACATAATGATATAAAAATAGGATTCATTTACAAAAATTAACCCAATTTAAAGATTTATTTATCCAATTTAAAATTTAATTATTTTCTAATTATCTAAATATTTGCAAAAAAAATTAATGTAGAAATAATAAAATAATGAAAATAGATTGAATAAATTTGATGCAAGCTAGTCGAAAGTTTTTAAGATGCAATGATATAAAAATGGGATTCATTTACAAAAATGAACCCAATTTAAATATTTATGCAAACATGCAGAATAATGCCTCTTAAAGAACCATTAAAGAACAAGCACAAAAAATTCAAAAGAAAAGTAATGCTCAAGAAACCGGAACAAATTTTTTTTAAGGATTTAAAAACAATGATAAATTACAAATTAATATTCTAGAGATGTTTGATTCCATATCCCATTAGTTTTATCAATGAAGTTTAAAAACTCATTCATTTTGGCGAAAGGTTTACAAACAGAAATATAAAAGAACAACAAAAAATTATCAATTTATAAAAATGTATGCATATTCAGAAGGTTTCTCGGATTATGTCGAAGAAGGAAAGGAAATAATTGAATCAATTTGATGTAGCTTGGAAAAAAAACCATCAAGTAGATTTCACAATCTGGTGATAGAACACTTTTGAAATTCCGAGTAATTTAAAAAACGAACAAAACAAATTACAAGAAATTAAATGAAATCTAATAGATTAGTCAATAAAATGCTCATCGGCATTTACAACTATCAGTAGAGAATAAAATAAATATTAATAACATTCATCTGCACATTTCTTTAGGTATCTACTCTGAAAGAAGCAAGGCATAGAAACTGGAAATTTATCTGCAACGATAAGTATTGAATTATCTACAATGATAAGAAAGGAAGATTTATCTACTTTGTGTTTTAAAGTTAATTATTTCTACAAAATGGACAAATTACGTCCAAAATATATCTGCAAAACAATCGGTCTTCAAATTTTTATTACAAAAAATTGTCTAAATTAAATTTTCCATTTATGTAATTTGATTATTTAACTATTCAATGACATTTAATCTTCTTTCCTCTCCTTTTTGATGTGCTGAATATGCTAGTGCCATTTCATAAATTCTCAGAATTTTTATTTATTACACACACATAAACATCCATTGTGAATAAAGGCATCCTAGGCAGCAACAAGGTGTACCGTGTACCAACCACCGTGTACTACAGTACGGATATTTGAAATATGCTGTGATAATAAGAATACATATGTGTACATGCATACCTATAAAGATACGATTCTTTCAAAATCATAAAAGTTTACAATTAAAGTAATTTTAGTTTCCAAGAAGGTTTTGATTTAATAAAGCAATATGTTCTATTTAATCGCAGTGAGTCACAGAAATTAAATTTATAATTTAAAGAATATTAATTGCAAAAAGGTCATAAGACAGACACTTTTTGTATGACAATTTACAGCAATGTGTGTTATAATAAATACATATTAAAATTAGCAAACTTGCCATGCAATTGAAATGTTTTAGAAAGCAGAAAAAGTTATAACTTACTTAAATGCACTAGCTTTAATGTTTTATTTTTGCATATATGTTTAATTTTCGATTTCAAGGCACTAATTGAAAAACTTTCTGGTTGAATCTGCTATAGTTTGATGTTACTCGAATTCAGGGTGAAATTAGTTTGCTTTTATTTATTGGTTTTAAAGAATTTTTTTAATTAATCTTATGACTTTTTCAGGAAATTTAAACAAAGCAAATATAACGGAGTTCTATATATTTAACAATATAATGCAATTCGTCCTAGAAATAGTGTATACATTGCAAAAGTATACAAAAAACAATCTTGAAAGCAATAGAATTAAAATATTTTTAAAAGCCAATATTTTAATAATTTAATTTCATAATGGAAAATACACAAGTAATAATAAACGATTTTCACATATTTCTGTTTTTATATACCA
The DNA here is from genome assembly GCA_021605075.1 of Caerostris darwini. Classification (NCBI taxonomy): domain Eukaryota; kingdom Metazoa; phylum Arthropoda; class Arachnida; order Araneae; family Araneidae; genus Caerostris; species Caerostris darwini. The sequence continues at coordinate 60,236 of BPLQ01002620.1, read as the reverse complement.
AAATACATGAGTTTTTTGGAAGTTATTGGAAGTTAAGAAAAAGATTTCTCCTTGTGAAGCACAAACGCACTGCAAATTCATTGAGCAAATGAGGATTTTACCACTGCAATCGTAATTTTTTACATTAGATTGATTCGCATTTACCATCAAATCCCGTAAATGATCTACACAGCCATTAATAACATCAAGATGATGACAAATTTGGGATATATTTTTATTTTGTCCAACAGATGATAACGATGGTCTTTCCTTTTTTTTTTTTTTTTTTTTTTTTTTGCTAAACCAACAGTACATAGATCTGAAGATAAATCTTGATATTATTGATCTGATAGACCTTGTTCCAATTTATCATATGTTGTTTCATTAGGAAACGCTAAATCTTTTGTTTCAAATGATTTTGTTCTCAAATAATCGTTTAATATAAATTTCTTTCTCAATATATTTTCGTTTTAAGAAGAAATGATGTATGAGAATTGTCATCAGAAACTTCATCAGCAGAACTTTCAGATCCTCCAGTTTTACAAAACAGCCAGTTTTCAATAATAATAATTTTTGTATAATATAAAACTTAAATTAATTGCTGGAAAAAATTTCTAGGAATTTTAAATTTATTTTTTGTAATATATTGATTATCATTATCCATAAAGCAATTATCATCAGAATCCAATTCTCAGTATTTGATACTTCAGCAACTTAGTTTTCTTAACTTAGATAAAAGATAAAATAAAACTTTTCTTTAAGGTAAATTTCCGAACCCTTATCAAAGAAAGATGAGGTGAAAATTCCAATGAATATGCCAGAAATAAACACGATAAATAGAAGCCTTATTTGATATAAGATTGGTATCTTGTTTATATTAAATAAAAAAAGTTTCTAGTTAATTGCCGTACTTTAATTTTATTAACAAGTTACCATTTTTGGTAATTTACCAATGGAGAAATCGTTAACATAAAATTCCTTTTATGTCTGCGCTATTTTAGAAAAAGGCTATGAAATGAAAAAATAAAAACAAATAGTGCAAAATATCTAAATTAATAAGAATTCCACATTCCCTTTCCAATCATTAAGAAGATAATCTCCAGATTTAGTCGCTCCCTATTAATCTGGCGAAAGAACGACAAGCAATTTCCTGTGATTGAAACATTCGATATGATAATTCCAACGAGAGTTACCATTTCGACACTGCTGCAAGATTAAACATCAGAGACTGGAATTGCAATCTTCAGGAAAAAGAAGTTTTATCGTGATGCAACTTAATGTCATGAATAAACCCGGGAATAAAACTAAGGCGCTTAACATTATCTGGGCTTAATGCTTACGCTTCAAGGGTATCGAAATAGAGATAAATATAGGAATTAACAGGCACAGGGAAAAGTCTTCTGGGATGCAACAATCTTAGGTGAATCCATGCATGTAGGAGTTTGTAAGTTTTCTTTGCAAAATGTGATTATGCCGGGGCATTCTTTCAAATGGAAGTTTTGCTTTAAAGCTTCGGAAATTTAAACTAATGAAAATAAAAGTCTTCAATTTGGACTCATTTGTATTTTAGGAGTTAAAGTTACAGTGCAGATGTTTGTTTCGTCTTCGAATGATCTGTTCCAAATTGGTTTTTGTGCAATATTTTCTAGATTAATATTATAGACGACTTTCAAAATGTTAATGAAAATTGCCTTTGTTGAAGCATTTAAGATTATCAAGTATTGAAGTCTTTTTAAAAGCTCTTTTTTAAGTGGAAATCAGTATGTGGTTAAATTAATGTAGATGATCATTTCAGAATGAATTTTGATTGCAAAAGGGAACCAATACATAAAATTATATGTTTGTATTTATGAATTAAATAGTTATTTTTGTGAGTTAAAAAAACTACTAATAAAACTCTAAAAAAACTACTGTAATTACTTGTCTGGTTGATTTTGTCCTGAATACATTACGTTCTTTTATCTGGGACGTAAAAATAATGAGATAATAATAATAACAATGATGTAAATTCATAATAATAAAAATAATGTAAATTCAATAGTTTCTAACTTGGCATGGAAATTTTAAAGGTTGTATTCTCTGATTCAAGCTTGAACATTCTCTATAGTTTGGAAAAGACGAGCATCAACCTGTATACCTGAATTGTATAAAACATCAAAATTCGCCTTGTCTAGACGAGTTGAGGAAGACAGTCTATTTCTCAGCCCCCGGTTTTTTGCTAAGTGCATTGTATATTTGGTCTCTTTTATGATTTAGTTATTTTAGGAAAATTTTGTAACTTACAAGGTACTTTCGTAAGAGTAACATTTTTTCCGTACAGTATTTGCATGAATATTTGTTTTTGTGTGTGTGTGAATACTTCCGTTTATGTATTTATTTGATGTAATTAGTAGTGATATTTGTTTTAAAGTTACATTTTGTAAGCTGAATTTAATATTTTGTTGATAACATGGCAATTATTTTGTGCTTCAAACTAAAAAAAAAATTTATATATGGGTGCTTCTAAATAACGATTATATAAATAAGGCTCGATTTTGTAGAAAGTACTAAATCACAATAAAGTTACATGATTAAATTGTTATGTAATTTATTATCATATTACAACTATAGTTGGACATTGGCAAGTAAGTAGTAAGTTGTAAGTTCACTCGAAAAACATACTGTACATTCTTTGTGGTTCACAGAACAGTGTTTAACTAACATTCAAAAATACAATAAGTTGTAACATGACATTATTATAGTTTTAAATATTGCATTAATTAATTAGTTTTCATCTTAAAGACTCGAGTTTAAGTTTTTTAAATGAGAGTTCAATCTATTAAAAAGCCAATTTTCCATTATGTTCTGGAAATTTTTTTTTGTTTTGAATCAATTAACTATTTAATTTCATTTTGCAAGCCATAATATATTTTCATCATTTTATTTTATGTCACAATTCTTGGTACTTGTTAAATTTTAAACCGTGTTTTTTGCGTGCACATCCTTTTCAAATGGTGGTTCTTGAAAACTGGCACAAATTTCATTGTAAGAAAAACAAAATGGCTTAATAGTTTTTGAAAAAAGGTTAGTCATCTGTCTACTTTTCGTTAAATAATGTTCCTTCTTGTACAATTTATTTTTATTTAAAATTCGGATGAATCACAGACGTTTTTCGGGGCAATAACCATAGCCTCTAGATCTTACTCATTTAGCACCACCCAGGTGGCACGTGTGGCTTAAGGTTGTTACGGACGCGAGCAACTTTACTTCCCAATAATAATATTAATATAATTCTAAAAACAACCATATTGTCAATACTGGAAGACCAAAAGTTCCAAAATCGAAGACTCTAGTGGTGCTGGTGTCTGTAATAGATCATTTCCTGTTTTTTCTTCGATTGGCAATCACATGTCTAACTTTGATGGGTAAATATACACATATCAACAGTTTCCTTGGCAGTGGAACTGAGGGGTTCCAGATCCACCATTGAAGAAATCGCTTTACAAAAACAGTGTGAGCCTACAATTGTAACCAAAATAAAACACGATATCAAGTTCTTTAATGAAAATGGTAAATACACCACTTTCTGCTGAATGATAAAACACAGAAAACAATTTAAAAATTCCATTACTATCCCAACAGCAAATTTTCTGCTTTCCTAGAAATAAGTAACTCTGAGAAGTTAAAAAGATTAAGATCAGATTATTTACAGCGATTGAAATTATTGCAAATCCTTTTATAAGAATAAATCTTTATAAAAGTAAAATGAACAATTTAAAGTATATCGGCATATTTATAAATCAATAAAGTTGAAAATTTTATATAATACTATCGAAAGAAAAATATAATCCACAGAGGAAGTTACATGTTTTCAAAGCACTCATGCATTAGCATTCATTTGCATTCATGCGTTCATCTATATTAGAAGAATTTCACTAAAGGTATTTATTTTCGAATTCAAAAGAAAACTCAATGGAGTTCAAACTAAAGAAGAGGAAACAAATATGACTAAAGCAATCAATCTTAAATGTAATATAGAAATATAACTTTTCCTGTCAGCTAACGTATTAAACTTATTCTGCCAAATCAAAACTTTATCTTTAAAAAAATAACTTTATAGCAATTGTCAAAACTCGAGTTACACAAAACAATGAAGATTGAAAATTGTTAAACGCTGACGTCATTTAAGTTTAAATAAAATTGCACTTTAATCTAAAGCAGTAAAATTCTGACTTTTATAGATAAATTCCATGAAAAGGTAATCAGATTAATCATGACCAATCTATATCTAATGAAATTGTTTCAAATCATCATAAAATATTGCTCTTATAAGGGAAAAACTGCCTTTATTAACAGTAATTACAGTTCACTAAAGTTTACGCACACTTGCTTACATAGAAAGAAAGCATATTGTACTGAATATGATGAAGCATTTTTCGTGCTAAGGGTTATTTATAATCCCTAAACATTTTAGATTCATCAGAAGAATTTCACCTATAAATGCATAGACAGCTATTTATTTCCATGTCACTACAACAAAAAAGTGGACCTTGAAACAAAATATCCCAAAGAAATTTAAAGTCTTTCAACCCGAAGATAAATCTTAAATGCAGCATTCAAATATAAATTTCATTCGAAACCAGAAAGAAAGCAGAAAACTCCATTTTCAGAAAATCAACCTTCTTTACTCAATCCTTCCCCTCCTCCAAAAAAAAAAAGAAGATACAAAATGTGCTGCGCTTGTCAAAAATCTTTCCAAGACAATAAAACGTGTGGAATGATGAAACGCAGAGACAACATTTAAATAAAGTTGTACTGCGATCCAGAGCAGCGGAATTCCTGCTTTCATAGAAATAAGTAAATCACAGAAAAAAGATAAGGAGATGAAGAGTAGTCAATCCATAACGATTGGAAATAGGGCAAACTAAAGACAGTATAAAAAAGGTTTTAGAAGCCATTATTTTCGAAAGAAGAATGTAAAACTTGTTAAAAAAGAAAGGTAGAAAAGGAAAATGGTTCAAAAACAAGAGACAGAACTTATTGATTACTTACTCTATTCTTTACTCCATAAATCTTTTTTTTTCTAAAAGGAACTTTCTCTCGGCAAATTGGTCAGTAGTTTTCGTTGCATAAACTCCAGTTTTCCAGAATAATGCTATTACAAGATTAGAGAATGGCATCCTAGTGATATATTTTTGCAGAGCCTTTTTTACAACTGGAGAGATTTTTATTGTGAATGAAATGCCTGGAGTTGTAAGGGAAAGGAAACAAAGAGAGAAAGTTATCTGAATTGGCAAAAGGGACCTTTAAATTTGAATTTGCGATTTCACACACATTTGCTTTAGAAAAATCTGTATTCAAAATTTCAGCGTAATTTGGTAAAAAGTTTTCATTTTGAAATTAATGTAGAAACGTTTGTTTGTATTCTAAAGAAGTCTTTCGGTGCTTGTTTAAAAAAATATACCTTATCTGCAAAGATAATGATTTTAAACATTTGTTAGTGTAATGCTTCATGTAGAAGAATAAAACTGATCAATTAAAACTAATTTGAGTCTTTTCCTTTAAACCACATCTCCCTTCAGAATGTTATGGTATGATAGCTTTTGCATTTAACCATTGTATTAAAAATTTCACAGAAAAATGTGAGTGCTGTGGGTGTCAAGAGTGAAGAGAACTTGTATGTTTGGAGAATTCTTTAAAATGTTTCAGCCATTTTGTACATAAAATGTACACGTTTCATACACATTAGTCATTCTATTATTTCTTAATGAAATGGATGGATTTCGTTTAAGAATTAAAGCTAATCAACCTTTACGACTATTTTGTCAGTTTAATGAAATTATTTTTGATTAAAATAATTTTGCAAAATTGCCAGTTTAGAGTAAATTTAGTAAAAGAAAATGTAATTATTTAGTAAAAGAAAATGTAATAAAAATAATTTTCGGATGTCAAAGGGGTTCCTTTTTTGAAATAGTCTGGCCAGTTTCAGAGCGTTTTCAGAGAATTCTTTTCTTCGGAAACGGAGAATATCGGTTTCCGTCCAAAGCAATTGTTTGAAAGGTTGTGTTATTCAAATTTGTCTCGTAAGATAGATACAAAGATTCCAAAAGATCACCCAATTTCCCTTTTCGACTCTCTTTAAAACATCATTAATGACTGTTTCCAACTGAGCTCGGACATAAGATCCCTTAGCAAAGTAATAAAGCATAAATAAAGTAACCATTAAATAAAGATTTTTGGCTTGTTGTAAGATTGCACATCAGTTACCATGCTGAACGCAATTACATCGCACTGAATTTATTCAGTGAGAAGATTTTGTTTCAATTTAAAATGCCAAAATTGATACAAAAAATATTATATTCTAATGAAAAGCATTGAGTTTCAAAATCTTTACAGATGGAAATTTTTTATCAATATTTACAAAGAGAGCCTTACTTAACTGTATGACGAATACCAAGAAAAGCTTCGATTCCGACCAAGTCCGAGGACATTCTAACAGTTTTCAAAAACAAGAAAATGTGAAAGCTTCGCTTAACACATATCTCTTCCACACTATAGGAATGTGATCCGAAGCCCTCTCTCACACTTTTAGCCAGCCGAAACTAATCGTCCATGGACTTATCCACTGCTCTATTTTCCTCATACTATACCCCTAATCTTCAATAATCATCAAAACCAACTGCTGACTGTACTTAGAAACAAAGCCATAATTGACTATTAGGAATAACTCTTTCGGAAATCTGATTCGGATTTTTCCACATAGTTGTCTACGTATTAAGCAAATAAATAAAGCATGGGATCATAGCAAACCATTTGTAAAGTTCCTCATGTATCAATGATTTTTTCAAATAATATATATATAATACCTTTAATTACTTTCTTATTATTTCTATTCTTACTATCTTTAATTATTTATTATTATTCTTTACTTCTGATTATAATTTTTTTTCTAGTCTATATAATAAGGAAATTTTTAACACTGTGAAATGTATAAATATTAATGCATGCATAAAATATTTAAATTAATACGAATTTTGTTTTAATTCCCATCCTATCTTAAGGAGATAATCACCAGATTGAGTCTTCACTTATTATTATTAAGCTGGAAAATGAAAGACAAGTAATTTTCTTGAAACATTTGATATGATAATTCCAACGGGTGTTTCCATTTCTACATTGCTGCAAGAGTAAACACCAGAGGCTGAAAGGCAATCAATTCAGGAAAAAGAACTTTTAACATGATGTAACTTAAAGGCATGAATAAACTTGGGAATAAAACTAAGGCGCTTAACATCATCTGGGCTTGATATTCACGCTCCAGTTCTCAAAATATAAGATAAATATAAAAATTAAAATATACAAGGGCAACAGTCTTCAATGAATCCGCGAATGTAGAATTTTGTAAGTTTTCTTAGAAAAATGCGATTACTACTTAGCATTCATTCAAATGAATTGTTGCTTACAGCTTTGGAAATTTATACTAATGGAAGCAGAAGGATTTATTAATGTCTCATTTGTATCACAGGTTAGTGACAGCGTTTATAAAAGAAAGTTCGTATCATTTGCAAATGAAGTAAGCCATGAAGTACTAAAACTTAATAACGATAACATTAAAGTAAGCAAATGTGTTTTGCTCTGGATACATTTATATTTGATGTGTAATGAAAATTCATAAATGATTCCTAATTAGTTGTTTCAGCTAATTAAAGAAAAAATGTAATTTTCCTAATAAAATCAATGCTTCATATTAATAATCATTATTATCCAAATTACCCGATAATTATTTAAACAATTTTAATTAATGCATAGTGAAAAATAAGTTTAAAAAATTATTAAAACGTATTATGACTAATGTGAAAATAGATTTTAGCACTTCCTTTTATAAAATATAAAATATATTTAATCTAATCTAAGATACTTAATTTTATTCAATCTAAGAAATTTACCCTTCCTACCACTGCAAAAGAGATAGTAGCTTTTGGATCAGCTTCAATTGTCGATTTTCTACCAGCTACTTAAATTTGGAAGAATAGCGTGTTGTTCAACAGTCGCCCCAAATCAAATTCAAAAACTCGTAATTTGTGCTAAAAGGAATGAAATTGCAACTTAATTGCATCAACGTGGTTTCAGAAAATGAAGTGTGACTTGGTAAACAACAGTTATAATGTACAAGTATGACTTCAAAACATTGTAACATGGAAAACTTACAGATGAACAAAAAAAATGTTAAACACTCTGTTACAATCTAAATTGAGTATATCCGTTTTTCAAAGCAGTTGATCCAAATGCACTCTACCTTTTGTTCATTAGAAATCTAGCTTGCATGGACTGAAAGTACTGCAAATCTTTTACTAAAATTGCTATTAGATAACTAAAGTCAGTATTAAAAGCTGTCAAATAAAGTAAATCTTTCATCAAAACTTTTTAGTCTTCAATTAATTTTATACAAATTGTTAAAATACATTTAAATATATTTATATTTATTGTAAAACATTGCAATTAAAAATATCCATAAAATTCATTAAAAAAAACGTTATTTTATTTCATCAGTAATAGAAAGTAGTATCAGTAATTTAAAGTAGAAATGGATACAGACCATCTATTATTTTATTTCACATCTAACAAAAGAGAAAGAGATTCATTGCTGAACATAAGCACATTATCCGCCTATTAAACGGCCTTTGCAAATTGAAAGTAGTTTCTGATAGTGAGATTCGTAGATAATGATCAACGATTTCTGACTGGTTGGTCAGAAAACTCATTTCAATAGGAATTTTGTATTATAATAGTAAATTAAATGCGGTGAATAAAAGATGTGAATATAACATGTATGATCTGATTGCATTGGCTAAATTTTGTTGTTAAATTCACTCATTGATTACGATTACACATAAATGCTATATGTCTGCTTTGAATTCCTAATAGAGTAAGATTTTAAATTTATTAATTTAATGCTAGATTTCAAACAATAATAGATGTATTAACTAAAATAACCTTGCTTTGTATCAAAATAATATATTCTTAAAACAATGTAATTAATTTTACAAAGTTTCATTTAAAGTTTTTAATTGTTCATCAAAGAGTAATAAAAACTAAATTTTTATATAACTAACTGAAAGGTGGGGAAAGCTTCGTGGGAAATGGCTAATCTCCATTAAAATATGTAAAAAACCATTTAGGATATTATTAATGGTTTTTTTTCGTAATGCTCCTTTCGCATGTTACTACAAAGCTCATTATTCAGCTAGTATGAGGGAGCGATAATCTTATACAAAAAAAAGCAAATGTTTATAAATATAAAAATTATTTTATTCATATTTTTAATATAAAAAATTACAAATTAATTATAAAAAATAATTTTCATAAACAAAGGTAAAAGTTAAAGTCATGAATAACATATTTTGGTACAAAAATGTTCATTCTGCTTTCTTTTCGTTTTCGATATACTAACGTGTGAGAATTTTTAGTATTTCGAAATCTTTCACAAGAAATTTTATGTTGAATGCTAAACTTACAAAGTTTTTACTTTCTATAATTTTCATTATGTCGGTATGTTGTTGTTTCTCGTTCTCTCTGTAATATCCAAAACAGATTTATTCAGATTCAATGCTTGAAACTTGAGAATTGCAATAGTAAAAGTTAACTGTAATTGAAGTTGCTTTATGACAAAAGCTAACTGTAACTGTGTTTGAAGTTCTAAAATTTCGTAATTGAAGGAATTGAAACAACAAATATTTTCATAAGTTACGTATGTATAATTTTCAATTTCAATCGTTATTACTCTTGGCAACTGATCTATTATTTTCTTCATAGATAATATCATTGCCGTAACTGAAAGCTTCTTTTATTAATCTTCTTTCAGCCCACAAACTAGAACGTAGTTTGAATTTAGTTCAAATTGATAAAACTAAAAATGCTTGAAGTCCATCCGATAATTCTGCAGTTACTAATTTTAATCTAAAGCAGCTATGAGCAGCTAAAATTTAAGCAACAGTTGTTACAAAGAAATGAAGTTAATGAAGTAAACTATCTTTGACAAATTTTCTTTTCAATTTCCTATAGTCTAAGCACAATTGCCAATTATTTAATATTTCTTTTACTTTTTAGAAGAAATGACTAATAAAACTATTTTCTTTATATTTAGCACAAATTAAAATAAATCTAAAAATTCTTAAAAAGGATAACATAATATCTAAATTATTAACAGTAAATTATTGAAATACACTTACAAATGACTAATGAAAATATTAATGATGTTTTAAACAACATACAGAATAGTAACTATTATCTTTTTCTACAATATTTTGAATTTAAACACATTGAAAAAAAAAACAGCAATTACTTAAACACATGACTTTTATATCATTAGCTTCATCGTTAAGAAAAGTTTTGTTTTAAGAAAAACGCGCTAACGGAAAGTTATTATTGGTTTACGAGTTTTTAAGTGGTTTATCTGTAATTTTAAAGTAAAACATCTGGAAACCCTCTTTGAGGGAGAAAACAGGTTATAAAATTCAGAATATAAGCAACTGCATTTAAAACTGAATATATAAATGCAAAATAGACGTCATAGCGAGCTCAAAATAATCGGGACCTTTGTAGCAGGGAAACTCTTGATTTGAAATACTAACAATGTATCAGGCAGGCTATTGTAACACTTTGTCAGGGCGAATTTCGATTTGGAATGACAATTATATACCAGAATGGCTTTCAAATTTTGCAACCTCAATTATATGCCGCAGTGGCTTTCAACTTTTGGAACATAAATTATATGTCAGGGCAGCTTTTGCAAATTTCTGTATTAAATTGATTCGAGGATAGCTATTTCATAACAAATCGGTAGTACAAGCGATCTCATTACTATGGAATCCGCCATCATTTATTATGGGTGAGGTTGGTGTCTAGGGGAATTAAAAAAAAAATAGACTGGCCGCTTTTATCCGATTGTCTTTAACACAGATCATTTCAATTTACATATTTACAAAAAGATTAATTAAAATAAATATCATAATAAGCTAACCGCTGCCATTTTGGTGCCACTCTTTTATTTCATAACAAATTGACAGTCCAAATCAAGCGACCTCATCCAGGTAAAACCCGTCATTTATAAAGAAAGGTGACGATGTCTAGGAGAATTTTTAAAAAAAAATAGATTGGCCTTTTTTTCTATTTTCTTCAACACTCATCATCTCTATTTGCATATTTACAAAAAAGTTAATTAAAATAAAGATCGTAAGAAGTTATCCTTACCATATTGGTGCTACTCTTTTCTTTCCTTCTCTTCGAAAGGTTTATTTCGAGAGAGATCACATGATTTTTGTCTTGACTCGTTGACTTGCGTAACTCGTCCCAGAATCACCGATACATGCCTCCCAAGAATGTTCCAACTAAATCTTATCGTCACGTTTACCCCACTTTTACCTATTAGTACTGCAATCACAACAATCCACCTTTTGTATCACCAGCTCCATTGGAAGAACAATGTCAGAAAGCAACTTTCTTTAAAATACATTCCTTCTTATGAAGGGATTTGATTCGCTCTTCAGCTTCACGGAAAATCTCGGCAATTTGTGAAGATATACTTAGAAAGTCTTAAAGGTGATGTTTAATTGTTTAGCTCATCAATCCAATTAAACTATGTACTTCAAGCTTCTACCAACGCCAAGCTTCAGCAAGTATTTATCAAGAAAGGAGTTAGTTGTCTCTTTTCGACCAAGTTATTCCATCAAACGGACAAATTTAAAAGATAGCAAGAAATTAAAGATGACATGATTACGCATATAGTTAATAATTGAGAACAACAAACCAGGGATGATTAATATAACCACTCATTCGAAGGACCATGTTCCATGGGAAAAATTATTGAATGCACTAAATCTGAGGATCTTGAATACACTAAATCTGAGGATACTTATACAATGACATACTACTACCTCATAAAATATTAAGAACTTCTTCAAATGAACACTTTCATTATTTATTTTTATTAAAGAATTGAAATGTACATAAAAAGCACTGTGAGTGCACGTAGTACCATAAAAATTAATATATTGTGCATGAATTTATATTTCATTGCTTTATTTTTTGAAGATTTGCTTAAATTCGAATCACATAAATTTTAAACGATAAAATAAAGAATTTTTTGCAATAAATTGAAGTTTTATTTATAAATTACTTTGTAACTACACGAAGAAAAAAAGTTAAAAAAATAAATAGCTAATTAAATTTGTGAAACATGGAAAATTTAATATAAATGCACTTAAAAACGATAATTTCTATAAATCTGTTTTCATTTTCAATATGACAAATTAAATTATGAAATAGTTAAGAAATTACAAATAAAATAGCTGAAAAGAAGATGGAACTGAAGTAAATTTAGAATATGAATTAGAACAGAAGTGTTTGAAAATGTAAGTCATTATCCAAACAATGATATCTTAGAAGAGTCAATCTTAGAAAGAGAAATTGGAATCAATTTAAAGATTTTTGCAAACAAATGGAACGATATAGCTATTCTCTATCGAAGAACAATAAACTATTCGCACCAGAAACATTTTAAGAAAAATCGATTGTCAAAACTTCGACTCGGAATATAAGTTTGAGAATAATGAAATAACGATAATATTTCCCACAATTGAATAAAAATATTTTAGAAACATATCTTATTATTAAATTCTGGGAATTCTAGTATAATGCTTCTACAAATAATCCTCATATCCCAAAAATTCTAAACAAATAATAACGAAAAATAAAAAATGCAGATTACTGCAAGGTGTAGTTTTATATGCATACAATCACGAAAAATACTTTATATATAAATAAAAAAAAATGAAGAAATAGATAGATGAATTTAAAAAAAAGACAATTGATAAGTTTCTGCAAAAAATTATGAACAATGTCTTTTGATGAGCTATTAAATCAAAAGGACATTAAATTTAAAAAAAAAAACTGGTTAAAATTTTGAAACAATAAATTATTTAAAAGCAATAATAATTCTTATATAAATTATTATAGAGATTTTAGATGTTAAATTTCCCATAATTGTAAATGAAGTTTCTAAAACTCCCTTATATTCGAAGAGACTTAAAAAAGATTTAAAAAAGAAAAGAAAAGAAAATACTAAACTCTTCAAACTCGTCAATTTATGAAATATTTATTTATTCATGAATCGTCAATTTACATCGAAGAATATGTAAAGTAATTTTAGCTTGTTGCAGTAGGAAAAAACTCATTTGAATTATTATTACAGATGATCAGAAATATCAAATAAGACTAGCTTCCTAATAATAAACGATTTTAAAAACATCAATTCAATAAATAAGTAATTAAAAAATTAAAACATGCGAAATATACTTCGAGACTACAATGCTCTTTAAAGAAAAAAAACTATTTTAAATGTTTATTTGTAAATTTTTGTAAGATTTTATCCTTCAAAAATCGTAAATATTTATATTTATATTAACAATAAACAATTATTTAAAATGGACAGCATAGTTGATAAGGACCATCTTCCATATTCCATCTTCTTCCATATAATTTTTCCATTTATGTAATTTGTTCAGTATTTATTTATTTATTCATTTAAATTTTCTTTTCTTTCCTTTAATGTTTTGCATGCTTAATATCTTAGTGTCATTCAATTAATTCTCAGAAATTAGTTTTCTGTTCAAATAACGTGAGAAATATGACATATGTAAACAATAGTGTTTTCAAATTCCTGACTGTTTTAACATGATGTTATTAGCCACTAGAGCTATTAAGGTTCAACAGATCCACGGTTACCCAGGGTGCATCACATGTATCAACTGCGCATACACTGTGCCATCACATTTTGGTTGAACGTGATAGAAATACATATATAATAAAGATGTATATGTGTAAATGGAAATGGGAAAATGTAGCAAGTTCAAATATGCGGAACAGTTATATAAATTTCAAGAGATTTAGATCACATAAGTTTAGATGTACGTACTGATAATTTATACCAAAATGCTGATATAAAAAAGTATTACATTTTATTTACCCATAGCGAGTTATAAAATTATTTCCTTCCCCAACCCACAAATTATGTGTTTTAAACAATCGTGGGAAAAACACTTTTATATGACGCTTTAGAACAATAAATGCATAAAAATTAAATTCAAGTGAATTATATATACCATTCTCCAAAGACTATTATTATGTTTTAACATTTATTTTTGAAAGTAGAATAAGTTAACATTTCGTATAAACATAACAGTTTTACTACGCTTCTAGTGTATTTTGATTACTTTTAGATTCAAATAACTGAATTAGTTTATTTTGGTGAAATATGAAAAAAATTCAGGGTGAAATGTTAATTGGCTTTCATTTACTGTTGTTAAAATCCTTTTAGGAATTTCTTCAGGGTATATCCTAAGTTTTTAAAGAGATCTAAATCAAACACATGTCATGATATTTCGGGACATATTCGTATTTGTCCCAGAATTATTTAACTCTAATGAGTTAAATTAAATAAGTATATAAAAAAACCAAAAAGAGATAGAAATAAAATGCCTTTTTAGCTTACAATGTAATTTCGAAACACAATTTTTAGAAAATATAAATCATTGCTAATTATAGTGTGAAAATACCAGTAGATTCAAGTTTATTCGTAGTTTCTGCTGTTTCTACATATTCAGAGTAATACCTGAGCTATATAAATATTAATAATTTATTTCTTATTAATTAATAATAATAAATTTTGGAATTATTAATTAAGGATTTTAAAAGCGCAACATTTCTTTTCCAAATTTGTCACCTTGACCCAGGCCCGTATTCCGGGAATCGTCGATTCTGTACATTATTGATAAATGTTTGTTAAACTTCTGCAGTGTAAACACGAGAAAATGGTTAAGTTCAGTGTTCACTTTAGACAAATTCATCATAATTATTCTTAATGTGAATTAAAAAGCCTTTTAATGAAGATTAAGCAAAAGAACAGAGTTATCTGATTTTATGATTGACGACGATTGATAATTACCAGAATAATATGTATTATAATGGGTTTAACAGATATCATAACTCAAGATACGAAAAGAAAAAATCCTAATTACCACATACATTAATGTTACTTCCACATAAAAAAAAAATCCCCCATGACTTTAATAGCATGTTGAGAATTATAGGAGTAGGGTTCAACAAACGCAAATCAAATCCCGCCAAAACCTTTTCCGGTTTTCCATCGATAATAGGCAGGAAAATTCTATTAACTATTTATGATAAAATTCAGATTACTAATACTATTGTATTATATCAAGAAAAAATGTTACTATCATATTCGAGATGTATAGAATGATTTGATATATATGACTTCTAGTTATTATTGCTCCAAATAGCTTTGGTTGTATATGCGGCAGTCCCCTTAGTGGTCTGTGGGTAAAGTTAATTCTGCCATAGAACTGCATTTCCAGTGACAAATTAGTATTGACCAGGTGTCCAACAGCCAAATACTGTTATGTGAAAATCATATATATATATATATACTGTTATGTGAAAAAAACAGTATATATATATATATATATATGATTGACCCCCCACCCCACACACAAATATATATATATATGGCTTGATGGACGAGTGATTAGCACTGGTGCTCAGGTTTGGAGTTCGGCGGTGCCATGGATGTTTGCAGTTGTTCGGAATCCACTTTAATCTGTAGGTCCATATCTAATATGACTGTGGGGCTGACAACCCAACCCTATAAAAACACCTCATGTTTCGTAATTTGCCAGTATGTAGATGGCTTTTGTTGCACCTTTGAAGAAGAAGCATAAATACGTGTGTATATATATATATTAATTTTCGAATTTTTATTTTTTAATTTTTTTATGCATGAATAATTTAAAATGAATAAAATTTATTAAAGTGTAAAACAAAAATAATAACAGTTCATTACTTTTTATAGATTTAAGGAAGTCTAGACTATAGATAGACTGTTATATAATTAATATACAAATGAAGGAAAGAAGAGCATAAAATAATGTTGAAATCTATATCATAACGTAATATTTAGCAATACTGTGCAATAAAGAAGAAACGATACAGAACAGAATATTCAAATTAATAATAATGTCTTCATCACCTTCCAGTCATTAAACAGATTGTGTGCATAATTAGTCCTCCTTGCTAGATTCACAAAAGAAAAGCATGTAATTTCCTGTGATTGAAACATATGATATGGTAATTATAACAATTTATCAATATGAATTGAATGGCAATCTTCAAGAAAAGTAACGTTAATCATGATGCAACTTAATGGCATAAATAAACTCGGGAATAAAACCAAGGTGCATAGCATTATCTTGATTTAATACTTATATTCCAAGAATAACGACAAATAAATATTGGAATTCAAATTCACTGTAAATGTTTGTTGAAATGCAACAATTTGGGTTAAATCTTTTTAAGTAAAATTTTGGATATTTTCTTTACAAAATGTGGTCGTTGTCCAGAATTTATTTTAAATGGGGCTTCTTTAAATCTTTGGATTTATTTATTAATAAAAATAGAATCCTACATTTTTGACTCATTTGTATAATACGGTTTAAAGTATAGTGCTCAATAATTGTATAATTCGGATTAAAATATAGTGCTTAATAACTGTATAATACGGTTTAAAGTATAGTGCTTAATAATTGTATAATACGGTTTAAAGTATAGTGCTTAATAATTTTATATGGTTTAAAGATAGTAGTCAGAGAAAACGTTTATTTAGCTTGCAATTGAAGTTTGTGAATTTGTTTTTCTAAAAATTTATCTCTATTAATATTTTGTGCTATTTTAAGAACATTTTAAAAAATAATTTTTTTCTTTAATATTTCAGATTTTTTTCTTTAATATTTTAAAAAATTTTTTGTACCAAACAACTTGCGATTAAATTAATTCAGATGACAATTCAGAGGGAATTTTAACCTAAAAAAATAATACACCAAATTAAATGTTTGTCAATATATCGGTCAGATGTATGTTAAAACGTTTTTTCAAGAAGCTCTCTTTTTGAATAAAGAATTTAAGAAATGAGACGTCGAATTTTATTATTTATGAATACATTACTTTATTGTATGGCTGTAATGAAAAATCAAGAAAAATTATTACGTAGATCTTTGTAATTAAAAAAAATTAACAATAATCGAATTAATGTCTTATAATAGCATTAATGCTTTATATAATGCCTTTTTTATTACAATAAATTGATTGATACAATGAAGATATTAATTATTTGAGATATTAAACATCCTCCTCTAGGAATGTTTTGGTTGCATATTCTCAGTTTATATATACATATGCATGTTATACAAAATCTATCATATTAAAATGCATTAGGATATTTAATTAACTGGGAAAGGATAAATAATATCTGCTACTCTTAAATAAACTTTTAAGTTACATAATTAATTTATTACTTAATAACACGCAATTTTGAAATAAATTACTGTGATATATGTACATTGTTACAAAAGTCGAGGATAAGTTTGCGGGGAATTTTTATTATAAATAGCTACATGAATACAAGTGGTATTTTAAATTATATATATGTAGAATTATTTCAGATACTAGACAGGGATACTTGTACAAATAATTATTAAATTATTATCATTAAAGTTAAATACTATTACTAAATATAAACATGTCGGAGGCGTAATGTAATAGATAGATAGATAATTTTTGGATTAAATTGAAATCAAATGCATAAAATGTGCAAATTTAACAAAAAATCATCAAAAATAACATGTAACACATCTTTTAAATAAAAATGAAATATATTTAATACAAGATATGATAAAATAAATTTTATATTTATATTTTAAAAGTGTATTTGAAATTTAAATTACTAATATATTATTAAAATTTCATTTGTAATGAAGAAAAGTTAGTTAAAAATCTGTAAAATGACTGAAAGTTTTTGATGAAGATCTGATTTAAATTTTTATCACGTTAAAAAAATTCCTTTACGTTTGCTAATTTTATATTTACTTCCCATGACCAATAATTTTTTTTTATTCATGAAATAAAGTAGTATATAATGTTGTTTTCAGATGTCGGTCATTCTCCACTATAGTTGCGTAAAAGGATGGCAGTACCTTCCGGGATAAATTTAGGGGAAACTACCCCGTATTTGCATATCGTATGTGAGAAAACTCGGAAAACCCCTCGTCCGACTGACGAGGCGAGAGGCTGAATATCCCAAACGGCATCGGAGTTCCTCGCTGTTTTGGAACACTGTCAACAACAATGTCGCCAGTGGATTGAACTTCAACCCTAATGCTCACCAGCGGCCACATTACCACTGAGTTACTACTCAAACATGAGTAGGCTAATTTGAAGGAACAATATGCAAATTTGACCACTTACTACTACTTCTGTGAATATATCAGAAAAGTACTTTCAGGAAAGAAAACTTATAAAAAAACTTATTTAAAACATATAAGAAGAACTTATAAGAAGAACTTATAAGAATAAAACTTATAAGTTATAAGAAAACTTATTAGTTATAAATTAAACATTTATTTCTGAAACATGTTCATAGAAAACGTTAATATACTTCACAATCTATGTGTTTTAAGTACAAATGGATACATAAGTATTTGAAGAAAAGAGCTAACGACTCATTGCTGAGGATAAACACATTATCCGGTGATGAAACGGCATTTGTAAATTCAAAGCAGATTCCGAAAGTGAGATTCGTGGATAATAATCAATGATTTCTGACAGGATGGCCAGAAACTCATTTCAGCAGGAATTCTGCATTAGAATAGAAAATTAAGATCGGCGAGTAAAAGACATGAATAGAACATGTGTGATCTGGTCGAGTTGACTAAACTTTATTGTTTAATTATTTCATAGAATTCATTTCAGTGGAATGCAATATGTGTGCACGGAATTTCTAAGTAGAGTAGGATTTAAAATTTATTAATTCTGTCCTAGTACTCAAACTAGCGAAGTGAATTCAGATATTTCTTAGCGGAAATGAATCCTACGGTACTCAATAAATTGCAGGAAAATTTTATTTCTTCAAATTTGTAAAATTAATGTGAATAATTTGATAATATAATATTCCATTCAAATAAGTTTTGAACAAAGTAAAAAAAAAAAAAAAATGAAATACTACAAAATTAACAGTTTTTAGATAATTTTCTAAAAAAAATAAAATAATAATTGCTTCTTTGAATCTTTTCTTAGATTTTAAATAACTAATCCAGAATTTGTCTCCCAATTTGATAAATGTGTGCTTTCTTATTTTTTGTCGAATTCATATTTGTGAAACACTAAATTGCCGCGGTTATAGTTTGAATGATAAAGTTGTTATCAGATTAATGAATTCAAAAGCCTACAAGCCATTTAATTCCTCAATAATAAAAGTACTTCGTACCATTCGATTTATGTAGAACATTATAAACAAATATGTTAGATATTGTAAAAGTATAATTTATATACAATGTTTATGCTATGGTCAATTGCAGGAAAACTCCCAACACGTTGTTTATGTGGACCTGGAGACATAAATACTAAAAAAATGCTGGTCTCAATTATTTTTACTCAATAAATCTTCCTTCTGCTTTTATAGACACAATAAAATTTAAAGTTCCCTTTTGTTAGAGATTTTGTATCTGACTCTCTTTTATATGTTTTTAAATAATACATATTAAATAAATAAACAAAATTTCATTCTATTTCTTTACGTAAGGAGCACACGAAATCAAATAAATTTTAATTTTATTATTTTTTTATTCAACTTGGAAAAAAATAAATTTTGGAAACAGTCTGTTTATGTAAAAGTATTGTTATATATCTTCACATAAAGAAAAATTACATTTGTGTTCGACAAATGTTATTCAATATTTTTTTCTAACAGATGTTATTAAACTGGATTTAACTCTTAAATACTATCATAGAAATTTAATAATATGCTGGTGAAACGTTAAAAGAGACCTGATGGCCGAGTAACTAGCGCACGAGGGCACGGTCTTTGAATTCGAGTCTCGGCTGCTCCATGGATGTTTATAGTGGTTCGAAATCCAATTTAAACCGTAGCTCCTGGTCTAATAAGACTGTAGGGCTGGAAACCCTACCTCGTAAAAGAGAGAACATCACCTGTCTCAAAATCTGTCAGTAAGCAGACGGTCTTGGACCACCATGGACATGTTACAACAATGGAGAAGAAGAAAACGTTAAAAATCTACATGAATGAGGTGTAGTTATTAGCTAAACATAGGAACATAAATGTTAATCTCAGTAGACAGGAATTCAAAATTAGGGAGGGGGCTTTTACATACGAGTATAATGGGGTAATTCGCAATCTTTATAGTAAAACATTTGTTTTCAACACTAAAAGAAATAAGCATTTAATCATGAAAAATTAATACTATTAAAGTGTTTCCAAAGCAGTTAATATTTATATTCAGAAGCGAATTTAATTTTATAAATCTACAAATATGGACACATATTTTGATCTAAGATATTTCGCATATGTACGTTAATTAATAGATCCGTGATAGATAAAAAATAATAAAAGTTATTTTTAAATAGCGCATTTAAAGCTATTTTTTAAATAAAAAAAATTGCATTTGTAAAAAAAGAGTAATACTTACAAACAATTTTAATGAAACATATTTAATTGGAATAATTTATAGACTGTTTCTATACATCTTGGAATATGGTAATGACAACAATATGACTAACAGAAAAATTGAAATTGATTTATTTTAACTTAAAACCTATCTAATTTTCATATAGTACCATTTATTTAAAACTTTCAAGCAAATTCTATAGGTAAAAAAAAAAAAGGAATCCAAATATATTAAAATAAAAAAAAATCTTATTTGATTTCAATAAAAAGTAATTTAATGTAATCATTAAAGTTAATCGAAATTTCCTCTTTCATCAAACTATCAATTATCCCTTCAACGTTTCCTCAAAAAAGGTCAAATAAATTTATACAAAATTGAAGTCTTAATACTACATAAATATAATTTCCATTTTTTATCTCATCGATTCAATTCATTCTTCAGAATCAATAAGATAAAAAGAAGAAATATTCGAATATTTATTCATAAAAAAAAAAAGGAAAGCAAATCCTATCCAAAAACAATAAAAGGTTTCAGACTGAAACACTGGAAAGGGACTTCCTTCTACGAAGAGCCAATATCTACGGCGTCGTATGCAAATCCCTTCAATGTAAAATCACGAGTTCCAACTCCATCCAGGCTATACGATCATCCACCCCTTTGCCCACCCCTTGCCACACCCCACACAAAACGAGTTCTTCACTTTCACACTTTTCTTATCAGCACCACAGCAATTTATACGTCTCCGGTCAGAAACGAAAGTGTTTTTTCGTGCCCCATTACGGACACTTTTCCCACTTTGGTCATAAGTTTTTATCTCGGTCGCCAAACCGCTTCCTTTTCTATAATATGGCGGCTTTTTTTCCCCAACCATCCAGGCTGGCAAAATCCTAAAAAGAGAGGTGACCCCTGAAGTTTTCTTTTCCATCCTTTTGACATTTGGAACTCTATTCTCTTCCAACTTTTTTTTTTGACTTCTTTCTTTTTCGTTTGAAGATGAGACATTTACTGGTACCTCTTCCCAACACATGATTACTTTTTTTTTTACCATCCTTCTCTTGCGTCCAGATATCCTTTTGAAGTTGTCCATAAATCTTGACTGGAAGATGATGTTCTCCAGCAATGGCATCTATGCTCCAGAACCAAGATTTTTCCTACGTGCTCTTCCAGACTAAACTGAAAAGAAGAAAGAAAAAAAAAAAAAAAGCATCCCCAACCTTCTATTTATGATGTGTTCGCTCTCGTATATTCGGCCATTTTTTATACTACAGTGTTCTCCTTTTTTCCCATCCTATGCTATTTGATTTTTGTTTACTTATTTAGACCTCATCTTTATTTTTACTTTTGCTTGAGTTGTTGTACCCCATTCCTCCAGCTACCGTAACACATTTATTTTTAGGAATTGATAAGGATGTATTGTTTTTAGGCTAAACTCGGCGGAAGACCCGTTCGAACCTTTTTACTTATTCACGAAAGATCGAAAAACGCTTTTCGTGATCTTTCTCCTGGAAATGGTAATATTCAGCAATGTGTAGAATGAAGTTTAAAAAAAAAAAAAAAAATGAATGGAAAAATAGAGAAAGGGAAGAATGCCTAGACGTCTATTTTATGGGAAAAAATTGCAAATTGTGGGGAATAAATGCTCATCCCGCAAAGAAGGTAATACAGTTTACATCTGAGGGAGAAAGTTGAAAGGGGATAAATATTATTTCATGTATTAGATACGTATTTTACTCTTAACTTTCTGTTGCAAAATAATTGGAGATAAAAATCCATTTTAAGACAAATCATTATTATTTAGACGGATAAAAAAGAAGGAAATGTTCTTAGAATATTTTATTGATTAGCCATATAAAATAAAATGTAAAATTTATAAAAAACATTTCATTTATTGATAAACATTTAAAAGATTATTATTGTCAATAATAGATCAGTAATACATAATTAAAATCATTCATGAAATATTCTATAAAATTAAATTCATGTTAATAACAATTTCATGTATATATTTTATTCCTTACTTTCTGTAACAAAATAGTTGGAAAAAGTGTAGTAAAAGAGAGGAATCCATTTTAAGACAAATCTTTATAACTTAGATAAAAAAGAAAAAAAAATGTTGTTATAATATTTTACTGATCAGTCACTTAACATAGTAGGTTTAAATTTTATTCAACAATTAAAAGATAATTATTGTCTAGGTCAGTAATACATAATTGCTTTCAAAACTTATTTATGAATTATTTCATTAAAACTAAATTAATGTTTACACCTTACTTTCTGGTACAAAATAATTGGACAAAAAGTAGTATAATTGAAGATTCCATTTTCAGACAAAGCTTTATAACACAAAGAGATAAAAAAAAAGAAATCAAAATGTATTCAAATAGAAAAATCTAATTTGATCGTAATAAAAAATAATTTAATGTAGCCATGAAAGATAATCGAATTTTCCTCTTTTCATCAAATTATGAATTTGTCCTTTAATGTTTTCTTAAAAATGACTAAATAAAATTATAGTAAATTGAATTCTTAATACTGCATAAATATAATTTCCATTTTTTATCTCATCGATTCAATTCATTCTCCAGAATCAATGAGATAAAAAGGAGAAATATTCGAATATTTATTCATAAAAAAAAGAAAAGGCAATCCTATAGAAAATGACTAAAAGGTTTCAGGCTGAAACACTGGGAAGGGACTTCCTTCTATGAAGACCCAATATTTACGGACATCGTATGCAAATCCCATCGATGTAAAATAACGCGATCTAACTCCCTCCAGGCGATACTATCATCCACTCCTTGCCCATCCCCTTGCCCCACCCCACACAAAGCGAGTTCTTCACTTTCACAGTTTTCTTTTCAGCACCACAGCAATTTATACGTGTCCGGTCAGAAACGAAAGTGTTTTTTGTGCCCCATTACGGACACTTTTCCCACTTTGGTCATAAGTTTTTTATCTCGGTCGCTGAAGCGCTTCCTTTTCTATACTATGGTGGCGGTTTTTTTTCTTTACGAATCATCCAGGCTGGAGAAATGCTAAAAAAGGGGGGACCCCAGAAGTTTTCTTTTCCATCCTTTTGGCACTTCGAACTCTTATTCTCTTCCAACTTTTTTTCTCTCTTCTTTTTTCTTTTACGTTTGCAGATGAGACATTTACTGGTACCTCTCCCCAACACACGATTGCTTTTTTTTTACCATCCTTTTCTTACTTCCAGATATCCCTTTGAAGTGGTTCATAAATCTTGACTGGAAGATGATGTTCTCCAGCAATGGCATCTATGCTCAAGTACCAAGATTTTTCCTCCGTGCTTTTCCAGACTAAACTGAAAAGGAGAAAGAAAAAAAAAGCATCCCCAACGCTCTATTTATGATCTGTTCGCTCTCGTATATTCGGCCATTTTTTATACTACAGTGTTCTCCTTTTTTCCCATCCTATGCTATTTGATTTTTGTTTACTTATTTAGACCTCATCTTTATTTTTACTTTTGCTTGAGTTGTTGTACCCCATTCCTCCCAGCTACCGTAACACATTTATTTTTAGGAATTGATAAGGATGTATTGTTTTTAGGCTAAACTCGGCGGAAGACCCGTTCGAACCTTTTTACTTATTCACGAAAGATCGAAAAAAGCTTTTCGTGATCTTTCTGCTGGAAATGGTAATATTCAGCAGTATGTAGAATGGAGATTTAAAAAACATGAATTGGAAAAGAGAATGCCTAGATTTTACTCTGTCTCTTTTATAGGAAAAAAATGCGAATTCGCGGAATAAATGCTCATCCCGCAAAGAATGTAATACAGTTTACTACGGAGATAAATTTGGAAGGGGATAAATATTATTTCATTAATTTCATTTGTTTTCACTACATATTTTACACCTCAATTTCTATAACAAAATAATTGGACCAAGTGTAGTAAAATAGATAACTCCATTAAGACAAATCTTTATAATATAGATAAAAAAAAAAAAAGAATTTTAAACACCTTAAAATTTTTTTACTGATCAGCCATTTAAAATAATATGTTAAAAATATATTCAACAGCAATTCGTTTATTGATAAACATTTAAAAGATTATTATTGTTAGTAATTGATCAATATTATATAATTCATGGAATGTTCTAATAAAACGAAATTCATGTTAATAACTATTTCATGTATTCAATATAAAATTTACTCTAAACTTTCTGTAACAAAATAATTGAAGAAAGTCTAGTAAAAGTGGTGATTATATTTTAAGACAAATCTTTATAACATAGAGAGATAAAAAAGAAAGAGATTTTATTATCATTTTAAACATTTTAAAACTATTTTATTGATTGTATTGGAATATAGTATTGGAGAAGAATTCATGAAATTATCATTGACATACAGTTTTAAAATAAATACGAGACAATGCCTCAAACTTCAATGAACACGTTCATATTGTTCCTTAGAAAGCTAATTCGAATCAACAATATGAAATGTTATCCATGTACTTCTGTCAATATAACAGAAAAGTACTTTCTTTAAAAGTTACAAAAAGCTTAGTATTTCTAAATTAAACATTCATTTCTGAAAAGTGTTCATAGAAAACGTTAATTTACTTCATAAACTATGTGTTTAAAGTACAAATGGATACATTATCATTTACGAATTTCAAATCTGAAAGGATAAGAGCTAACGATTTATTGCTGAGGATAAGCACATTATCCGGCGATGAAACGACATTTGTCAATTGAAAGCAGATTCCGAAAGTGAGATTCGTGGATAATAATCAATGATTTCTGACAGGATGGCCAGAAACTCATTTCAGCAGGAATTTGCATTAGAATAGAAAATTAAGATCGGCGAGTAAAAGACATGAATAGAACATGTGTGATCTGGTCCAGTTGACTAAACTTTGTTGTTTAATTATTTCATAGAATTCATTTCAGTGGAATGCAATATGTGTGCACGGAATTTCTAAGTAGAGTAGGATTTAAAATTTATTAATTCAGTCCTAGTACTCAAACTAGCGAGGTGAATTCAGATATTTCTTAGCGGAAATGAATCCTACGGTACTCAATAAATTGCTGGAAAATTTTATTTCTTCAAATTTGTAAAATTAATATGATTGATTTGGTAAATTAATATTCCCTTCCTGTAAGGTTTGAACGAAGTAAAAAAAAATGAAATATCACAAAATTAACAGTTTATAGATAATAGTCTAAAAAAAAAATAATAATAATTGCTTCTTTTAATCTTTTCTTAGATTTTAAATATTTTTAGAGTAATCCAGTATTTGTCCCCTAATTGTATTGAGATACTTTCAAGTTTTCTTCGTTTATGATGAATTCATATTTGTAAAACATTAAATTACGTTGCGTGTTGCATATCGCATGATAAAAATATCAGTTTAACGAATTCAAAGGACTACAAGTCATTTAATCCCTAAATAATAAAAATATTTATTATATACCCTTCTATTTATATTTAATGAATATATAAAATATTTTAAATAATAATAAATATTTAATGAATCTTTTAAATTTAATATCACTTATACTTTTACGAAAGTATAAGTGATATTAAATGTTTAAAATATGGTCAATTGCAAGAAAAATCCCAACATATTGTTTATGTGACCTGGAGACTTAAATACTAAGAAAATGCTGGTCTCAACTATTCTTGTGCAAGAAATCTTCCTGTTTCTTTCACTTTTATAGACACAATAAAATTTAAAGATCCCTTTTGTTAGAGATTTTGTATCTGACTGCCTTTTATATTTTTTTCAAATAATACATATTAAATAAATAAACAAGATTTCATTCAATTGTTTTATGTAAGGCACACACAGAATCAAATATATTTGAAATTTTTTTTTTTGTTCAAGTTGAAACAAATTAAGAAACATTCTGTTTATATAAAAGCAATGTTATATTTCTTCAAATAAAGAAAAATTACATTTGAGTTCCACAAAAATTATTAGTTATATGTTTTCCAAATAGGTGTTATTAAAATGGGTTTAACTTTTAAAGATAATTATCAAAATTTAATAATTTGCTAGTAAAATGTTAAAATTATCATGATAGCAGTGGTTATCATTATATATGGATCATATCATATCATGATAGCAGTGGTTATCATTATATATGGATCATATCATATCATGATAGCAGTGGTTATCATATAATTATCATGATAGCAGCTGGGTGCCACAGGCTTCCGGATCATGTTCTGACGGTGCCATAGATGTTTGTAGTGGTTCGAAATCCACTTTAACCCATAGGTTCCTGTCTAATATGACAGTAGACCATTGAGCATAGGGCTGAAAACCCTGCTCCGTAAAAAAGAGAAGATCGCCTGTATCAAAATTGTGCAAATGAAGAAGAAGAAATCGATAAATGTCCTCATAAATGATGTGTAAATGTTAGCTAAATAGAGAATCATGAATGTTAATCTTTGCATTTGACACGAATTCAAAATTGGGGGATTAAAAAATTAATTAACATAACTTAAACTTAGTAAATAACTCAATAACTTGACATAATTGATTAACAGATTAATGCAGGAACTCTTACACTTTATAGTAAAACATTTGTTTTTGACTCTAAAATAAATAATTAAGTATGAGAAATTAATACTTTTAAAGTGTTTCTGAAACAGTTAATTTTGTTATTTAGAATTGAATTTAATTTTGCATATTTATAAATAGGCACTAATATGTGTTAATTAATAGATCCATGGTAGATAAAAAAATAACTAAAACTGTTTTTAAATCAGCACAATTAAATCTGTGATTGATTTATTTAACTTAAAGTGTATCTGATTATCATAAAGTACCATTCATTTAAAACTTTCAGACAAATTCTGCCGGAGAAAAAAAAAAGAAATCAAAATATATTCAAATAGCAAAATCTTATTTGATTGCAAAAAAAATAATAATAATAATAATTTAATGTTACCATTAAAAATAATCGAAATTTGCACTTTTATCAAATTATCAATTATCCCTTCAATGGTACCCTAAAAATGGCCAAATAAATTTTTAGAAAATTGAATTCTTAACACTACATAAATATAATTTTCATTTTTTATCTCATCGATTCAATTCCTTCTTCAGAATAAATGAGATAAAAATAATAAAAAAAATCGAATATTTATTCCTAAAAAAGGAAAGGGAATCCTATCGAAAATGACTAAAAGGTTTCAAACTGAAACACTGGGAAGTGACTTCCTTCAAAGAAGAGCCGATATCTATGGCCTTGTGTGCAAATCCCTTCGATGTAAAATCACGCATTCCAACTCCCTCCAGGCGATACCATCTTTCACCCCTTGCCACACCCCACACAAAACGAGTTCTTCAAGTTCACAGTTTTCTTATCAGCACCACAGCGATTTATACGTCTCCGGTCAGAAACCAAAGTGTTTTTTCGTGCCCCATTATGGACACTTTTCCAACTTTGGTCATCAGCTTTTATCTCGGTAGCCAAAGCGCTTCCTTTTCTATACTATGATGACGTTTTTTTCTTTTACCAAACATCCAGGCTGAAAAAATCCTAAAAGAGAGGGGACCCCAGAAGTTTTCTTTTCCATCCTTTTGACATTTCGAACTCTATTCTCTTTCAACTTTTTTTCTCTCTTCTTTCTTTTACGTTTGCAGATGAGACATTTACTGGTACCTCTCCCCAACACATGATTGCTTTTTTTTTACCATCCTTCTCTTACGTCCAAATATCCCTTTAAAGTGGTCCATAAATCTTGACTGGAAGATGATGTTCTCCAGCAATGGCATCTATGCTCCAGAACCAAGATTCTTCCTCCGTTCTCTTCCAGACTAAACTGAAAAGGAGAAAGAAAAAAAAAAGCATCAGAACGCTCTATTTATGATATGTTCGCTCTCGTATATTCGGCCATTTTTTATACTACAGTGTTCTCCTATTTCCCCATCCTATGCTATTTGATTTTTGTTTACTTATTTATATCTTTTTTTATTCTACTTTTGTTTGAGTTGTTGTACCCCATTTCACCTAGCTACCGTAACAGATTTATTTTTAGGAATTGATAGGGATGTATTGTTTTTAGGCTAAACTCGGCGGAAGACCCGTTCGAACCTTTTTACTTATTCACGAAAGATCGAAAAAAGCTTTTCGTGATCTTTCTCCTGGAAATGGTAATATTCAACAATGTGTAGAATGGAGATTTAAAAAAAAAATGAATGGAAATAGAGAGAAAAGGAAGAATGCAGTAGACGGCTCTCTGTTTCTTTTATAGGAAAAAATTGCGAATAAATCCTCATCCCGCAGATATGGTAATACAGTTTACAGCTGAGGGGAAAGTTGAAATGAGATAAATATTATTTCATGTATTCAATACATATTTTACTCCTTTCTCTCTGCAACAAAATAATTGGACCCAAAATAATTGTAGTAAAAGTGATGGATCTATTTTAAGACAAATCTTTATAACACAGAAAGATAAAAAAAAAGAAATTCTGTTACAATTTTAAACTATTTTATTGATCAGTCATTTAAAGTAGTATGTTTAAAATTTATTCAACAACAGTTCATTTATTGATAGACATTTAAATAATTATAAATCTCAGTAATGGATCATTTGCTGACAATAATAATCTTTAGTGACATTAATAATCTTTTAAATGCCTATCAATTTAAAAGATTATTATTGTGAACAATATTTTATAAATAATCTTTTAAAATCATTCATGAAATACTTATAACATAGAGATGAAAAATGATGTTATAATTTTAATCATCTTAAAACTATATTACTATTCAGCCATTTAAAATATGTTCAGCATCTTTATTTTTTAGAGCAATTCATTTATTGGTAAAAATTTAAAAGATTACTATTGTCAGTAATAGATCAGTATTCATAATTGCTTTTAAAATTGTTCACAAATATTCTACTAAAAATAAATTCATGTTAATAACTATTTCATGTATTCAATATATGTTTTACTCCTTACTTTCTATAAAGTTTAGTAAAAGAGATGATTTAACATAATTAATTAACATAACATAAACTTAAATTAATTAATAACTTAATATCTTAACATAATTAATTAATAGATTAAGGGAGAAACTCGTAATCTTTATAGTAAATCATTAGTTTTAAACACTAAAAGGAATAAATACTAAATTATGAGAAATTAATGCTTTTAAAATGTTTCTGAAGCAGTTAATTTTTATATTCAGAAAGGTATTTAATTTTATATATTTACAAATATGCACGTATATTTTGATCCAAAAATTTCACATACATCTGTTAGTTAATAGATGTATGATAGATAAAAAATAATTAAAAATGTTTCTAAATAACTACATTTAAACTTTTTTTTAAGTAAAAAAATAGTAGCACTATCAAAAAAGGTTGTTATACTTACAAATGATGGTAATGAAACATACAGGTATTTAATTGGTATAACTTATAGACTATTTCTATAGAATCTTTGCAACAATTTCTTGGAATATTTTAATGAAAATATTATGACTAACAGAGAAATTGAAATTGATTTATTTAACTTAGACAGTATCTGATTATCATAAAGTACCACTCATTTAAAACTTTCAAACAAATTCTTTAGGAGAAAGAAAAGAAATCAAAATATATCCAAATAGAAAAATCTTATTTGATTGCAATAAAAAGTACTTTAATGCAACCATTAAAGATAATCGAAATTTCCCCTTTTATCAAATTATCAATTATTCCTTCAATGTTTCCTTAAAAATATCTCAATAAATTTGTTAGAAAATAGAATTCTTAATAATACATGTAGATTTAGTCGGTTGGAAAAGACGCATCCCAGCCGAAACCCCAATTTATGTAGACTTACACCGGTTTCAACTGATGCATCCCGGCCGAACCTACAGTTTTGTTAGACTTCTCTACCAGTCTAACAGTCGCTGTACTTTTGCAGTGGGTGTCTAGGGGTGTATTTCCAAACCGAAATAAAGAAGCGTTGGTTTTCTCTCAACAACACATATTTAATTAATATATTTACATTAATATTTACCGAAAGTATTGATATATTCACAACCTTTTTCTACCGCTGTTTGACGCAGCATCTCCCATGTTCCATGCCTCTCTCGCCCAAGTCCGGGGTTTTTCCCTTCTTCCAGGGCCAGAGTTCAAGGTCCAATACTGCCACTACATGGCAAAAGGCTGGTGTGAAAGGCACATAGTCCGTGAAGTGTTTCCATCTGGTGCTTAGCATAGAAACAAATCCTACATAAATAAATATAATTTCCATTTTTTATCTCATCGATTCAATTCATTCTTCAGAATCAATGAGATAAAAAGAAGAAATATTCGAATATTTATTCATAAAAAAGAAATGGAAATCCTATTGAAAATGACTAAAAGGTTTGAGACTGAAACACTAGGGAGTGACTTCCTTCTACGAAGTGCCAATATCTACGGCATCGTATGCAAATCCTTCGATGTAAAATCACGCGTTCCAATTTCCTCCAGGCGATACCATCATCCAACCCTTGCTCCATCCCACACAAAACGAGTTCTTCACTTTCACAGTTTTCTTATCAGACCACAGCAATTTATACGTCTCCGGTCAGAAGCGAAAGTGTTTTTTCATGCCCCATTACGGACACTTTTCCCACTTCGGTCATAAGTTTTTATCTCGGTCGTCAAAGCGCTTCCTTTTCTATACTATGGTGGCAGGTTTTTTTTACCACCCATCCAGGCTGGTAAAATCCTGAAAGAGAGGCAGACCCCAGACGTTTTCTTTTCCATCCTTTTGACATTTCGAACTCTATTCTCTTTCAACTTTTTTTCTCTCTTCTTTCTTTTACGTTTGCAGATGAGACATTTACTGGTACCTCTCCCCACCACATGATTGCTTTTTTTTACCATCCTTCTCTTACGTCCAGATATCCCTTTAAAGTGGTGTCGTGTTGCTATCTAGTAATTTAATTAATTTAACTATTACCTCTAATCACGAATCATAAGCAAAACAAATCAGATACTATTATTGAATTAATTGCGTTGTGTTCTTAGATAATAACCCAGGAAATTAAAATTTTACCTAAACGACAATCAGCATGGTGTGCATTGTCTGCAGGAAATAATACTCAGGAAACATACAATCATAGACATTAGATTTATTATAATAAAAATAGATATAAACAAATGAATTAATTTTGAATTAAATGCAAACAGGGGCCCCACCAATATTATACAATTACGTACAAACATAATACACTTAGATTTAACTAAACACAATACATTAGATAAAAATAGAAATTAAATCAATTCTTGTAATTTAACCTTCACTCATATCTATCACAAGCAATTTAATTACAAGAAAAGGACGAGGCACTAAATTCTGTCTGTTGAGTTCATATGCAAAAAGGACGGAGGAATGTGCGCTGAACTCGCACTGAGCATTCAATATCACTTTAGAGTTATTCAAAATCTGTATCTTTGTTTTCACGGAGTTCCTTGGTCTATGATGACCTATTACTCCAGGATGGTATGTTAGAGTTCATTGATGAGAGGTAAAACATTGATGATTATAAACAGTAGTAAGTGATCAAGGTATTGCCCAATAATGAAAAAAAATTAAAAGTTAAATTTAAAAAACTGAATAAAAAATAATAAAAGAAAAAAAGATAATAAACCAGTTACTGAGAAAAATATACAAAAATATAAATAGGAGTATACTACGGAGTAGAGTAATTGCTGCTAGAAATGATGACTAAAGGGGACAGGTCAGGTTCGAACCCGCTGCCTTTCGGCAACATAAGCTCTACTCTGAGCACTGAGCCAGTTCGTCTAGGTCAATTGCAAATTGTGCAGTGTCGCCCGCGGGCGTTTAGCATTTTCCGGCAATGTGAAATCGTATCTGGGAAGATTACAAATTTCATCATTGGGAATAAAATCTAGATTTGCGTAAAAATTAGTCGCAAGTTTAAGCATGAAATTTTGAATAGCAGGGAGGGATAAGCTATGACGAATGTCATCATTTCTAAAGTACCAAGGAGAGTTTGTTATCATACGAAGTAACTTATTTTCAATTCTATTAATGTAGTTAATATGGTACCTTGCAGCAGAACCCCAAACCGGGCTAGCATAAGTTATAACAGGACGCAAATAGTACATGTAGATGAGTAGTTTATTTTCTAAAGAAAGTGGTGAGTTTTTATTAATAAAGGGATACAACATGCGAATACAAATATTTACTTTCTTTTGATGTGATTCATATGATTAATGTAAGTTAGTTTATTGTCAAGGTAGACTCCGAGGTATTTTGCATTAGTAGACCAATTGATTAGTTGGTTAAAGAGGTAAATGTTAGGAGGAGCAATTCTTCTCCTCGTGAATAGTACAGCTTCAGTTTTATCAACGTTTATTTTAATGCGCCATCTAGTGAGCCAAGCTTCAAGGTGAGTAAAATAATTCATGAAATTAGATTGGATGGTGTCAAGTGATTTTGCTGAGGTGATGACCGCAGTGTCATCTGCATAGATGCCTAGAGAAATGTTGGTGATCTGTGGAATATCGTTAATATAAAGGTTGAATAAAATTGGGCCAATCAGGGACCCCTGTGGAACTCCTGCGCTGATTGGTCTGTCAGTAGAAATTGCGTTATTTACCTTTACAGCGAAAGTTCTGTTGTGCAGATAGGATTTAATGAGGAGAATTAAATACGTAGGAAAGTTATAAGCAACAAGTTTATGAATTAATCCATCGATCCAGACTCTGTCAAAAGCTTTAGCTACATCTAGGAAGACAATCCCCGTTAAATTTTTACTACTGAGCCCTTCAGAGATCATTTCCGTGATGCGAAGAAGTTGATGGGTGGTACTAAGTTGGGGGTGAAACCAAACTGTTGCGGGATCATTATAGCATTTCTATGAATGTGCTTTTTAATTTTATGGAGAATAACAAATTCGGTGAGTTTGCTAAGGGTGGAAAGAAGAGAGATGGGACGGTAATTACTAGGGTTAGTTGGATCCTTTCCTGGTTTAATAATGGGAAGAACAATTGCTTTTCTCCAGGAAAGGGGAAGTAAGTTAGTTTAATAATTGCATTAATAAGATTAGCTATTCTAAGGATAATATTATGCGGAAGATTTTTAATCATTTTATTGGTGACGTTATCCGCGCCAGGTGCTTTATTAATTTTAAGTTTATTAATATACTCATAAATAAGAGAGGATTTAACATTAATGATTTTGTTAGGATGACCTTTAGAATTTAAGAGGTTGATGGAGTTATTGACCGTTTCGTTAGTGGAAGAATTAGAAAAATCATTAACTTGGAACTGATTCTGAAGGCTGTCCGCGAGCAAATTTGCTTTGTCTATATCATTTAAGACCGGAGTGGAGTTTTCATCTTTAAGATTAGCAACTTTAATATTATGCCCCTTTAATTGTTTAATCGCGCGCCAGATGGAGCCATCAGCTGGATCTAGAGACTGTAAACGATTGGTCCAGTTGTTTTGTGTGAATTCTTGGATTGACTTACGAAGCTTGGCTTGTGACCTATTGTACTGATTTTTAGAGTTAGGATCGCGATGTCTTTGCCAGATTTTTCTATTTTTATTTCTATCTGCGAAGAGTTTTTTAATATGAGCAGGAAAAAAATTGATATTATTATTTTTAACAGATTTAGAGGAGTTAGTATATGCATTATGGATGAGGTTAGTAATACGATTAAGTTCCGCATCTATTAAGAGTGAGGAGTCTAAATCGAGGTTATCAGTAGAGGGGTTAGAAAGAATACTATTAAATTTTGACCAGTTGGTAGATACATTACGAGTTAGATCTAGAGTTTCATAAGTTAGAGAAAAGTTTAACATAACCGGATTATGATCTGAGGAGAGTTCAATTAAGGTTTCTATTGAAAAAGGAACATGAAAATTGTTAAGAAGCGTTAAGTCTATGGTAGAGGAAGAAAGGTTGGTGACCCTAGTGGGAGTGGGCGGTGCAAAAATTTCCAGGCCAGTATGATTGGCCAATTGCACTAGTGCAATGCCAGTGCTATCATCACGCCTACATCTCCATGAGGAGTGATGTGCATTGAAATCCCCACATAGGATCGAAGAATTATTAAGCTGCAAGATTGCAGAGAGATCATTAAGAAGATTAGTGCGATTAATAGTACAGGGTACATAAATGGAAGCAATGTTTACATTATTAAAGTGTTGGGTGTTTATGCTAAGAACAGTTGCTTGAATATCAGTTAAGGTGTGCGGAGTGACATTAGAGTGAGAAATATGATTCTTAATAAAGATAGCTGTACCTCCACGAGGTCTGGGTATTTGCGCTCCATCGTTTCTATAGAGTAAGTAGTTTGGGATGTGAGGATTACGATTAGGAGAGAGGGGAGTTTCCTGAATTAGATTAGATCTGGGTTATGGGTGTTAGTAAAGTGTATTAATTCATGCATTTTTGACATTATACTATTTGCGTTCCAATAACAAATTTTTAGCCCTGCAACCAGCACAACCATTAATTAACATTATGAGGTTTAACTATACTAAGCACAGAGGCTAGTTTATCTAGAGGATTATTTGCTGAGGATAGGGCATGATACATGCTGTCTAAGCCTCCCATATTATTAAAGATATTAATAAGCTCATTTAAGACATAAATTGCCTTAGTGGCAGAATCAGGATTAGAATTTTTAACATTTGCAGTAGGATGATTTTGCTGGTTCTCCGTAGTAGAGAAAAAAAACCCTCTTGTTCTGTCCACCACCGCTTATAAGCACGAATAATGACCGCGTCATAGCTGACGTCATTCCAGGCTTCGATTGGTCGAGATCCCGGTTCCAGACGGGGTGACAGGAGCCTGAGGCTCAATTCGTACTTCATGGGGTCCGCCATCTTCTACCGTGACCACACCGGAAGTCAAACAACAACCCCTACCAAGAACTGAGTTTGAATGAAAATGGCACAACTTAAGACTTTTCTTTCTTCTCTTCCTCTTTTTCTTTTTATTATTATAATTATTATTATTAATCAGGATTTGAAAATGTTTCACACATAATTTAACAAATTGCAACTTTATGAATATCGAAATACAATGACAAAACAAACAAACAAAAAAAAAACATAATTTGCAACCAAATTTATAAACACAAAATACATAAATTTAAAATTACACATATCCCATCAATTTCTTAATTACGTCTCATTCACTGAGTGGGTGGATGGCAGCGCCACAACAGTGGTCCATAAATCTTAACTGGAAGATGATGTTCTCCAGCAATGGCATCTATGCTCCAGAGCCAAGAATTTTCTTCCGTGCTCTTCCAGACTAAACTGAAAAGGTGAAAGAAATAAAAAAGCATCTCCAACGGTCTATTTATGAGCTGTTCGATCTCGTATATTCGACCATTTTTTTATACTACAGTGTTCTCTATTTTCGCCATCCTATGCTATTTGTTTGTTTATTTATTTAGATCTTTTTATTCTACTTTTGTTTGAGTCGTTGTACCCCATTCCTCCCAGCTACCGTAACACATTTATTTTCAGGAATTGATAGGGATGTATTGTTTTTAGGCTAAACTCGGCGGAAAAACCCGTTCGACCTTTTTACTTATTCACGAAAGAACGAAAAAACTTTTCGTGATCTTTCTCCTGGAAATGTTAATATTCAGCAATGTGTAGAATAGAGATTTAAAAAAAAAATGAATGGAAAAATAGAGAAAGGGAAAAATGCCTGGACAGCTCTCTGTCTATTTTATGGGAAAATTGCGAATTCTGAGGAATAAATGCTCATCTCGCAAAGAGGGTAATACAATTTACAGCGGAGGGGAAAGTTGAAAGGGAATAAATATTATTTCATGTATTCGATACATATTTGACTCCTAACTTTCTGTTGCAAAATAATTGGAGGATAAAAATCCATTTTAAGACAAATCATTATTATTTAGGCGGATAAAAAAGAAGGAAATGTTGTTAGAATATTTTATTGATTAGTCATATAAAATAGTATGTTAAATTTATTCAACAACGTTTCATTTATTGATAAACATTTAAAAGATTATTATTGTCAATAATAGATCAGTATGACATATTTAAAATCATTCATGAAATATTCTAATAAAACTAAATTCATGTTAATAACAATTTCATGTATTCAATATATATTTTACTCCTGACTTTCTGTAACAAAATAGTTGGAGAAAATGTAGTAAAAAAGAGGAATCCACTTGAAGACAAATCTTTATAACTTAGATAAAAAAGAAACAAAAAATCTTGTTATAATATTGTACTGATCAGTCAT
Source organism: Caerostris darwini (assembly GCA_021605075.1). Taxonomy (NCBI): domain Eukaryota; kingdom Metazoa; phylum Arthropoda; class Arachnida; order Araneae; family Araneidae; genus Caerostris; species Caerostris darwini. Next base: position 23,458 of record BPLQ01002620.1, on the reverse strand, counting down.
TTAACATAGTAGGTTTAAATTTTATTCAACAATTAAAAGATAATTATTTTCAGTAATAGGTCAGTAATACGTAATAGCTTTCAAAAATTATTCATGATTTATTTCATTAAAACTAAATTAATGTTTACACCTTACTTTCTGTAACAAAATAATTGGACAAAAAAGTAGTATAAATGAAGATTCCATTTTAAAACAAAGCTTTATAACACAGAGAGATAAAAAAGAAAGAAATCAAAATGTATTCAAATAGAAAAATCTTATTTGATTGTAGTAAAAAATAATTTAATGTAGGCATTAAAGATAATCGAAATTTCCTCTTTTCATCAAATTATGAATTTGTCCTTTAATGTTTCCTTAAAAACGGCTAAATAAATTTATAGTAAATTGAATTCTTAATACTGCATAAATATAATTTGCATTTTTTATCTCATCGATTCAATTTATTCTTCAGAATCAATGAGATAAAATGAAGAAATATTCGAATATTTATTCATAAAAATTAGAAAAGGAAATCCTATAGAAAATGATTAAAAGTTTTCAGGCTGAAACATTGGGAAGTGACTTCCTTCTACGAAGATCCAATATCTACGGGTATCGTATGCAAATACCATCGATGTAAAATCACGCGTTCGAACTCCTTCCAGGCGACACCATCATCCACCGCTTTGCCCACCCCTTGCCACACCCCACACAAAACTAGTTCTTCACTTTCACAGTTTTCTTATCAGCAGCACAGCAATTTATACGTCTCCGGTCAGAAACGAAAGTGTTTTTTCGTGCCCCATTATGGACACTTTTCCCACTTTTGTCATAAGTTTTTATCTCGATCTCCAAAGCGCTTCCTTTTCTATACTATGGTGGCTTTTTTTTTTACCAACCATCCAGGCTGGTAAAAATGCTAAAAGAGAGGGGACCCCAGAAGTTTTCTTTTCCATCCTTTTACATTTCGAACTCTTATTCTCTTCCAACTTTTCCTCTCTCCTCTTTCTTTTACTTTTGCAGATGAGACATTTACTGGTACCTCTCCCCAACACATGATAGCTTTTTTTTTTACCATTCTTCTCTTACGCCCAGATATCCTTTTGAAGTGGTCCATAAATCTTGACTGGAAGATGATGTTCTCCAGCAATGGCATCTATGTTCCAGAACCAAGATTCTTCCTCCGTTCTCTTCCAGACTAAACTGAAAAGAAGAAAGAAAAAAAATATGCATCCCCAACGCTCTATTTATGATCTGTTCACTCTCGTATATTCGGCCATTTTTTATAGAACAGTGTTCTCCTTTTTCCCTATCCTATGCTATTTGATTGTTGTTTACTTATTTAGATCTTTTTTATTCTACTTTTGTTTGAGTTGTTGTACCCTGTTCCTCCTAGCTATCGTAACTCATTTTTTTTTAGGAATTGTTAAGGCTGAATTGTTTTTAGGCTAAACTCGGCGGAAGAACCCATTCGAACCTTTTTACTTATTCACGAAAGATCGAAAAAAGCTTTTTGTGATCTTTCTCTTGGAAATGGTAATATTCAGCAATGTGTAGAATGAAGATTTAAAAAAAATGAATATGAAAAGAGAGAAAGGGAAGAATGCAGTAAACGGCTCTCTGTCTCTTTTATACGGAAAAATTGCGAAATCTGGGGAATAAATGCTCATCCGGCAAAGAAGGTAATACAGTTTACAGTGGAGGGGAAAGTTGAAAGGGGATAAATATTATTTCATGTAGTCAATACTTATTTTACTCCTTACTTTCTGTAATAAAATAATTGGACAAAAGTGTAGTAAAAGAGATGATCTTTATAACTTATAGAATTTAAAAAAAAAAGAAATGTTTTGATAATATTTTACTGTCTGTTATTTTAAACAGTATGAGTAAAATTTATTCAACAATAATTTATATATTAATAAACATTTAAAATATTATAATTTTCGATAATAGATCAGTAGTACATAATTGCTTTTAGAGTTATTCTTGCATTATTGCATTAAAACTAATATAATGTCAACTTACTTTGTATTACAAAATAATTGGCGAAAGTGTAGAAAAAGAAAGGATTCCGTTTAAGACAAATCTTTATAACTAAGAGAGATAAAAAAAGAAAGGAATGTTGTTATAATATTTTACTGATCAATCATTTAAAATAGTATGTTTAAAATTTATTCAAATATAATTCATTTATTGATAGACATTTAAATGATTATTATTGTCAATAATAGATTAGTATTAAAAGATTATTATCTTTCTACGAAGAGCCAATATCTACGTCATTAAAGTGTATTAATTCCGCCCACTACTGAAAGGATGGTAAACCGAATTCAGATATTTTTTTGCAGAAATAAGCCATATGATTAGTAAATTGCATGAAAATTTTATTTCTTCAAATTTATAAACTTAATATGAGTTCTATGATTTAAACAAAGAAAAAAAATATTGCAAAATTAAGAGTTTGTAGATAATTTTAAAAACAATTTATTATTTTCTTGATTTTTTTCTTAGATTCTAAGTGTCCTTAAAGTAGTCCAGAATTTGTCCTCTAATTTGATTGATGTGTGTTCAAGTTTTCTCCTTTTTTGATGAATTCATATTTGCGTAACACAAAGTTGTCACGGGTTGTATATTGAATGACAAAAATTATTATCAGATTTACGAAATCAAAACCTATAACAATTAATTTATTAATCATTCAATTAATTTAATCATTTAATCTTTCAATAATAAACGTACTTCGTATCATTTTATTTATGTGAACTTCTTTTAGAACAATATAAATAAATATTTTGAATATTGTAAAAGTACAAGTTATATTAAATGTTTAAAATGTGGTCAATTGCAGTCAAACTCCCAACACGTTGCTTATGTGAACCTGGAAACTTAAATACTACGAAATGCTGGTCTCAACTATTCTTGCTCCAAAAATCTTCCTTGTTTCTTTCACTTTTATAGAGACAATAAAATTTAAAGTTTTCTTTTGTTAGAGATTTCGTATCTGATTCGCTGTTATATTTTTTTCAAATAATACATATTAAATAAATGAACAAAATTTCATTCAATTGTTTTATGTAACGCACACAAAAAAAAATCAAATAAATTTGAAATTTTCTATTTTTTTGTTCAAGTTGGATCAAAAATTTAGAAGCAGTCTGTTTATATATAAGTATTGTTATATTTTTTTAAATAAAGAAAAAATACATTTGGGCTCAACAAATGCTATCCATTATTTTTTTCTAACAGATATTATTAAAATGGGTTTAACTTTTGCACATTATCATAGAAATTTAATAATATGCTAATAAAACGTTAAAACGGTCAAGATGACCGATTGCATAGCGCTCGGTATCACAGGCTTTGGGATCGAGACCACGCGGGGCCATGAATGTTCGTAGTGCCTCAAAATCCACTTTAAACCGTAGGTCTCGGTCTAATATGACTGTATGGCGTTGGACGTAGGGCTGAAAATACTGCTACATAAAAAAAAGAACATCTCCTGTCTCAAAATCTGCCAGTGAGCAGACGGCCTTTGCCCACCATGGGGTTATTGCGGCAATGAACAAGAAAACGCGAAAAATCTTCATAAATGATCTGTAGTTATTAGCTAAAAAGATGAACATAGATTTTATTCTCAGCATTTGACACGTACTCAAAATTGAGAAGTAAAGAGTTAACATACGAGTAAATTGAAGAAACTCGTAATCTTTATAGTAAGCCATTTGTTTTCAGCATTAAAAGGAATAAATAGTTAATCACGAGGAATTATTACTTTTAAAGTGTTTCCGAAACAATTAATTTTTATATTCAGAAGTGAATTTAATTTTATATATTTACAATTACACACTTATATTTTTATGCAAGAAATGTGGCATATATCTGTTAATTAATAGATGTATGGAAGATAAAAAATAATTAAAACTATTTTTAAACAAACACAACTAAAGTTGTTTTTTAAATAACAAATTTGTAGCCCATTAAAAAACGTGTTATACTTACAAATGACATTAATTAAACATTATGATTAACAGAAAAATTAAAATTGCTTTATTTTAATTTAAAATGTATCAGAAAGTACCATTTCTTTACAAATTTTAAACAAATTCCATAGCAGTAAAAAAAAAAAGAAATTAAAATGCAATCAAATAGAAAAATCTTATTTGATTGCAATAAAAAGTAATTTAATGTAACCATTAAAGTTAATCGAAATTTCCTCTTTTATCAAACTATCAATTACCCCTTCGATGTTTCCTAAAAAATGGCTAAATAAATTTTTAGAAATTTGAATTCGTAATAATACATAAATATAATTTCCATTTTTTATCTCATCGATTCAATTCATTGTTCAGAATCAATGGGATAAAAAGAAGAAATATTCGAATATTTATTCATAAAAAAAAAGAAAAGGAAATCCTATCGAAAATGACTACTAAAAGGTTTCAGACTGACACGCTGGGAAGTGACTTACTCCCACGAAGAGCCAATATCTACGACATCGTATGCAAATCCCTTCAACGTAAAATCATGCGTTCCAACTCCCTCCAGGCGATACCATCATCCATCCCTTTGTCCACCCCTGGCCCCACCCCACACAAAACGAGTTCTTCACTTTCACAGTTTTCTTATCAGCACCACAGCAATTTATACGTCTCCGGTCAGAAACGAAATTGTTTTTTCGTGCCCCATTACGGACACTTTTCCCACTTTGGTTGTAAGTTTTTATGTCGGTTGCCAAAGCGCTTCCTTTTCTATACTTTGGTGTGCGTTTTTTTTTCCAACCATCCAGGATGGAAAAATCCTAAAAGAGAGGGGACCCCAGAAGTTTTCTTTTCCATCCTTTTGACATTTCGAAATCTTATTCTCTTCCAACTTTTTTTTTCTCTTCTTTCTTTTACGTTTGCAGATGAGACATTTACTGGTACCTCTCCCCAACACATGATTGCATTTTTTTTACCATCCTTCTCTTACGTCCAGACATCCATTTGAAGTGGTCCATAAATCTTGACTGGAAGATGATGTTCTCCAGCAATGGCATCTATGCTCCAGAACCAAGATTTTTCCTCCGTGCTCTTCCAGACTGAACTGAAAAGAAGAAAGAAAAAAAAATGCATCCCCAACGCTCCATTTATGATCTGCTCGCTCTCGCATATTCGACCATTTTTTATACTACAGTGTTCTCCTTTTTCTCCATCCTATGTTATTTGATTTTTGTTTACTTATTTAGATCTTTTTTTTATTCTACTTTTGTTTGAGTTGTTGTACCCCATTCCTCCCAGCTACCGTAACACATTTTTTTTTTAGGAATTGATAAGGATGTATTGTTTTTAGGCTAAACTCGGCGGAAGACCCGTTCGAACCTTTTTACTTATTCACGAAAGATCGAAAATAGCTTTTCGTGATCTTTCTCCTGGAAATGTATTATTCTGCAATGTGTAGAATGGAGATTTAAAAAAAAATGAATGGGAAAGAGAGAAAGGGAAGAATGCAGTAGACGGCTCTTAGTCTCTTTTATAGGAAAAAATTGCGAATTCTGGGGAATAAATGCTCATCCCGCAAAGAAGGTAAGACAGTTTACAGTGGAGGCGAAAGCTGAAAGGGGATAAATATTATTTCATATATTGAATACATATTTTACTCCTTACTTTCTGTAACAAAATAATTGGAGAAAGTGCAATAAATGGGATGAATTCATTTTAAGAATATAAAGAGAGATAAAAAAGAAAGAAATTTTGTTATAATTTTAAACTATTTTATTGATCAGCTATTTAAAAAAGTATGTTTAAAATTTATTCAACAGCAGTTCCTTTAGGCATTTAAAAGATTATTGTCAGCAATATTTTATAATTGCTTTTAAAATTACTCCTGAAATATTCTAATAAAACTAAATTCATGTTAATAACTATTTCATGCATTCAATATATATTTTACTCCTTAATTTCTGTAACAATATAATTCTAGTAAGTGTAGTAAAATAGATGACTTCATTTAAGACAAATCTTTATAATATAGAGTGATAAAAAAGAAAGAAAGAATTTTAAACATCTCAAAGTTATTTTACTGATCAGCCATTTAAAATAGTATGTTAAAAATTTATTTAACAACAATTCATTTACTGATAGACATTTAAATGATTCTTATTGCTAGTAATATGTCAGTATTACATAATTGTTTTTAAAATTATTCATGAAATATTCTGATAAAATTAAACTCTTGTCAATAACTATTTTCTAGCGATTTCATGTATTTAATGCATATTTTACTCTTTACTTTCTGTTACAAAATAATTTTAGAAAGTGTAGTAAAAGAGATGCTTCTATTTTAAGACAAATCTTTATAACATAGAGACATAATCTTTATAACATTTTCTTTGTTATCAGAAAGAAAGAAATGTTGTTAATATTTTAAACATTTTAAAACTAATTTTTTCAGCACCCATTAAAATTTATTCAACAACAATTTATTTATTAATAAACATTTAAAAAGATTAGCATTGTCAGTAATACATAAGTATTCAAAATTTCTTTTAAAATATTTTATGAAATATTCTAATAAAAATTAAATTTAGTTTTTAAGAATATTATATATATGTTTGTTGTTGAATAATAAATTTAAATATGAAATAAACCTAGTTATAGAAATTTATAACTGAAAAAAAACAATAAGAATTTAACTAAAGGATAATGAACTAAAATACTGAATACAAGTTCTCTTTTTTTATGAACTTGTAAGTAAAATATTTCAAGAATATAACACTGAATTGTATGGCTAAGAGTTTTTAGAGTAAATTAGTATTATACATTGATTAGTTATCTTTCTTTATATACATATACACTACGTAAAAAAAGTAGAAGGACACTTGATTTTGTAACAATAAACGAAAAATATTTTATTTTTACTAAATTTTTTTATTAGAAACATTTTACAAATATTTTAAAAATACAATTTTAACATCATAATTATGATATTCAAACATAAAATATTAATGGCAACAAAAATAGTTTCTCTTTTTTGAAAATTTGTGAAAAAAGTAGAAGGACAGCATTATAATGAATGAAAATATAGTGATTTTAATAAGGAATGTTCTTTCCATTGGCCTTTATTACTTCAAATATTCTGTTTGGAAGTGAATTGTATAGAGATTGTACTTCTGATTGACAAAAATTGTCCCCCGAGTCATTCAATGCTTCTCGAAGCTGAGTTAGCGAATCAAATTGCCTTCCATCAGCATAAACTCGACGAACTAGCATTGCCCAGATGTTTTCCACTACATGAAGGTCAGGACTTTTGGCTGGCCATGGTAAAACATCCACAATATTTGTTAGGAACCAATTTTTGACTCCAGTCGCGGTGTGAATGGAAGCTCCATCTTGCTGAAACTTCCACTCTTCATCCCCCAAGTCAGAACCATAAGGAAGAAGCTCGGAATTCAGCACTTGAATTTAGTCCGTATGTTTTTGCCTACCATTTAAGAAAGCCAGACTTGTCCTTACTTCGTGTTCAACAGCCAACCAAACCATTAAACTCCCTCCTCCCATTTGTTGTGTTGAATAGTATTCGTCTTCATTCCCCAGACAATGCCAGTAGGGCTGATATCCGTCTGGACCGTCTAAGTTAAATTTCTTTTCATCGGAAAATATCACAGAAGTCCATTCTGTAGTCCAGGACATATGCTCCTTAGCCTACGCTAAACGGTTATCAATGTGAGCTTGTGTCCACTTAAGATGATGTTTCCGTTTTTTGAAAATGAATTTTTTAAATCTTTTAATATAGTTGTAAACCGTTTGTTTCGTCACATGATTAAGTCCAGCTTGATTTCTTGCCTTTGAAACACTTCCTTTGTTCTTCTTAAGCACACGAACAAGTTTTCTTTCATCACGTGGTGTTAACTTTTTCGGTCTACCAGTATTCTTTTTCTTTCCATTTTTATAAGGATTTCTGATAAAGTTTGAAACTGTATTGGGGCTCACCTTCAACAATCGAGCAATCTCTCTGACACCTTTACCATCATTTTGATATGCGGAAATTTGGCCTTTTTGAAAATCGTTCAAAGGTATTCCTTTAGACATTTCTTAGAACGGAGATAGAGCGTAACTTTTTTTCTGACAGAAAAGGATAAAACAAAGTACAAAATCACTATTTAACTAATGAACAACTCACTCAATTAAATATATTAGCAAGTGTGCTTCTACTTTTTTTACGCATCGGAAATTATATAAACTAATTTTATTATTAATATTAGCGGTAGATGTTTAATTTTTGCCTAAAATGAAAAAAAGGGTCATTAAACTAAATCTGCATAAATATCTGGTAGTTAGGAGAAAATAAGAGGTATTAATTGGCAAAAAAACACTGTCCTTCTATTTTTTCTACGCAGTGTATAACTGGTTTAATAATCGACAATAGTTTTAAGACAATCTATCAATTTTAGATAAATTATTATTAAAATATGAAAAGCAGAAATAATTAATTAATAAAACTATATAGCAACTTCTGTAATAAGTCTAAAAACAATTACTTCTTAAACTAGATAAAAAGTATAATATTTTATAGTAATGCTTATATGCCTGGAACATGAACGTCACTTAGTTTATACGCTTTTATTAATCATGTAATTTTGTTTTGAAGATAATTTGAATAAGTTACGTCCAATTTTATTATAATGAACAACTGCAACAATTTCTGATTCAACTGAATTTTGAATCTTCCAAAGAGATTTCAGTGATTGTTACAAGAGGTATTTGAACACCTTGTTCTTGCACTTATGAAAACAACCAATTATTTTAATAGTTTAGACACATGACAGCAATTCTTATTTGTAAGTTTTGTGAGAGATGTTATTTGATGATCAATAAAGAAAACCATCTTTATTTTTAAAGAGTTCAAAAAGAAGGTGATGACTTTCAATTTCATGAAATAATCATTTATTGTTCTGCGAATGCAAAGCAAAAGTAATCAATGATGAATGACTTTATCTTTTGAAGTATTCGAAAAACGCTTAAGTATTTCTATTAGGGTCATTAATTAATGATAAATGTGTCTCGGTGGCGCAATGAATCGATTGCAATTAGCTTATTTTTAAATATTTTTAAATTAATGATTCGAATATTATCTTGGGAAATTTAATTAGTTTTTTTTTTTTATTTTCAAAAGAAATAAAGTAGGAAAAGGTTTGAATTTTTGATTAATTAAAAATGTAAAAATAAAAAAAAAAATTAGTTCTCATAGTTAAATGAAGCATAATTTTTTTTCTAACGATTAATTTTAGAAATCCGCATCGTACAAATTTAAGTTATTTCGAATATTTTCAAAAATGCATACCTCGGAACCTTCAATGAAAATATTTATTGATTTTTTTATTTAATTTTTTGCATATCATTTAATTTTGAGAACTGTCATTGTTGTAAAGCATTTATTTATAAGTCAATATTTTTTTATTCTTTGAAAAATAGTCTTAATTTTAATGCATATCTTCTTCCGAAAATTCTTCACTTATTAAAAATGCTCAAATAATTTATTTATTTATTTTATAATTTTATCCTCCTAAATATTTAGGTTCATTTTTCAAATATAAAAAAATATCTGTTTTTAAATTTTCTAATGCATTGATAAATAAATAATAAGTTTTTAATTATTTCATTATTTTTTTTATTTATGATTTAATTGATTATGACTTCTCAATTGGGTAAACTACCTATAAAATCTTTTATTACAGTTAGGGTGGCCAGATACAATACATAAAAGAACCACTTTTTCTATTTGAAAGTTCCATTATTTTAATGAGCTTGTATTTAATTAATTAATTAAATATTTAATTTAGATTGTACGAGCTGCTGTAAAAAGGCATCAATCCAATAATCAACTTAAAAAAAAAGAAACCATAAGAAAATCTCAATTTTTCAAATTCATTTTGATTGAATAAAAACAGTATTTGTTTGGGCAGCATTTTTTTAAAATTTTATATTTTACCAACAAAAAATTAAATAAAATAATTACATTTGGGCATTAATCAACTTTACCATATTTTATACATTCATTTTATTGGTTTAAGAGCAGCACACACATACTGATTCAAACTGTATTATGCCAAGCTTTATACTAATAAGCAGAGTAATTATTTTTCAAATTCTCATTCAAAATTCACTTTTAAAGCAAAAAGAACAGGAAGTTCGATATTATCAAAGAACCAATTTATTTTATAAAGAAAGTTAGTGTTTTCAAATAATGTAATTTAATTTATTATTAAGAATAATTTGTTTATAAGAATTCAAAATATTAATTCAATAATACATCCTTTATATTCCTTTCATATGAACAAATTTAATGAAATTAGGGCTTTGTAATAATGTGTATTTCTTTCAAGTAATTACAATTCTCCTTTATCTGCATTAAAATAAAGAATAATAATTATAGTGTATATATATAAATATACATACGTTATAATACAAAAATTAAATAAATATATACATTAAAAATTAAATAAATAAATATATTATACATTGTAATACATAATGAAACATTTTTGTGAAATTTACGAATAAGAAGTTACTGCTTTTAAAATTATCATTCTATTTGATTTAAATTGACTCTAATTTCCATATCATTCAAACAATTCAGTTCCCATGACTCCAGTTATAATCAGTGCCATTTTAGCAATTAATAATCACTTTGACTGTCTGCTATCTAATCTTTCTAAATGTTCGGTTCCATTAATATATTTACTGATGATTTACGAGGTATATAGGTGTATTATATAATACAGGTATCCTATATTTTCTATAATCCATATATATTAATGAATTAAGATTAACATTGCGTTATGAAGATATAAATTCTATATTTATAATTATTTAAATGTGTTATGATAGTTATAAACATAAATTAATATGTAGGAATGTATATCTTAATAATATTTTTGCAGTTTTTCTAACTATGCTTCATTTTCCTAAGACAATGAACATAAATTGCTTTTCAGCAAAACAGAGAAAACACATTTAAAATCCATTAGCATTGAAACAGAACAAAATTCAAATAACACATTTTCCTTAACAGCTGCATTGCTTCTCTTTTTAAAACATTAGTTCTAAAACCTAAATCTTAATATTTTGATTGATTATGCATTTAAAACTTAATTGTTAATCTAGATAAAAAAAAATATGAAAATTTAAAATTTTTAAATGATCATTTCGGTTTTAAAGAGTTACCCCACAGAAAAAAAAACATTTTCATGGATAATGGGATCACATAGCCAGTTTGACTAGTCAACTTTAGTCACTAATGCTAAGGTATGTTTTAAACGATTCATACTTACGAAATCCTTTACAAAAGAATTATCATTTTAACGAATTGAACGAATCATTATCTTAACGAAATATTTTTTTCCTAATGTGTGATCATTTCTGTTTTGAAGCGTTACCTCATGAAAATAATCATAGCCAGATTGGCTGATCAAAGTTAGTCTCTAAAGCTAACGAATATTTTAAACGAATCATTTAAGAATCTTAAATCATTATTAATCTTAACAAAAGAATTATCATCATCTTAACGAATCATTTTTTTTATCAATGTGGGATCATTTCTGTTTTAAAGAGTTACCTCATGAAAAAAAAAATATTTTCATGGTCTAATGTGTTCACATAATCAGTTCAACGTCAACTTTGATTCTTAAAACTAATGAATAATTTAAATGAATCATTCCAGGTTAGCATCTGTGAGTTCAACCCCTTAAAGAGATAAAGGAACGTTTCATCTTTAAAATATGATGTGCTTATATTATTGTAATCTCCAATATTTTTGTCTAGTTTTGAACTGAGATTCTCTACTCAAAAGTTTTACGTGGCCAACAAACATTTTGTTAGTATATTAGTGGACAATGTTCCATTTAATGTATGTATGCGACGAATAGTGGCTAAGTTGAGATGATGAAAAGCATTGCCTTTTTTGAAGGATTTTTTGAGGATTATCAGATGGGACTCAGGAAACTACTACTACGCAGTCCAACTGTCATTTTAAAATTTTACTTTTTGTTAGCATATTAGTGGACAATGTTCCATGTAATGCACTTAAGGAACGAATAGTGGCTAGGCGGAGATAATAAAAAGCATTGCCTTTTTAAGGGATTTTCAGGGGGGAGGGGAGAGAATTCATAAAACTACTATTATGCAGTCCATCTATCATTTTGGTGTATTTAATTCACTAAAATCTCATTTTAGCATATATTAAGATTTATTCAAAAATAAAATAAAATGTTTAAGCTTCAAATCAGGGATACAAACTTAAATGTTATATTTAATTATTGTAGAAATTATCAATATTTTTCCCACAGTACATGCAAGTATTTTTAATAATGAAATTCTGAATGAAGAAAAAAAAACTATTTTTATCAGTTAGAAATGTGTCTTTCAACTTTTCATGTTCTTTAAGACTCTTTTTGTTATTTTTCATCAAAAGAAGTTCTGATTACTGCTTTACAAGTCTATGTCAAACCGAATTACTTCCCTTCCTTTTTTCTTGATTGCCCTAACAGGAACGTTTCTTTGGTTTTGTTTCTTTTCTTGGATATATATCAAGAAAATGTCTCCAAGATATGTGGCAAAGTGTTTTCGGATGTATTCTGCTATCTCCCCAAGATGACCTAGTTGAGTGGCATTTCTGGTTTTGGTTCATTAAAGGTTTGGAGTATATTTAGCTCAATTGAAGAAGCTTAAATCTGAACGAAATACAATTTATATATTTTTACCAGAAACAAACTTCATTGAATTGATTGCATTCAATGGGCGGCATTAATTCCAATCAATTCGAATCATTAAATTCGCCAAAATGTTCTTGTGTAAAATCTTTAGAAAGGATTTAAAATTAACATTGTTTTATATTTCGTTTTTGCTTCATTGTATGTTGGATTATATTTAGTTCCCATTATCTAATTCTAGAAATAGTGGTATTATTTATTGTTCTAATCTAATGTCTCAATGCCTGTAGTTAATCCAACACCAATAGTGAATATAAATTATCTATATTAAATATTATATGAAAAATTAATAATTAGTTTAAATATAAATCAATATACTTCATTGTAAGTTAGATTCTATTTTGTTTCGATTAATTATTTTTAGAAATAGTGGTATTAGGATTGTAGTATAGTATAGGACAGTGGTATTAGGATCTAGATTAGTGGCATTAATTGTTCTAACGTAACGTCTCAATGATTGTAAATAATCTAACACCAATAAGGAATACACATTTTCTATCCTCAATATAAAATAAAAAATTAATAATTGATTTGAATATAAATCAATATGCTTCATTGTAAATTGGGTTATATTTAGTTCTGATTATTTATTTCTAGAATTAGTGATATTATTGATTGTTCTAATGTAACGTCTCAATGATTGTAAATAATCTAACACCAATAAGGAATACACATTTTCTATCTTCAATATAAAATAAAAAATTAATAATTGGTTTGAATATAATTCAATATGCTTCATTGTAAATTGGATTATATTTGGTTCCGATTATTTATTTCTAGAAATAGTGGTATTATTGATTGTTCTAATGTAACGTCGTAATGATTGTAATTAATCTAAGATAAATAATGAATATAAATTTTCTATCCCCAGTATTAAATGAAAACTAATAATTGGTTTGAATATAAATCTATATGCCTCATTGTAAGTTGAATTATATTTAGTTCCGATTTGTTATTTCTAGAAATAGTGGTATTATTGATTGTTCTAATGTAACGTCTCAATGCATGTAATTCATCTAACACCAATAATGAATATACATTTTCTATCCTCAATATTAAATGGAAAATTAATAATTGGTTTGTATATAAATCAATATGCTTCATTGATTATATTGGGGATTATATTTATTTCCGATTAAATATTTCTAGAAATAGTAATATTATTCATTGTTCTAATGTAACTTTTCAATGCTTGTAACTAGTTAATCTAACTCCAATAATGAATATAAATTTTCTATACTCAATATTAAATGAAAAATTAATAATTGGTTTGAATATAAATCAAAGCGAAAAGCCTAAAACAATTTCTTTAATATTTAATAAAACATAATGCTGTCCATAAAAAACTTAAATACAATTCTTTAGAGAAATAATTAAAAATTGCTGATTCATACGTCATATTGTTTTGAAACAATCGGTATTAAAAACAATTTAAAATTATATGTCTGCGTTAGAAATTGAATTTCATGTTTGTGAGTAGAAACATTTAAGTAAGACCCGATTTTAAATATTCGTTGAAATCTTTTGATCCTAGATTCAGTTATATAATAGCATTAAAAGAAGGCTAATTCACTCAAATCTCCAATTTAAAGAAAAGCGCATGATACCATTTCAATCTTAACGGATTTTAACATTTAAGCCCTTTTTTAAATTTTGCCGAATTGTAATTTAATGGAACTGATTTAAATAGTTCCATTTATTTGAGAGAGAGGAAGATTAGATGATAGGAATACTTTTATATTTACTTAATTAAAATAAATTATAAACAGAATACTGATCTCAGATATGATTATGGTATTTGTAATTATTTCCTGTATTTAATTTGAAGGTCTCTAATTTAATGTTTATTTAAAGCAATAAATATTTAAAAATATTTTATTATTTTAAAAATTCGATTTTAATCTAATTTTTTTTCTCATAACCAAAGGCTTACACAATATTTTGCATGGGATTTGCATTATGATGCATTATGATATATTTCCTGAAAATTATTTTTTTCTCCTTCACAGTGGAAGAAACACTGAAACTGATTTTGAAAATGTATTAAAAAGTTATTTATATAAATTTTAATTTAATGCAAAGAATGATTTAGTACTTTGTAATAAATAAAAACGAAGAAATTCAAATACCTATTGTAATTTTAAAAAATCCTTGATTTTAAAAAATGAAAGAAATCAATAAGTTTTATTATTAGATGCATCCTTATTGAACTTGTAACAAATTATTTGAAGGGAAAATATATTAACAAATTTCAACTGTTTGGTTATTTTTAAGATTCCTGCGTCCAATAATTAATTTTTAATAGACTCTATTAAAAATATATGAAATCATAGCAAAATTAAAATCTATTATATAATTATTAAATATAGCTAAGCAAAATAACATAATAAACAGGCATAGATAAAAGTTATTATTAATATAGAGATTATAAAATGTACTTTTATAATAAATTATGCATTATTTAATGATATACTGATTGTAATTTATTTTAATACATGTTTTATTAAATATTATCATTAGAAACATAAAAAGTTTAATAATTTTGTTACGATAAATTTTTCTAAATTATTCATAATAAATTTAAAGCTTCAAATCAAACATTAAATACTTTTGAGTCGTAACTATGGAGTTTATTATGTGTAATTTTTACTATGTTAAATTTGATTTAATTCTGACATAAAAGATTAATTATTAATTTTCAATATAAAATTTTACACTCGCTCCATTCAACATAAATTCCTTTATACTTAAATGTGATTGATCATTATTTTGCTACTTAAACAATCCAAAAGCTCTTTTAATATGACCTACTTACTTCAACCCTTAAAAGGATTTATATTTGCACATTTAAGTACAGACCAAACTTTCCAGTTAATCTTTGTAAAGTTCGAAGAGGTGATCCACACTTGCTTTCTGGAAAGAAGTTCCTTTTCTCGATCTCTCTTTCTGCAGATTTATTTTTCTGTTAACGTTAGAAGTAGATTCCGAGAAAAGCATAAAGTTACTGAAATGTATTCAGGATTATTATTCATGACTGCATAGAGCAATGTTCTTAGGGCTTCATTACTGAAGATGTTTCTTTTTCTTTGCAGACATCTATGTACAGGGATAACCTGAGCGCAACATCCTGACGTTATTTTTGGGCCAAGAGTAACAGCCTTAGATTCATTTAATTTGTGCTGCGTTTAAAAGTTCATGAGAAAAGGAAGAAATCTGATTGTTGATTGTTTGTGTTTGAAAGTTTTGTGTGTTTAGAATTTTTTTCACGCATGGAATATATTGATTTTAGATTTTATGTATTAACATGATATAAATTCTAAAATCAATATATTCCATGATTGGAAAAGGTGTTTTATAGATAAAAGATTAAACTAAAATTTAAAGGTGATGGAATAGTTAATGCTGGGAATTTAAAATAAATAATAAAAATTTTACAAGCACATAATGTTATTGAAAAACACAATTATATTTTTCTTTAAAGATTTCTTAAAAGCTATTAATTACTATAAATGTAATATAATAAAATATGTAATAAATATATAAAATATGTTAGTTTGCAATGCTATTAGAAAATATGAAATAAATTGATTTTAGAATTTTTGTCATGCTAAGATAAAGTGCATTATAGATAAAAGAGAAGTTAAAATTAAAAGGCAATGTAAAAATTATTTTTTTCATTGTTTTTTGGAATATTTACTGCTGGGTATTTAAAGTGTATAATAAAATATTTAAATGCACATAAGTGTTATTATAAAACACAATTACATTTTTCTTTAAAGTAATATTACTTGAAATATATCATTTTGGAAATTCGATTAGTTTCAAGATTGAATTGTAAAAATGTACAATAAGATTTGTTATGTTATAGAAAATGTTATTAGAAAATATTCAATATTAAAAATGTAATATAATATAATAAAATATGTAATATTAAAATTGTAATATAATAAAATATGTAATATTAAAACTGTAATATAATAAAATATGTAATATTAAAACTGTAATATAATAAAATATCTATTATATATAATTCCCGTGTCACGATGTTTGTTCGCGATGAACTCCGAAACT
Organism: Caerostris darwini; assembly: GCA_021605075.1. NCBI lineage: Eukaryota > Metazoa > Arthropoda > Arachnida > Araneae > Araneidae > Caerostris > Caerostris darwini. The sequence continues at coordinate 6,663 of BPLQ01002620.1, read as the reverse complement.
AACCATCCGATTTCAACTTTTTTTTTTTAAATGTGTGTTTTGCTCCAACTTGAGAAATAGGATAGTTTTTATTCAGATTTTTTTTGTTTTTAAATGCAAAATCGGTTAAAATCTAGCATTGAGGTAGGCGCCAATCTTGCAACCCTGAATTTTCGCCAATTTTCCGCCAATTTCTTTAGGGTTGCAATACTGCAATTAGAGGAATTCGTAGCTTCATTTTTCGAACATTATAATGACTATTTTTAGATGGCGCCGTGTCTCGATGCCTGTACTACATAACCGTAAAATTCTCATGTTCTGAATATTATTGTTTTATGTACTACTTTAAATTTTGTGAAAATTATATTGTATGAAATTTATATTATTTCTATACGAAATAAATCAAATGTATGTAAGTATTACCTGATTTGATTATCAATATTTTTTTTATTTTCTAAGTTTGAATTTGAATTTTTCTATGCTTAAAGTTTGTCAACATGTGTTTTATTTGATTAAGAATTCTAAAATGAAATGTGATCTGCAAGATAATATAATATAGACAATATAATTTTAAAGAAATATGATGAATTTTAAGGATTTTTTGAAAAGTGTAAAAATGAAGTAAACTCTGCAATTATTTGATATAATGATAACATTAAAATTTTATAAAAGGTATTATAATAGTTGCAAGTTGAAAATCAAAGATATTTTATTTTCAAAACTTTTGTTATTTGGAAAACAAAGAATTTGAGTGATTTGAATATTGTCAAAGAAAAATTGATAAATGGTACTTTTAAATTGGAAGTTATTTAAAGAAAACAAAACAAATAAATAAGTGTCTATATTAATAAAGGAGAATTTAAAGCTCAATAACATTTTTATGTATGTATATTTGTTTTTATTTACATTTAAAAGTTGGTTTTAATTATTTCTTATTTGAATTTTTATGCATTTTGTATTCATTCAAAACATTAATACTAATATTTCTGTTCTAAATGCTTTGAAACTTAATGTAAAAGTTTTCTTTAAATGTATGAAAGGAATAGCGCATGGAAATTAATCTAAATTCATAAATTATTTTTATTTCAGTTTTTAAACTAAGAATTTTTGTAAATTTGTAAAAAAAAGTTTGTGTCGACAAACTTTAAGCATACAAAAATGTATAAATAATTAAGATATAAATTTGAAAACTGTATATTACCTACATAAGGATATTCCCAGCATAAAAATACTTTCAAAGGAAAAAACTATTCATGTTTTATTTATTTTTGAATTATCAAGTTTTGCAACAATATCACATTTTTGCAATGTTTATCCATATTTTAAAGAATAAATTGTATCAAAAATAGTTAAAGTTGATATTTTTATGTGAAATTCAAAGGTTTTGAATATATTTAATCAAAACACTTGCAAAAAAGGCTAAATATTTTAAATCCAGGTCATTTCATATTAAAAAGCCGTTGCAAATAGGAGGAAGTTGTAAAAAAAAAATTTTGTCGAGCAAATTTTAACTTTTTCAAAACAAAGCTCAGAAAATATTTAGAGCTTTAAGGAAAAATAAAACTATATTTTTTAATAAATAAGACTATGAACTTGATGATTCAATGTCATTTTAATATATTTACAACATTTTTAAAAGTAATATCTCTAATTAAAAGTTGTTTTTAGCTTTTTCTCAGAATGAATTTTTATGCTTTTTGTTTTCATGTGAAACATCATAACACAAGTAATTTTGTTCCAAATGCTACAAAACTTTGTATTTATGTTTTTCATAAATGTAAGTCATTTATTATTATATCCCGATTTTATTTTAATTGTATTGTATTTTTTCAATTATGATTTTCAGTAAAATGCCACCAAAAAAATCAAGACAGACTAACAAGAAATATTGTTCATCGCTTAGTCCTTATTTAAATGAAAGTAATGATTATTAAAAATTAAATTATGTAAAATAATTATAAAACAGTGTTAAAAATCAACATTATCTGCCTCATTCATTAAATTAATAAAAATTAAACATTTTCTATTCGTTGAAGTTTAATTTCATCATTCTTTACCAATCACTTCCTTAATACCACTTATAGTAGCTAATAATTGAACGAAATACAAGAAAGCCATAGCAACGCGTGGCCGGTTCTTCTAGTGTAATATAAAAATTTATGTAAATACGTAATGCTATTAGAAAATATGCAATGTTATAATGTAATATAATAAAATATTTTTAATAAATATGTAACATAATAAAATATATTAGTTTGCAACGTTATTAGAAAATATGTGTCTGTTCATGTGTCTTGAAGGTGAATTCATCAGTTTTAGATTGGTGAACTTTAATTTAATTTACATACAGAGAGGAAAAGTTTGTTAAAAAAATACGAAAAAGTCTATTGGTCTTATGCTTACTTAATTTAGGCGTTTTATAAAATCGGACCATGAAAAATATAGGCATCCATATGTAAAATTTAGAAAATTTATACAGATTTATACCCACACACAAATAATTTTTTGTCTACTTAAATGTAGTTTAACAAACAATCATAAAACATTAAATAAAGTTTTTTATAACTAATATTAAAATTTTATATTATAACAAAACGATTAAACTTTTATGTTTCCAATGCTAGTTTTTAACGAAACATGTAATTGAACAAAGTATAACCAGTATATTTTGTATATGTCATTTTCATGAATATAAATATATAATTTGAAATGGCGCCTAAATTTTTAATATATGACACGCTATGTACTTTTTATTTATTTCTTGATAAAAGAAATGGTATAAATATATTTATTAAAATCACTGAACAATTAGAATAACACATCTCATTTGAACAAAATATTAGTGCTACGTATGTGCTGTCCTAAAATGTAATTTAAATATATTTAATTTATATATTGTGCGCTATGTTAAATGTTTACGAAAGAATAGTTTGGGATTCATAGTATTTCAAAAAAAATTGTTCCGCTGAAAATACTTTGACTGCATTATAATTTTTCGTCTAAACGAATAAAATGATGTGTTAAAAAAGTAGTTTTTAGATAAAAAAAAAAAATGTTGTAGAGCTTATGCATACGTAAGTTTTATTTGGAAATAGAAAATTTTCTTTACACAATTTGAAAGATAAATGAAGACAGAAAAAACCTTCCTGAGACTGTTCTTTTAAAATTCTGGCAACAGGAAGCAACACTTACAAGCAAGCAACAACACAAAAGTAATGTTTAAAGCTTATGTGGTCAACAATACTTCCATTTTGATGTGCCAATGATAAAGAATTGTAAGCACTGTGCGTGTGTCAGGATATAAATGTTAGTTCTTGTTTTCCTTATATTATAGAGATTTATGTGTTTAATTAATATTAGGATCAAGCATATGTCCCTATTTATAATTTTAAACATCTATGATTTCACATAACAAAACCAAATCATAAAGTAAAGCATTTATGTTACAAATATCTTATAGTTATAATGCATTAATGATACAAATTAAGACCTTTATAATAGAAATAACTTGTTGTTTTAATGCATTTATGATACAAATCAAGGTATTTACAATACAAATATCTTGCAGTTATAATGAATTAACGACACAAAATGCCTTTATAATACAAATATCTAGTAGTTATAATGCATTAATGATACAAATATCTTGCATTTATAATGCTTTAATGAACAAATTTACTACTATTATATTACAAATTAATATTAGGATCAGTAATATTTCACTACTTATATTTCAAACATCTGTGATTTCACATAACAAAACCAAATTATAAAGTAAAACATTTATAAGGCATTATTAATACAAATTAATGCCTTTATAATACAAATATCTTGTAGTTATAATGCACACATATTACCAAATATCATATTTTATAATTAAAAATCAATTCCAACTATTCCAAACAGCGAAGAAATTTACTTGACAAAAGCAAATAAAAGAATTAAATGGTCTCAAGAAACTATTAACTTTAATTCAATTCCAATTTCAGTTGGCTGATTAAGAAACAAATCCTACGGATAGAGTCCAAACAGTTACGTTTCCGTCAACAAACTCGTTCAAATCGAAATTGAAGAATAATATATAATCTCCTTTTCTACTGAGTGTGCAGATTCATCCTGTGCATTTTCCTGAGTAAAACGAAACTGAATTTCAATTATCCCTCGCCATATTTCATCCCAGAGGTTTTACGAAGACATTCGTTAGGAAATGAAACAAATGGTCCTACTTTCCTTAATGAAGCTTCCCTCCGACTGTGTGACTCGCATTCGACGTGCGAAGAAGAAAAAAAAGAACTATTGAAAAGACATTCGAAAGAAAGATGATGAATCCTTCCTGATAATTACTTCCGATTAAAGCGCGAGCAAAATTAATCATGGTTGGGAAAAGTTCAGGTAAACAGTTTCCTCCTTCACCAAAATGAGTGATTTAATGAGACACGAGGGATATTATAAATGGAAGGAAATTCTTTTGCACTTTTACTTCTTATTTGTATGTGGTTTTGTTGGAGCAGATAAATAAAGTAAGTAGGCAATTTCTATGAATTTTTTCTATGTTTTGCATTCTGATTATATTTTTCTTTTCTCTTTTTCAGCCTTAAAAAATTTAAAAAGATCAAATGAATGCCGCATGGCATAGACTGTAGAGTGAAAGTGGAAAATAACAGTTTGCTGGTAGGACTGTCAAATGTAAACAGTTATTATTACTATTCCCAAATGCGTAGAAAAGGCTACTGGAAAGCAAAACGAGCAGATCTATTGATATGACACTGTAGCTTACATTACCATTGAACGCTGTACATACTCTCATGAGAAAATTTTTGGTATTCCATTGCCAGGAGATGTATGTCATTTGAAAAATATGTAATAAACCATTCACTAAAATTTATCAGCAGATGAGCTTTATTGTGGTAGTCATATTACATACAGTTAGTGTTTTGTACTAATGAGAACAACCTGACTGAAATCTAACAGCAGATATTGGGTATCATTTATAATGAGGAAATTAGCGAATGTATGTGCGACCTTCACAAGTTGGATCAACTACAGATGAATACGAATAGTACTATGAGTTGTTCCATCGTGATTAGGGATAGACCACGAATTGAGAAATGTCTACTGTAATGAGAAGTGAGGGAAGATGATCCGCCCTCTTGACGGATTACCTTAAATGTTTTTGTTTTTTTGGTAAAGAATAGACTAGAAGTATTTTCTTCTTTCTTTCTCTAGTAGCTGAATAGGCTGGAGATCCCGCCTGTCTTCAAAGTGAACCCCTTGTGGATTCGTGTATCACGCCACGTGATAATTAAGGTCTGGCGCAGACAAGAAATTAGATTCGATGTGGACACTGAATTTTGGAGTGAACTGCACGTTTTATTTAATCGTACATTTGTGAACCAAATTTAAATCATTAATTTTCAATTTTTGTAAATAATAAATTATAATAAACCAGAAGATTATATATATATATATATATATATACATATATATTTATATAATATATATAATACTTGTAAATAAAAATTAAAGTGTTCTCATGATACTGAAAGAGGACTTCGAGTATAGACCGAGACATTATAATACATAAATGAACGGGAAGGAGTTTTGAAAATCAAGTAAAATACAACATAATCACTTGTAAAAGAAGCAAAAATTAACATCTTAAAGAAAAAGTGGAAACTAGTCCTTCAAATTATCGCGTTCAAGGATTGATAATAGATTTTTCCATAATTGAAAATAATCTTTAGAACAAAATTTTGATTGTAAAGTGATTAAATAAAATATTTTTTGATTAGACAAATTTTTTAAAATTTAGATATTGTTAGATATTTTAGACGTATTTTATTGTATTGTATTTTATTCAAAATTAACTTTTTTGATAATTTTTTCTAATAAAAGGACATATTTTATCGACATTTTTTCATGCTTCCTATAATAATCTGTCGACAATTTTTAACGGATTGCCATTTCGTCATATTTAACTTGTTTTGTGGAAGATGAACATCTGTCTTCTGTTACAATTCTCAGTGCACATTGCCTATCATTTTTGTGTTATACATAAAATAACCAAAATAATTCACACCCAGAAATTTAAAAAGACATTTGTAAGATAAAGTGTTTTTAAATATACTCAGTAACTGAAATGCATACCGCTTACATTAACCCAAACATTGTCAGTTTACTTTACTATGGTGCAAAAATCTGTTTTTTAAGAATAATGTCATTACAAAATTTTCTATTAGTTGAAGTAAGTAAATAGAATGTTTTCCTGGATTAAACACATTCTGTTTGTTCTAATTTTTTGTCATAATCGTCTTTTTAATTCTCATTTTTTTTGTAAAGAAACCTTATTGAAAAGGAAAAATTTTAATATTGAACTTTGGTTTTATTTAAAATGGATATTATATTATTAATAACAGATTCATGTAAACATTTTAGCCATAATCTTTCTTAGTTTAGACACATTACTGAAATCTCATTTGCCCCGGATATTTTTAATCATGATATTGAAAATGTTAAAGTATTTGAATAAACATGAAACAAATAGGATAAAATTGCGATTTGTAAAATAACTAAATGAAATATTTCTCTACAACCATACATATCTTTCTGTTCTGCAGTAGTACCGATAAATTATTTTTTGATATTAAATCCTGTAAGTACAAAAATAAATTAAATATAAATTTT